>CAOLHI010003575.1:0-168465 GCA_948474755.1 Ctenosaura bakeri | reverse complement strand
TCCCAATTTGTCAGGGACAGTTCCCATTGATCCTCTGCTTACTTCAACTTCTGTGAACTGAGTTCAGTGTGCAAAAGGAGTTTGCACTCAATTAACTTTGCATGGGGAAAGGAGATGAGGGGCAGAATCTTGCCCTTCCCAGTAGGTGCGAGCAAAAGTTAACTGCTGCAGCCTCTCCCAACTTGTGTTTCTTTCTTCAATAACTTTGGCCATCTTGACTGCACCCTGCTCAGCCACATTGGTTCCAGTTTTCATCTGTGAAACATTGGAGGGTACGTTGGGTAGTGCTTTCAGAGTTTGGAGTACAAGCTGGATTCATGACCTCACTAACATGGCAGGTACCAGCTGTCACTGACCATACTAGGCAGTTTTGCTAAGAGGAAGCAGTTTTTGCTCAATGCTGTTTCAGTTGACCAGCCCCTTCCCAAAACAGATTGATGATCTTGCCACAGCTGTAGACAGCTACTCACAATCCCTGGGATCTTGTAAAGTTATGTTAATTCTCAGTCCTGTAGGGATGGGGGTGCAATAGAGGTGGTTCGCCCCAGGCAGCAATTTTTTGGGAGAGTCCCAGCTCATAGCCACATCCCCGTGTGCTGTATCCCCACCCCGTGACCCCATGCACTGTGGTCATGCCCCCACTGCCACCCCTCCACACACTTCAAGCTCCTCCACTATTCATTCTTAGCTGCAAGCAAGCAGCCCACGTATGGCAACAGTAGAATTATCATCTGCATAGCCTGTACCTCTTATCCCTCTAAGTTCTCAGTGGTGTGAGGCCTCTATCTATCCATGTATTATAAAAGGAAGTAGAATAAAAATGGCAGCCATGAGCAATGCTTGGTCTTTTGCAGACCTGCTCCCACTCCCACAGCCTTCAGCACTGCTGCTTTACATTTTCAGATTCTGCTTCTATCAATTTATTTTAAAGCAATAGATGTGATTTGTGATAGCTTTTTTTTTTCTCCAGGAAGGTCTTATCTTTTCTGTGTTATTAAAAAAAATATTCTAAAGTCTAGTGAGGATCAGACATATTTTTGATCCACCTTTCCACAACAAGGAGTCTTCTGAAACTCCAGAACAAGCCTTCCGGGTCTGTTTCATATTTTTTTTGGTGTGTTTTTCTTGCTTTCCAAATGCAGTACTCCCGTATTCCCACCTGAGGTCATTAGCCACAAGGTAGGTTAAAAAACAAAGTATTTGTGTCCGTCCTTCAGCGGTGCCCCAAACCCCATTAAATCCTCATTACTGTTCAGCTAATTATTTTGAAAGCTACCATATTACCCTGTTAAACAACATTCAGTTCAGAAGAATGCAGTGTTTACTTGGCTGCAGCTTTCAAGTAAAAATTCTTACGTGGAACTGAGGTGACAAGGGAATCTTTCTGATCAAACTCCATTGCAGCCTACTCCCGTGGAGGACAGAAATGACACAAATTACTAAGCCTTTTTTTTTAAAAACAGCTTTCTGCTACACATACACTGGGCTTATATGATAGTGTAATATTTCACATCAAGGAGGAGAAGGTAAACTAAACTGGATGAAAACTTCCAAAGTACAGCAGCCAGAACTGTCAAAGAAATCTCCCCCTCCCCTATTCAATAAGTGCCTCCTTTTCAACTAGTGAATCAATTGTTTCAACAACTGTATTTCAATAACTTTGCATGTGGCCAATGCCTTAATGCTTCTGAGAAGTACAGGAAGTATATGATAAATTTGAATTTAATCATCAAAAGCATGGTAATACTGGCTGACGTCCTGTATTGCAGTTGTGGATTTGTAACCTACAATTCATCATCATGGCCCTGTTTCCATGATTGTAAATACAGAAAGCATTTGTTACCCTGTTTTCTGGGGTCCTGTGGGGCATACCTCAATGTGCTCCAAATAATGAGGAATGGGAATTAGCCAGAGCACAAGCTGTAGCACTACGAGAGGCAGGGTAACCTAGTGAGATCTTTAAACCCAATGTTTACGGGGTCAGGCCAAGCCAAAAACCAAGCAAAATTGTCTAATAAAATGATTTTATTGAGGGGAATTCACTCATGCATGTGCACAAGATACACACAATCACACATTCACACAAGAGCTAGCTGAAAGAGAAAGGGAGGAAAAATTATAGAGAGGCTGAGGGATTTGGGGGGGGGATTTATAATTACCAGTCCAGAAGGGTAGTGAAGAGCAGAAATGTATTTTGGCTTAGGTAGGGCCTAAGGACAGTTCTCATACAGGAGCCAGATGGACAGAGTGACGGGTAGATCTTCAAAAGACTGCACTGGGCATCCTCAAATCAGGGGTATTTGTACCCTGAAAATGGCTTGTGGTTGTCAAGGTTCCAGATGCGAGACAAAGGGAACCTGTTGTGGACAATGAGTCTTTCGCCTGTTGATGGGCTTAGTGCTTTGATTGACAAAGACATGATGGATGTTGTAATAGCTGTCTATTGTGGGTGCTGTAAGGAAAGAGGAAAGCATCCAGGTCAATCAGTGTCCTGGTGGGCTCCTCACAGTTGGATTCCCTGGAAAAGTCCAGCTTCTGTTTAAGCCTATTATCTATAGGATTGGTGTGTATTTGTCTGACAGATGACTCAGCCTTACCTGGAGGAATTTTGGAGTTGACCTATGCTTCTCACATTTACAGTCAAATTCTTTCCCTCGCTTGGTTTGACCTCTCTGTCACCTCTCAGGATTGAATTTGATATCAGACCCAATAAAATGTGTTGCCAATTACATATGATGCCAATTAGGTATGGTGCCCATCCAACCATACTGGTGGCACAGTGGTTAAATGCCAGTACTGCAAGCCACAAGGTTGTGAGTTCGATCCTGCCCGGCTCCAAGGTTGACTCAGCCTTCCATCCTTCCGTAGGTCGGTAAAATGAGTACCCAGCTTGTTGGGGGCATGTATAGAAATGTATCAAAATACATGCTATTAGTAAGTTGTTTGCCACCTCGATCCATATGGAGAGGCAGGATACAAATAAATAAATAAAATAAATAAATAAGTAAATAAGTAAATACTGATATTGGGGACCCCCAAAGCGGGGCCTTACACATTGTGGCCCTATACTTCTCTCTCTCATCCATCTCCTTCCTTCGGTATCGGGGGGAACTGAGAGAGGGTTTGTGGTGCTGAGAAATCAAAATGCAAGCCATTCTTAGCTGGCCAGCCACTGAGAGGGAAAGTTCCCCTGGAAAAGAAGTGCCTTAGGTGGGGAGACATGGTTTGGAGAACTTCCCAGATAATCAAATCTATGAAAGTTAAACCTGCAAATATGAAGGGCTGACTCTATAGTTATACCCATGTAACACTAGACATGTGTCCAACTATACACAAGGTGCTGATTTTTATACTCATACAGTTATCCACATATAATAGAATATACCTTTGTTCATCCATGGGCTTCTGATTTTATATTGCTGATACAGTATTCAAACTTCTTGGTGAATGTAGATTACAGGTAAGGAATTTTGAAGTCTACTGTGGATAGATTTTTTTAAAAAGAATTTAAACAATTTTTCCTCAATGGATTTTTAAGAGAATTTAAGCAACTATTCATAAGAGTACAGCATCATAGGGTATCAGATACTGCCCTACACGGAAACAAGTTCTAGCACTTTCAATGCAGTTTGCATAGGAGTATGGGCTAAAATCCTTTATGGTCTTTCTGTATGTGTATGTGCCATAGATAGTTATGGTACTACACAGTGAATTCCTGCTTGATCCTGCCCCATCCCCACCTACTGGGAAGCAGCCACTGCAATGGGCAGGAGTCTGTTCCCCTGTTGCTGGGGAAGCATCTTGTTGTCATTCCCATCCCATCCCATCCCATCCCATCTCATCCCATGAATGGTCTTCACTGCAACAGGTAGAAGAAGGTCCTTGAGGAGACTGCTGGGGGAAGGGAAAGAGTGGCAGCTAGCTGCTTCTTGAGTGACAGAGGAACAGATCCCTCTTGGTTGCAGTGGCTGCTTCTTGTAAATGCAGATTGGGGAACTCTCATGTTCTAATCTCTAAACTAGGGGCTCTGTAGGGATTGTGGACAGAAACAAGAGTATAACTCCAGGTTACACATTCATAACTGCCACACAGGATTCCTGCTGACCTCTCTAGGCATTTCCACCCTACAGTATTATAGTGCTATTATTCCACTTTCAATATCCTAGGGAACCCTGGGGTTTGCAGTGTAGGGAGGGGCGTTTAGAATTCTCAGCCAGAGAGCTCTTGACCTCAGTAAACTACAAACCTTGGAATTTCACAGGATGCAGAAAGTGGAATAATAGCACTATAATACTGTAGTGAGGAAAGGCCCTCTGAAAGAGCAACTAACTCTACACAAATAATTATAAGTATAAGAAGTCTGGTGGTTTAAAGTTTTTTTAAAAAAAACTAAAACTAAAATAAATCTACCTAACAAAACATTATGAAAGTGTGAAAGAATCAAACAAAACTGAAAAGTATCCACTGGCAAAAATTTATTTGGTAAGCAGGAGAAAAGAGGAAAAGAAGCAATCAGCATAATTCAGATAAAGATGCAACCCTCAAACCTAAAGAAAAATTGGGAGAGAGGGGAAAGTGTGGTCTGCGGGTTGCAGGCAATTCCCAGGGCCCTAATTTGTACCCCCTGAAGCTTCCAAAGCCCCCTTACTGCTGTTAAATTTCAAGGAATACATTGTTGAAAGGTGGTGGTGGCAGCAAGCAACTGACATTTGGCAGCTACTACATTGACCACATTCCAGTCAAGTACTGGACTCAGCTCTATCATTGCTTCTCCCTACCTCCCACCTTTACTACCTGTAGGTTGTCTAATGAACCATGGATAGTGGTGCAAGAGGTAATTTTAGACACTGTACTTCAGGTGTGGACAAAGTGTGACACATGGGCCTTATGTGGCCCTTGAGACCTCTAAATACAGTCCCTGAAGCCCCCTCAAAGCCCTCAGACCCCATTTTAAAAAAATGAATGTTGAGAGCAAATTTTCAGGCAATTCTTCACTTGATAACCAACTCAAAGGCCCCCAAACTGACAGCAAATATGGCAGTTTGCTTCCTCCAACTCTTCCAACCCTCCCCCCTAACATTTTTTTTAAAAAATTGGAGCAGGGTGATTTTCAGGTCATTTTTCACCTGAAAACCAACCCAAGTCCCCCCCTCACAAATACGATGGTTTGGGTCCTCCAACCTCTCAGAGCTCCCATCTTCCCAAAACCAGAAAAAAAGGAAACTCCCCCCTGCCAAACCTGCCCAAAATGTCATTCTGTCACTACTAGAACTAGAACTAGAACTAGAACTAGAAGTGACATTTCTGTCACTTCTGGTGTACCTGAAATGTGCCGATGTGGCCAACTGGAGGGGCCTTTCCACACTGCACTGTTATAGTGCTATTATTCTACTTTCAACATCCTATGGAATCCTTAGGTTTGCAGTTCAGGGAGGGGCATTTAGAATTCTCAGCTAGAGAGCTCCTTGGCATCAGTAAACGACAAACCCCAGAAGTCCACAGGATGTTCAAAGTGGAATAATAGCTCTATAATAGTGTAGTGTGGAAAGGCCCTTTCTGTACTCAGTAGTCTTATTGGGGCTATTCATGTGTCTTCCCCTTCCAACTGTAGTAAATGAGTCCTCCTGGATTAGATGGCTTCACATTCTCATTCTCCTGATATGGGCCCTGGCTTTTGCCTCAAAGTCTTGTCTTGTTCATATCCCACACTCCCAAGAGGTTGATGATTGGTAGCCACTGTCAGTGCTTCATTTGATAACAATGCTACTGTAGGGTATGATTTCCTCATGTCTTTTGGTGTTGAGTGGTTTGGTTTGCATTTAATTTTATTTCAAACTATTCTATAAATATATAAATAAATATAAATATATAAATGTTATATATAATTTTAATTGTTTATATAATACATAAATTTATATAATGCAAATATATATATATATATGTATATATAATATTTGCATTATATAAATTTATGTATTATACTGTATTATATATATGTAATATATATATATATATCTTAAAATATCTATATCTGTATCTTAACATATATATATATATATATATATATATATATGTATTTGTGTGTGTGTGTGTGTGTGTGTGTATAGATAGATGGATAAGTATAGATAAGTGCCATGCATCAGCAATTTCAAGATGGCTTACAAAAAAAATCAATCAAACAAACAAGGATAATCAGTAAATATATTTCAAAATAAACCTCAGTCTATATACACCTTTCTCATCATAATGATGGGAATTTTGCTAGTCATACCATAAAGAGGAGAAGATAAAAACGGTGTGTGTGTGTGAGTGGGTGGGTGGGTGAGAGAGAGACCGAGAGAGAAAGAATGGTAAGAGAGACTTCCTCATGCAACAGTGTGTGTGTGTGTGTGTGTGTTTATAACTGCAATTACTTGTAGCTAATCTATGTAGAGTACCTCTATCCCTGGTGGCTCTCCAACTCTTCTTAAATATTGCAGTAAAATAAGGAAAGAGGCAACAGTGCATGGCCACGGAGGCCTTTCTGACACAAATGCAGTGTACAATTAGCAGGAGATGAAGGGCTTCCCAGAAGCCCCTTGTTCAATGTATTCTGCTTTATAATAGAGTTTTTGTACTATCACTGGGATTTTATGTTTTTTTATGTTTTTTTATTTTATAAAAAGAGTATTAAATTAACTTTGTGCCAGTGAATATTATATTGGGACAAGGGACTAGATGAAATGATTAGAATAACAGCCTTAGAAAAGATCACATCTCCCTACTGTGCCAATGTATTTGACTACATACGGCAGTCCCTTTAAACCACCATTCACAGTGAATGGTAACAGCTTCCTGCCAAGATCTAAGTTCTGCCTCTTTTGAATGGCAAATGATTAGAACTAGGTCAGGTCTAAGAAGAAATAACCAGTTGTTAATCTGTTTTTTTTTTCTTTCAAGGAGTACACATGGATGGAGCATGAAAAAAGGCACACATACAACTTCTTCATTAATAAACCCTTAGGCCATTTTCACACTACATTGTTATAGTGCTATTATTCCACTTTCAACATCCTATGGAATCCCGGGGTTTGCACTTTAGGGAGAGGCCTTGGCTGAGTGATCACACGCCTTGGCCCCTCTCTAAACTGCAGACCCCAGGATTCCATAGGATGTTGAAAGTGGAATAATAGCACTATGGCCCTTTTCGCAGCGCCGGTGCTCGTGCGACGGAGGAGGGCGGCTCGAGCAAGAAGCCTTCTCCGGGAGGCTGCCGCTTCCCTCTCCTTCCTTCCGCAGGCGAAGGAACGAGCGGGGAAGCGGCAGCCTCCCGGAGGAGGAGGCGGCTCGCACGTCCGTCCATCCCCCCCGCGTGCGCGAGAAAGGAGCCTGTCTCCTCCATCTCCCCCGTGTGTGCGAGAAAGGAGCCTGTCCCCTCCACTCCCCCCACACGTGTGAGAAAGGAGCCTGTCCCCTCCATCCCCCCCCGCGCGCACGAGAAAGGAGCCTGTCACCTCCATCCCCCCCGTGCGCAGAGAGAAAGGCGCTTGTTGCGTCCGCCCCCTCGCGCGCGTGCGCGCGAAGCAGGACGTGTCACGTCCGTTGCGCTAGCGCCCCGCCCCATCCCTTCCTTACGCAGGGGCGGAGGGAAGAAGCGCGACCCGGCCGGCTCCCCGACGCTCTGCATGAGAGGTAAGTGCTCGCGGGCACCGGGAGCGTTGCGCGAGCGTGGGTGATTTTCGCTTCGAAGCGAAAATCAAAAAACCCGTGCTCGCGCCGCTTCAGCCCCGTGAGCCCGGTGGAAGTGGGAGTGCGTCGTGCGGAGCGACGCTCCCACTCCCGCGAGGCTCACGGGGCTGTCGAGCGAGAAAAGGCCCGTGCGAAAAGGGCCTATAACAGTCCGGAAATGGCCTGAGACCACATTTCACAAGTGAAGATGTGCATAGAGTTTACAGTATGGAAATAATCTCTATATTGAGAAAATACCACGCTGTAACATAGTATTTTTCTTTGTTTACTTGTTAGCAAGTGAACCCACAGTGCAGAAGTACCTGTTAAGAAATAATGAGTTACTTTCAAGTTCAGAGTTTCATTGTTATGACCAGTTTCCTCTAATTAGTTACCTTTTTACCATTAATTTCCCTTTAATTAGTTTCTTTTTCTAACAACCAAGGCATAGTTATAAGCCAAGGCATAAGTATACTTTTGCAGTGTACGTCTAACGTTTTAGTTGTATCTGTTTATACAGCCTTACTGAATAGTGTTGGAGGAGGAATATCACATGGTTCCAGTGCTGGGTTATGTTGTTTGTCGTGTTCTGTTGCAGATATTGAAATCATGCTTAATTGGATGGGAAGATCATAGTTTGTGCCTTGGGACAGTGGCTTGTAGCCTCTCACTGTGTACATATATACATAAAAAATTGAAAGGGAAGATAGATTGTCAGTTGTTCCTGTAGCTGAAAGGCAAACTGAAACAGCTTAGGAAAGAGAGAGAACTGTATTCACCTATAGAAAAATTGTGTTATTATATTTATGTAATGGGGAAAATGTGCATACACATGCCTCCAACAAAAGTGCACAAGGGGGTTGTTTCAGAATAGTCTTCCTTACATGTGGATTATCATAACTGTCCTTTCAATTATGACTGATTCTAGTCTTAAAAGGGGAGGGGGTGTAATGGCACTCACCATCTGAAACTGAATTACTGTCATTAAGTTAAAGGTGCACTTTATCATTTAGTATTACTCCATTTTAAAAGCCCAAAGGCACACAGGGACTTCCTTTTTTTCTGACTGTAAAAAACCTTTAAGCATAATGTGCTAGTGTTTCATATTCAGACTTCTTTGGATCAAAATGATTCCAAAAAGTCAGGGAATAAGGCACTCCAATGGGTTTCATGTGCCAGCAAGCAAGAATTTTAGGAAATGCCAAAGATTAGATTCAAACAAGTAGCGACGTGGTTACCTCTGCTAGGTTTGTTCTGTTTCCACATAGAACAGGGATGGGGTATTTTAATCCTTATTTATTTATTTAATTTATACCCCACCTTTCTACCAGTCTGGGGCACAAGGAGGGGCATAGCATTGATTAAAACAAAAAATAACAAAACCAAAACCCAGTCATAATTTTTTTTAAAAAAAGATTAAAAACCGTTAAATTAACTATCCTTTGAAGAACAGCACTAACTCCAAGTCGTTTAAAAGCATTTAAAACATAAGATACTGACAGTAAAATACATCAAGAACTGCAACAATTAGCCAAAAGCTTGTTTAAATAAAAATGCTTTGCCTACTGGTATGAAGAAATTAGAGAGGGTGTAAGCCTAGCTTCCCACGGGGGAATTCCACAGCCCAGGAACAGACACAAAGAAAACCTTCTTATATGTCCCCACCAAACATGTGTCTGTGATAATGGTGAGTCTTAGGCCATTTCCACATTACATTGTTATAGTGCTATTATTCCACTTTCAACATTTTGTGGAATTCTGGGGTTTATAGTTTACTGAGGGCAAAGAGCTCTCTGGCTGAGAATTCTAAATGGCCCTCCCTAAACTGCAAACCCCAGGATTCCATAGGATGTTGAAAGTAGAATAATAGCGCTCTAACAGTGCAGTGCGGAAATGGGCTAAGAGATAGTATATGCATGCTTTAATATATAATATACATTATACTTTAAAATTGCTGTGGGCCTGGGGGTCCTGGGCTATGGGTCTGCTGTACCTTTCTGTCTCCATAATGGCCAAGGCTTGTGGAAATCAAGAATGGATGCTTTTCATCCTGGAGAAAAGTGACTAGTGGGGTGCCACAGAGTTCTGTCCTGGGCCTGGTGCTCTTCAATATCTTCATCAATAACTTGGATGAAGGAATAAAGGGCATGCTGATCAAATTTGCAGATGACACCAAGTTGGGAGGAGTTGCTAATACTCCAGAGGACAGGATCAAAATTCAAAATGATCTGGATAGATTGGAGAGCTGGGCCAAGGCTAACAAAATGAAATTCACCAGAGAGAAGTGTAAGGTCCTACACTTAGGTAGAAAAAATGGAATACAGAAATATAGGATGAGGGACATGTGGCTAGATAGCAGTATGTGTGAAAGGGATCTGGGAGTCTTAATAGATTACAAGCTCAACATGAGTCAGCAGTGTGATGTGGCAGCCAAGAAAGCCAATGGAATTCTCAGCTGCATCAATAGGAGTATGGTGTCTAGATCAAGGGAGGTACTGGTACCACTCTACTCTGCTTTGGTTAGACTTCATCTTGAATACTACGTCCAGTTTTGGGTACCCCAATTCAAGAAGGACATGGTCAAGCTGGAGGAAGTCCAGAAAAGGGCGACCAAAATGGTGAGGGGCCTGGAAGCCATGCCCTATGAGGATAGACTTAGAGAGCTGGGTATGTTTAGTCTGCAGAAGAGAAGGTTAAGAGGGGATATGATAGCCATGTTTAAATATTTGAAGGGATGTCATGTTGAGGAGGGAGCGGGCTTGTTTTCCGCTGCTCCAGAGACTAGGACAAGGAGCAATGGATTCAAACTGCAGGAAAGGAGATTCCACCTGAACCTCAGGAAGAACTTCCTGACGGCCAGGTCTGTCTGGCAGTGGAATATGCTGCCTCAGAATGTAGTGGAGTCTCCTTCTTTGGAGGTTTTTAAGCAGAGGCTGGATGGCTATCTGTCAGGAGTGCTTTGAGGGTTTTCCTGCATGGCAGGAGGTTGGACTGGGTGGCCCCTGTGGTCTCTTCCAACTCTACATTTCTATGATTCTTCTGGCTGCCAGCCCAGACCAAGCTAGGACAAAAAGTGACATGATAGGCATGTTTAAATATTTGAAAGGATCATAGAATTGTATGAGACCTCAGGGGCCATCCAGTTCAACCCCCTGCCATGCAGGAACCCACATCAAAGTGTTCCAAACAGATGGTCATCCAGCCTCTGCTTAAAAACCTCCAAAGAAGGAGATTCCACCACACTCTGAGGCAGCATATCCCACTGCCGGACAGTTCTGACCGTCAGCATGTCATTGGGAAGATGGGGCAAGCTTGTTTTCTGCTATTCCAGAGGTTAGGACATGAAGCAATGGCTTCAGACTAGAGATTCCACCTAAAAGTTAGGAAGAACTTTATGAAATAAAATGCTATTCGACAGTGGAATATGCTGCCTCAAAGGAATGAGGTGGAGTCTCCTTCTTTGAAGGCTTTTAAATGAAATCTGGATGGCCATCTCTTGACAGTGCTTTGATTGTGTATTCCTGCATGGCAGGGGGTAGGACTGGATGGGCCTTGTGGTCCCTTCCAACTGCATGATTTTGTGGTTCTATGAAAACCTAGGTCCCTTTGGCCTGAGTGGTCCTAGTCTTCTTGCTCACTACCAGGTTCTTCTGCACTTCCTCTAATGTGAAGGGGTGGCTAGCCTGGCCTCCCCTCCTTGTAGGAATGGACTAGAGCCAATGAAATAAACTCAGCAGCATCTACCATTCTCCATGCTGGAGCTATAGCATTTATTTTTTTATTTTAGCATTTATTTCTATACCGCTTATCAACTGAGTGTTATCTAAGCGGTTTACAATGTGTTTTAGCTAATTGCCCCCAACAAGCTGGGTACTCATTTTACCGACCTGCGGAAGGATGGAAGGCTGAGTCAACCTTGGAGCTGGGCAGGGATCGAACTCACAACCTTGTGGTTGCAGTACTAGCATTTAACCACTGCACCACCAGGGCTCCCTTGGATTAGTGTGTGAGCTTGTCCACTTGGAAGCCTTCTCTTAACTTCTACTGTACCCAACCCTACTGAGATTTCCTGCCTCAAGAAGACTTCGTTGCTTGCTTCCTTGCTTTCTCCATTCATCAGTCTCTATCTTGTCCTGTCTCAGTTCTGCCTCTTTTCCCTACTTACTTCAGACCATCCCCTCCTTAAATCTTCCACATTTCCATCTTGATTTTGGTCTCTACTCTCTCTCTCTGCTCTCTTTCACTCTCTGCCCCCACAGCTGTCAATGTTCTACAACAGTGCAACTCAAAGTGGTGGTCCATGGACTGGGGCTGGCTTGCAAAATCTTGGCTGTCAGTACACAGCAAGTTTCCAGGAAACAAAGACATACAGCCAGCCCTTGATATCCACCAATTCTGTATCCATAGCTTCAACCAACTATGGCTTAAAAATATTTTAACCCTCCCCCCCAAAAAAGAAAATTTTGATTTTGCCATTTTACATAAGGGAGACCATTTTGCTTCACCATTATATAGAATGGGACTTGAGCATCCATGAATTTTGGTATCCAGGGGAGGAGGTCTTGAAACCAAACCCTAACTCATACTGAGGGCCCACAATAGTTGTCATCAATGGGCACAAATATGGTGCCAGTTCTCTGGCACATTGGCAAAAAATATTCTATTGATCTTTGTGATGTTCTGGACTTTTCAAGGGGAACATTGTTTCATTTATTAGAATTAGAAATAATAAAGTTATATATGCACTGTGCATTAAATGAATTTATTGGGAGGGGACGAGAGAAGGGAATGTTGGGAGTGAGTGTGGATTGGTCTGTGGGGATTTTGAAAAGGCTGATGTATGATAGTTGGAAGGGACAAGAGTGTATTTTGGGATTAGGGATTAATTGGTGGGGTTTAGGAGTTTGAGTAGTTAGAATAGTTAGAGTCAGGGTCAGAGCTGGCTAAGAGATGAGTGTGAGAGAGTGAGAGATGTGATTTAGTTGTACTGAATAATTAATCTGTGGGGTTATACATTCCAGTTCCCTTTAATAAATCATTATTTTTGTATTATAGGCTTTTGTCTCTGGGAGCACTACATATTGGAAAGTTGAGTGTCTGTGGTAGTGTCCAGTGAAGACTGAAAATAAATGAAATCTTACACAGGAACCACAAAGGCATCTAGGGTGTCCCCATAGTTGGTGGCCACAACAGTGGGGCAGGAGGAAGTCCCATTGAAGAACCAGAGCTGGAGATAAGAGAAAGCTTTCACATTTGTTAGAATCATAGAATCATAGAGATGGAGGAGCCACAGGGGCCATCCAGTTCAACTCCTTGCCATGCAGGAACCCATATCAAAGCACCCCCAATAGAGGGCCATCCAGCCTCTGCTTAAAAACCTCCAAAGAAGGAGACTCTACCACACTCTGAGGCAGCATATTCCACTGCCAGACAGCTCTGACTGTGAGGAAGTTCTTCTTGAAGTTCAGGTGGAATCTCCTTTCCTGCAGCTTGAATCCATTGCTCCTTGTCCTAGTCTCTGGAGCAGCGGAAAACAAGCGCGCTCCCTCCTCAACATGACATCCCTTCAAATATTTAAACATGGCTATCATATCCCCTCTTAACCTTCTCTTCTGCAGACTAAACATACCCAGCTCCCTAAGGTGTTCTTCATAGGGCATGGCTTCCAGATCCTTCACCATTTTGGTCGCCCTCCTCTGGACATGTTCCAGCTTGTTGATATCCTTCTTGAATTGAGGTGCCCAGAACTGGACACAATATTCCAAATGAGGCCTAACCAAAACAGAATAGAGTGGTAACATTAGCTCCCTCGATTTAGACACCATATTCCTATTGATGCAACTAAGAATCGCTTTGGCTTTCTTGACTGCCGCATCACACTGCTGACTCATATTCAGCATGTGATCTACCAAGACTCCTAGATCCCTTTCACACGTACTGCTATCCAGCCATGTGCCCCCCATTCTATATTCGTGCATTCCATTTTTTCTGCCTAAATGTAGGACCTTACATTTCTCTCTGTTGAAATTCATTTTGTTAGCTTTGGCACAGTTCTCCAATCTGTCAAGGTCATTTTGAAATTTGATCCTGTCCTCTGGTGTACTAGCAACCCCTCCCAATTTGGTGTTATCTGCAGATTTGATCAGCGTGCCCTCTACTCCTTCATCCAAGTCATTGATGAAGATGTTGAATAGCACTGGGCCCAGGACAGAACTCTGTGGCACCACACTAGTCACTTCTCTCCAAGACGAAAAGCATCCATGGGTGAGTACCCTTTGGGGTGCTCCTCAACATTTCACAGATGAAAAATGGAACACACATGTGGCCATGCAACTTCAGAATACGGTCAAGTTGGCAAAAGTTATTAATGAGGAAGAACAGACAAGCTGAGAGAGATGGCAACTCTTTGCTTTTGCTAGAGTACAAGATTCTGTCCTTCCTGTTCTTTCCCTCTGCTGTTTGTTAAGTGCAAACTACTTTTGCACTTTGAACTCATTTTATCAAAGTCACTGATGAAGATGTTGAACAGATGTTCATAGAGGTTGGGATGCAGAAAAGTCCACACATTTGATGACAACAAAGGGATGGACAGAACCCTCAGAGTTCCCCACATCAGATAGCTTCAGAAGCACTGCATGGCATTCTCTTCTGACATGGGAGCATGATGTCATACATTTCTCATGGTTCACGACTTGTTCTCCAAGGTCCTTGCCATCTTAGCAAGCTTATCACTGCTGCTAGGGACCCACAGTTTCTCATGCCCCACTACAAATATATAATACATAAAAATATGCAGGGAAAAGATGCTGAACCCCCTCCTTCCCCATATTCTCTCTTCCAAAGAATTCTGGGGAGGAAGTAGCCAGCAAAGTGACATTCCCTTCTACTCCAATGGATCCTAGTGGGTGCAGCAGTCAGCAGTGTTTTCAGTTGGTGGGCTCTACATGGACATTACTCTTTCTGCTTTGGTAATGTATGAGAAAAAGGACTGTCTAATTTTTTTTAAAAAATGGCTTTTTTCCTGCCACTGAAAAAAAGAATAAACAGGAGGCGAAGTGAGCTTCCCATGGGAGAGAACCTTGCAGCTTGGGAGCAGCCAGTAAGAAGAGTCTCTCCTTTTTCATGCCAAATGCCCCTGTTATGATGGGAGGACAGAAAGAAGACTATCTGAAATGAAGCCAGTTGCAAAGCCAGACAGGGCCTTCTCTGCAGTGGTGTATTTTCTTTCAAGTTCTTTCTCCTGGAGATATATCTATTGCATTATTGGCTTCCTTTCCAGGATCTTTTGATTTTTCTAGACTCTATTGATATTTTAGTGTGGGTGTGAACATGTGGTTTCATTATTCTGTCCTGCTGTATTTTATTGAAATGTGATTTATTTATGACTTTATGGTTTTACTAACTCTTATTTTATTGTTTTATTGTTAGATGTTTTTTTAAGAAAAAGCTGCCCTGAGAGAGCTTTTTCTGAAGAATACCAAGTGTGTTATGTTTTAAATACATAAATCCAAATCTTTTCACAAAGGGGAGTGGATACTTCTGGCTACAAACTCTTCCATGGAAGGACTGAATGGGGGAGTGTGAATCTTCCTTAACATTTATTTCAGTTCTTTGGGGGGAAGAAGTAAGAAAAGAACTAAATTAAGAAGAATTTATGATTACTTTCAAAAAAATCTGTCTCATAAAACAGGCAGTTCATGGCTTTATCTGAAATGGTCCTCCAGCAATCTTATACTTTAATGCTCCTTAATGGTGCTGTAAAAATAAAACAGCCAAAATCAATAGTTTTCCTTACAAAGGTCTCTTGTGTTTGTATGCATATATCTCAGTGTATATCTACATGCAGCAAAGGAGGAAAAATTGAGTTGCCCTGTCACCAATAGAGAGTTAAATAAAACTGCCAATCTGCTAAAGTCTTTATATAAATTATGGTGTGCGTGTGTGGGTGCATTTCAAATGCAATGTTCAGTTCTGGTCATCCCATGACTAAAATGATATTGAAGAACTGGAAAAAGGTGCTGGAAAAGGGCAACCAAAAATGACCGGGATAGTTTCTGTCTGAGGAAAAGCTAAAACATTTGGTTATGCTTTAATTTAGTGGAGTAAGACTAAATGGGATAACGGACATGCAGAGGCTGGAAAAGTTACTTTTTGGTTTGCAACCATCTACAACATCCTAGCCATTATGGCTAGCTGGGGGATTCTGGTAGTAGGGATATGAAAGAGATATGCAGGATGTGGGAATGGTGGAGACAGAACTATTTCTCTCCTTCTGCCATAGTTTTTGAACTTGGAGATCACCCAGTGAAATTAATCATTGGTAGATATAGGATGGACAAAAGAATGTCGTTTTTCACGCTGTATGTAGTTCATTTGTGGATTACCGTTTCTGTAATTCACTGCCACTAAGGCCATTTATACACTACATTATTATACTGCTATTATTCCACTTTTAATATTCTATGGAATCCTGGGCTTTGCAGTTTATGGTGGGGGATTAAGAATTCTCAGCCAGAGAGCTATTTGCCCTCATTAAACTACAAACCCCAGAATTCCACAGGATGTTGAAAGTGGAATAATAGCACTATAACAGTGTAGTGTTGAACTGGCCTCAGTTTATCCATTTCCCCCCCTATTTTTCCCCCCATAACCTTCTTAGACTCTCTCATTCTCTTCTATTCCTCCTTTTCCTTAATTCCACAATATTCTCTCTCCTCTTCTTTTCTTCTCTTTTTTTAAAAAAGTTTTCCCCCTCCCATCATCTTTTTATATAATGTTTTTGTCATTAAGTCTTCCTTGGTAGCAGGGCTTATTTTTGCTCTGGAACTTCTTTCAGTACTGGTTGCTTTATATGTGTGTGTGTGTGTGTGTGTGTGAGAGAGAGAGAGAGAGAGAGAGAGAGAGAAGTAGAGGTTGACAACAGGAAGGATAAAGTGGGTGAAGAGATGTCCACTTCACAGGTAGTCACTTCTGTCTGACTGAGATGGAAAATAACAATGTCAGGATAGATTTACCCATTTAAGTCCACCGTGCCATTGTGCATCATTGTAACCCAACATACAACCTCTTAGGACAGAAGAGAAGACAGCCTCATAAAGTCTGGATTTAGGGCTTGTTTCCAAGTAGTAGGGAAATGTTGGACACCATCCAGCCTATATTTAAATACAATGCATAGGATACAATGGTTTGTGCTTATTGAGCCCAGGTAAGCTAAACATTTTTGAGGGTAAAGTTTTGTATTGGAAATCATTACGACAGGGGAAAAAAAAACCCACTTGGCTTTAAAGAGTTGTGGCTAGTCCCAGAAATTCATGAGAAATAGACTAGGACGGGAGGTACCTCATATGGATATTTTGAAAGAAAAAAATCCAGGTAAGTAACAGGTACAACTTCCACCAAATCCTGAGGCTTTTGGCCACTCTGGAGGAGCACTTAGTTGTCAGACATTTTTGAGGATTTTTTTTTCTGTCTCTTTGAGATGTTTCACTTTGCTCAAACAGTTCTTGTGTTTCACTATGATTGTTTCCTGTTTTTAATCACAGCTTGGAAAAGTTCCCTTCTGAATTGCGATTTACAGAATATCCTAGTTGCTATAGCCATATGAGAGTCACAGTCCAAAAGGTAACTTTTCCAAGCTCTGTCTTTTTTTTTTTAAAAAAAAATTATATTGAGTTGGGTTCAGATTTTATTGTTGTTGTTGCTGTTGTATGTCTTCTGACTTAGGAAAAACCTATCATGGGGGTTTTGTGGCAAGATTTGTTCGGGGGGGGTTGCACTTGCCTTACACTGAGGCTGAGAGAGTGTGATTTCCCTAAGGTCACCCAGTGGGCTTCCATAGCTGAGTGGGAATTCAAACCCTGGTTTCTAGAGTTGTAGTCAAACTCAAACCGTTACACCATGACTGCTCTCATTCAGATTTAGGTGCATATAATTGGGCAGATGGAAACAGACCTCTCCCAATGGCAGCCCCACCAGATCCCTTAAAATGATACACAGAAAATCAAGGCACCCTGCAGAATGGCAGGAATTGTGGTGTGTGTGTATATGTGGGGGACTGAAGGGGAGTTTTTTTTCTCTGTAACTCTAGGAGAAATTAGAAGATCAGGCCTGGTGAATTGAGGATTCATCTTTATTTAAGGAAAGAAATGCATTTTTGTCTCCTATCCTGACCAATCAAAATCTGAAGAAAATGAGGGCCCTGAGCCATGATCTCTTACATTCTAATACAGTTTGCCAAGGTTGCCAAGTCACAACTGCAAAGAGCATGTATTGAGAAAATACCCATGAAGCTAACAAATTTGAGAGAAGTCAAAACTGCTAGGCATCAGTTGGCCACATTCAACCTCTTCTAAGGTAAACAACCATTCCCTAGTCCTTGCTACACAACCCATTCCCCAATGTCTTAGCATCATAGCATAACAAAATACGCTATCTTACCTTCATAGTATCAGCTTCACAGTGTCAGAACATCCATCGCACCAGAATACACAAATAACAAAGATGCAAGCATTTTTTGGGCTAGTGCATGCAGAACCCACAGGCACTTTAATCAGGGAAAGCTGATCTGACCCACATTTGTAAGCTTTATGTGCTTAGTTTTTGTTCACAGTTGTGTGCAGTCTCTTGAAATCTTTTTGATTGAGAACAGTGAATAAGTGTTATGAATATGTATATAAACAGAAAAAAAGCCCCACTATATCAGACACTAGCCAAGTAGACCATTCCTCGGAGTGGGTGACTAGAGGAGAAAAGGGTGACAAACCTCCCCTTGCCCAGTTTTTGGTGCTCAGCAAAGAAGCAGCATGCTGCCTCTGAACCTGCACTTGAAAGGAGCTAGTCACAAATAACTACCGGTAATTGCTTTGCCAGTAATTAAGGGTATTAGTTATTGAATAGTGGATGACTTCAGCCCTTTTGGGAGGAAACTGTATTTTTTAAAAGTTACTCATATTGTTTCATGGGTGTGTCCTCACTAAATTGTTCAGAAGAAATATTATCTGGTTCAACTGTTGGCTGCTGCCGCTTGGCAATCTGTTTGTGGGCATTGAGACAAATGCCAAAGTGGGTGGCAGGACAGTGGTGTTTTGAAGCAAGAACCAGTGGCGTCATCGTTTTTTTTTTTAAAGGTAACTAAATGCAACTATTGTAGTTATTTATGAGAAACTCGAAATCAAATAATTATTTTTAAAATTATAATTGTAATGTTAACAAGGTACTTGGAGAATCAATAATAATGCCTAATTACTTTTATATAATAACTTAATTGCTTGAAACTTAGCGGATTTTTACTGTAAGCCATTGTGACTTGTATATAGTAGCTATTGCTATAGACTAGCCATGGGGAAAATGTACTCTAAAGGTGTTGGGACTACAGCTCCTATCACCCTTCACTATAGACTCTGCTGCTAAGGTTTATCGGAGGTAAGGTCTAGCAACATCTGGAGGGCCATATGTTCCTCAGCCCTGTTCTTGAGAGAAGGCTTGTATATATGGCATACTTCTGTGAGCACCTCAAAATGTCTCTCTGTGGGGGTTTAGTCTACACTGAAGCCTCCAATCAGTGACTTCTATATAAAGAAGGGAATAGATTTAGCACCTTGCTTCTTCAAAGTCCACACTAAAAACCAGAGCATATTGCCTTTCTTATTGACCTGGGTACAGGTGGAGAGGTTTAATCCAGCAAACCATTGCCTTGAGTTTGCAAGACCTGAGAAAGGCTGTTGATAAGAGGGTGACTGGAAAACAAAACAAGATCCACAGAAAAGTCATACCTTTATTGGCCAACCCAAAATGAACAAAATATATCATGCAAGCTTTTGAAGTTCAACTGACTTCTTCATCAGACAAAAGATGTTAAAAAATCATAGAGAACAAGGAAAAAAGGGAAAAATGGTCATGATGTTGGAATCATAGGTTTACATTTTTTACCAGGTGTTTTCTCTGTTGTAGTTCAATTGGTTTGGAGGAATTTCAATGCAGGCAAAGGTTATTCCCCTCTTGGCCATGTGTGACTGAGACAAAGAATAGTAACTCCATCAGCAACAGTGAAGTAACTGCTCTTGGGATCCCCTGAGCACTGAGCAAATTCCTGCCTGCCTAAAACAAGTGGGAGCCTTGTTGGTTGAGTCTTGTAGGTTGATTACTCTAAAGCAGTGCTTTTTAAAGTGGAGGTCCCTGGACTGGTGCCATTTCCCAGCCCCACTGATTTTGGGTCCCTGGCAAGTTTCCAGGAAACAAACAAACAATTGTAGCCAGTGAGCTCAAATATGAGTCTGGTCCCTAGCACTTGTCAGTCCACCACATCAGATAATCTGAGAAGCACTGTGCTATCATTATAAATGGTGCTAGAATTGGGGATGTAAAGAATACTTGTAAACTTCTCCATCCCTGCCAAGATAATGGCAGGCAGCCATGAGATTCTTGTATATCAGGATTATTTTTTTTTCAAAAATGAAAAAAAAAAACCCCATATATGCTGAAATATGTGCTTTCCTTGCACAGAACACTTGATTTTTCTGTACAGAAAATGTTTTGTTTTTGGGTTTTTTTTTTTGGGTGCCAAAAGTAACATTTTTGCACAGGAAACAGTGTGCAAGGTTTCTTAGAGCCAGCATGGTGTCGTAGTTTGTGCATTGATCTATGACTCTGGAAACCAGAGTTCAACTCCCTGCTCAGCCATGGAACCCCACTGGGTGACTTTGAACCTGTCACACACTCTTAGCCCCAGAAAACTCTACCACAGATTCACTTTAAGGTTACCATAATTCAGAAATGACTTGAAGGCACACACCAGCAACAATAAAGTTTCTTGTGCAAAATGTTGCTTTTTGTACTCAAATCAATGTAAAAGATGCTATTTCCTGCAGAAAAAATTGTCTTTCCACACACAAAAAATCACATTTTCTTTGCTTTTGTCTTTACTGTTATGTTTGAAAAATAATTTTATCCCATTTTAAATTTTAGCTGTTTTAACATGCTAATATAATTGTTTTTTGAACTTTTGTATGATCAGATTTTTAATTGTATTTTGTTTTAACCTTACTGTAAGCAGCCTTGGTTCCCATATCAGAAGGCACAATATAACTTCAGTGAAAAAAATGCTACACAAAAAGAAAAGTGAGGGTCTTTTTTCCCCCCAGGTAAAATAATGTTTTGAAAACAGAGTCCAGAAGTTCAAGTAGTTAACAAAAGCTCTGTATACGTGTACAGAGGGAAGAAAACTCTTGGAATTACCTATTCTTGCATGCCAGAATGAAAGAAGAGATGTCCATTCACCTACTCATCTTGTATATGTTTGGGATGAGTTGCTCCTTTGACCTTACTAACTTATATTGGGTGTTTTCTGGTTATCTTCTGAGTCTAAGTTTAGGAATTGTCTAAGAAATATAGCCATGTGAAGGCACATCTGGTAATTGAATAGATAAAAAAAAGTAATAATAAAGTACTCATTTTGAAACAACGGTGATGAATATAATGGATGATAGCCAAGCAGGCCATATGCACTTGGCGGACAGAATTAATCATGGGCTCCACAACGCAAAACAAGAGCGACAAGTACAATAAAACATTTAAAGACAAGAATGGATTTTAATTTTAAGAACTGTAATAAAACAATATGATAATGATAATGGCCGAGGCAGATCTGTGCATATAGAACTGGAATAAGAAACAAATTAAAGCTATACATAATATTTATTTGGCACTTTCAATCCCTTTGAAAATATATTATTGACTTTAAAAAAATGATAGGGAGACACATTACTGCAAGATCCTTACAAGCTCGTGATATTCAAGAGGGTTGAACAGAAAAGAATCCATGACATGAAGTGAGAAGCAGAAGTTAAAATTGTACATAATGACTTTCCAACCTGCCTTTAACAAAAGAAATCTCTGGAAACCTTTGCAGTTCCATTTAGTTAGAATGGAATTAATAAGATAAGACTTAGAATTAAAGAGGTGATTATTGGTGCAAAATTATTTTAAAGTGGTTTTGTATCTTGCAGATATATTTTCATTAAGCCTCTAGCTATGGCACCAAGGGGATCATGTTTTGCTGTTGCTGTCTAGTACATTTTTATGTTACTCTTTCATTTGCTTGTACAGTTGGCGTACGTTGAATATTGCTTGCAGGGGAAAAAAAACAGGAACACAAAAACAGAACACGGCCACTCTGAATCCTGGAAATTCAAGCAACACTGCAAAGCATTACCTCATTTGGACAAAATTTAAGTTTTGAATTTTTCTGCTTTGCTTCACACAGTGTAAATGTCTGGTACCATGTACACTGTCCATGGTGAGTAGCTCTGTCCAATCCTATTTGTAAAATGCATGTGTTTGCAAAAATGTATTTGTTCCCTGCGTATGTCATGGGTTAGATCTTCCTTTTACTGAGTAAAGTATAAATCTCTGCTAGCTGTGGTTGACCCCCTTCCCTTCCCTCCAGATGCCCTATTAGCTGGCTGGTCACTCCTCACGATCATTTTGTGGCTGGGGAGGGTGGTATGATGTGGATGGTCTGGCAGTTTTCTGGCAGTGTTTCTGTGGCTGGATGCATGAAGTTGATGCTCTCCTCCTGAACCTCCCCTGGAAGGTCCAGCAGGATGCCTGCTTCTTTTTGCATCCAGCCTCAGGAACATAGCTGAATGCTGCCTGGCTACCCACATACCTCCTACATCCACTAGATGTCCATGGGTGGGGTACCCAGCCTGTAAGGAGGCAGGTGGCATTGGTAGGGAATTATTGATGTCTCTGTTTGCAGTAGCCAAAAAATGATACACACAGAGGTATAATTTGCAGTTATACTTGCATATTTTACCAACAGGATTCGAGGCACTATATTTGTGATTGTTGTTGTAAATGTCCATCAAGTTGGCTTTGACTTATTGTGGTTCTACAATTAGAAGACATTAGAGACACCTTGTTATTGACAGGATTGCTAAGAGCTTGCCTGTGGCTTCCTTGACTAAGGCCATTTCCTCTGTGGCTTCCTTGACTAAGAACTGTGGCTTCCTTGACTAAGGCCATTTTCTCATTACACTGTTATAGTGCTTTTATTCCACTCTCAACATCCCATGGAATCCTGGGGTTTGCAGTTTAGGGAGGAGCATTTAGAGTTCGAAGCCAGAGAGTTCTTTGGCCTCAGTAAACTACAAACCCCAGAATTCCACAGGATGTTGAAAGTGGAATAACAACACTATAACAGTGTAGTGGGGAAATGGCCTAAATCTAGCCACATATAATACAATCTAGTCCTACTTTACCAAGCATTATAATCATTTCTAATGAGTCATGTTATCCCATGACTACCTGGATGATTTTTAAATCAGTGATTTTAAAGTATGTATTGATTGTTTTTAAGATGTGTTAGTTCTATATGTGCTAAATTCATTTGTTGCAATGCTGGGGTGCCTTCAAGTTGTTTTCAACTTATGACTCATGGGGATTTCTTGGCCAGATTTCTTCAGAGGGGACTTGCCATTGCCTTCTTCTGCAGCAGAGAGAACGTGACTTGTCCAAAGTCACCCAGTGGGTTTCTATGACTGAGCAGGGATTTGAACCCTGTTTTTTCTGGACTCTTAGCTCAGCACTCAAACTACTATACCATTAAATTCATTGTTGTTACCTGCCACAATATATCTTGTTGTTGTTGCTGCTGCTGCTGCTGCTATTCCAAAGCATGATAGTATTACTTTGGTAAATTTGCTTCTGGGGAGACTTATTTATTGGATGTCTTGGTTGCCCATGGCATCTGTTGAACTCTCCTCTGGCAGCACATTTCAAATGAGTTCATATTTGTGATAGGTACATGTAAATTAGTAATTTTAATTAACATATATTGTTTGATTCAAATGACAATTAACAATAACGACTAGGCTTTGGAACCCTCGTCCCAGCCCTCAGTTATAATGTGGATGTGAAAAAAAGCTGTGGGTGGAGATTTTTGTGTAAAAGGACTGCGACATTTTTCTAATTCTGTTACTTAAAACATACTCTTGGGGGCTCAGGTTGCCATGTGTGTTCTTTCTCCAAAGGTCCAGTTGGTGGGTGGGAGGGTGAACAACATATGCCATTGTTCCCTCAGCCCAGCCTTGTTCCCCATCTGTCTTATAGCAGTCAGACTGAGAATGCCACTATCAGCTCTAAAGCCACTAAACTCTTTCCATAGTTTGGCAAAATTACTTTGTTGGTTATAACTTGCAGAATCATCCAGACAGCATGGTAATTGGCTCTATCCTTTTCAAACTGTGGGCACTTTCAGAAGAGGGGGGAAATCTCTGGGAGTATTGGTAATTACCAGCATTTTTTGTTTTGATTTTACCTGCATATTCCCAGGTTTACATCCAAATTTTGTCTTGAAATTTCCTGGGTTTCCTGTATTTACGTCTCTCCCCCCGCCCCTCCGCCTGGTGTTCTTCCTCTTTCTCCTCCCTCCGATCATGTGTCATATCTAGACTCATGCAACATTTCAGAAACTGCTTTCCCCCAGTTTCCATTGAGCTTTCTTTACTTTTTTATAGTTAAAGTGGTAGTGCTTCAGCAATATTTTGCTAGCTAAACATTGAGATCATTTTTGTTTTTCTGCAAACATTCCTTTTTCCCTTGCTTGGTCTATGATGAATCTATGTCCCAGAAACACAGCTATGTATACCAGTGGTGGCCACCTTAATAAGTTCTGGGATAATATAAACAGCTAAGTAGAGATACATTTCATTTTGGAAAATGCTGTGTAAATTTAAAATGACTTGGGAAATAGGTATGAACAATCCTCAGTAATGCTGGGAGGTCCCAGGAAATACTTTGGGATGAAGAAAATGCCATGTGGATCTCCAAAATACTATTGGTTTATAAGGGAACAAACCTGTGACTTTCAGAGACCCCTTTTCCCCATCTGAACCAGCTCTCAGGCCATTTCCACACTAGATTGTTTTAGTGCTATTATTCCACTTTCAACATCCCATGGAATCCTGGGGTTTGCAGTTTAGGGTGGGACCTCGAAGGCTCCCCTCTAAACTGCAAACCTCAGGATTCCATAGGATGTTGAAAGTGAATAATAGCACTATAACAGGCTAATGCGGAAATGGCCTCAATCTCTATTTGTCTCTCCCCACCACCACAATGATTCTTCTCTGATAGATGAGTAGCAAATATCTGTGTGGAGATATTAACTAAAACTGAAGGTTGCTAGGCTCCTTCCCCAACATAAAGATAGGCAAAATTTTGTTACATCTACATACATTAAGAGGTTCAGTGGAAAGGCAAACTAATAGTCATATATTAGAGACTCTTAATTGAACAATATTAGGCATAATTATGACTGTGTTTGAAACAGCCACATGCCTTCGTCAAAGAAAAAGGGAAGAAAAACACAGGAGCCTAAATCCATGAACAAAGAGATCAAAATAAACTTGAAAGTTAAGAGTAATTATGGAGCTGAGTGAAAAATAATAACAAAAAAGTAATAACCTTAAATAATGGAAGGGGAGGATGACAGTCAAGCTAGATCAATGTACGTATGTGACAAAGTAATGTCATTTCAGATGTAAGAACAAGGTACATGTGCTAGTCTTCTCAAAAAATATGGTGTTCAGTCTCTGCCAACAGAATAATACAGTGCTTGATATGATGAAGGAATGTGACAACAAAAAAGCCACTTTTGATGTCTGCCTCCTCCCCTGCCAACCTCCCTCAGGTGTAACCACAGTAGGAAAGATCCAGTTAAGTACATTTAAACACCTTTGATGTCAATATGAGAGAGGTAATCCAGAGTAGGCATTTAACTCACAGAACATAAGGACATAGGAAGAGTCCCGCTGGATCAACCCAAATGTCTATCCAGTCCAGTATGCCATTTCCATAGTGGCCAACCTGGTGGTCATGTAGGCATCACCAAATCAGAGTCCATGAATAAAAAAACAACAACAAGAACAAAAGAACCAACAAGGAAACTGATCTGGATACAGCTACATGTGGAAATACATTTGCATAGAGGTAAAATTCGAAAAGATTTTTGTAGTGCAGACAATATTATAGTACATCTCACCGGAGTAGGGAAGATCATAGCTAGGAGACCTGTGTGTTTGCTGAGTCTGCTGTCCCCATGGTAAGTGTGGACAGACAACTTCAACCTCCCAAATGTCCCTCCTTATGGCTCTTTAACTCATACTTGAAATGTACCTACACCATAGCAGTTTGATACCAGTTTAACTGTCATGGCTCCATCCTATAGAATCTTATGACTTAAAGTTTGGTGGAGAAACTTTGGATTTTCTGGTAGAGAGCCCTAGTCTGTTGTCTTGAACTACAGAACTTTTGAACTACAACTGGTAGTCTATTCATATCTTTAGCAGCAGCTGGTTTCCACCTGAGTAGGATGGCAAAAATCACTGAAAGCCTGGATTGAAATCCAGGGTGTAGTCACTGTCCTATTGACAAGTTGTCACTTGCTTATTGTGTACTTTTAAGTTGTTTCTGACTTATGGCAACTCTAAGGCTGAACCTATCACATGGTTTCCTTGGTAATCTTTGTTCAGAGTGGGTTTGCCATGGCTTTCCTCTGATTCTGAGAGAGTGTGACTTGTCCAGGCCACCCCGTGGGTTCCCAGGGCTGAGCAGGGACTTGAATCCTGGTCTGTCGAATTCATAAATCAGCACTCAAACCACTACACAACAGTGACTCTTTTGCTACTTGCTACTGCTTCCTATTTCCTTGGGCTCCTGTCAAAATTCTCAGCTTAATAGTAAAATGCTTAAGGGCACAACTCTTCCAACTGAAAATGATGTCTCCTAGGAGCAATGCAAAAGGTAAGGTGGGCATTCATTTTTAATACAAATGGGAAATGGAACGAAAGAAGTACATTTGTTTTAGTCATACAAACAATTGAAAATTCAAGAGAGTGAGATCTGAATGAAAATGTATTCAGTTTGCATACATTCATTCTTTTTAAATTCATTTTTCCAAAGTTTTTTCCCCCGAAAGAAATGGAAAAGTTCAAAATGAAAAAAAAAAAAATGAAAAAACATGGATTATGGAATATTTTCTTTTAGAATTACAAATAAAATGTTAAAGAAAAAGTGTCCAAATATTTAGACTCCCAAAATTATTCTAAAATGTTTGTAACAGGAAGACTGTTATGAGAAAGAATGTAAACTATCTGATCTTTGCCATTCCTGCTCTTGGTTCCCCCTCCTCCCCCCCCCAGTTCTTCTGAGGGAATGAGTGCTTTATGTCTGCCGGACACTATGGATTATTAGAAGAGAGAAAATCATTTACTCTGCTTTTGTAATTTTGATGGTTCCTTATGTTTTTATTGTTTCTTGCATGCTTTTAATAAACTGGCAGAATAAAAGAGGTTCAGGATCTTATAACTTCATCTGTAACAAAAAGTCAAAATCAAAAGGAAATTCAACTTGTAATTATTCTCTGAATAATCAGTACTTTTATTGTACTAAGCATGATAATGCTATGCCAAACCAAATTATATGTAATACATTTTATTTTCCTAAACCAAGCAAAGTGACCTTCAATCTGCAAAGGATACTAGTTATCATATTTTTCCCATTTTTTCTTAAAGTTCTGGCTGGAATTCACAACTGCAGATCTAAATGTGTAATCTAGAGCCACACATTCATACCTGATCTGTATTAATGATTTTTACATATTCAATAGGGAAGGGAATATATAGGGGTTGTAAAAGTCTCCCAATCCTGACTTACCAGGTAGCAGTCCCTGTGGCCAATGGGGGCCTGTTCTCCTATTGATTGGAGACATAGTTGATCGATATTCCCACCTCCTGCTGCCAGTGATTGCTGGTGAGATAATCAGAAGCAGGATCTCTGTCACAATTCCTTTTCGCATCAGAAGTCGCTCACAGGAGAGAGATGGGAATATCAGCCTATTGCATCCTGATCACCAGGAGAACAAATTTCCCATTGCTCACAGTGGCTGCTGCTAGGTATATCAGGATTGGGTGTGTTGGGCCAGGAGATGCTATTTAGCTATACAACTAAGGTACATCTAGCATACTGGCCTCGCCCCCCAGTTTCCCCCAAACTGCTTTTAATCATGGCTTCAACATTTTCAGAAATTTTGCACTTCTACTTTTATTGTTTCAAGACTCCTTTTCTCATGAAGATCGTTTGTGAATATTCTTTATATTTTGTATGTTTGGGCTTCCTATCACTGGGAAGAAACAGCAAGTGGCAAATTATTTTTTTTCTTTTTTTTCTTTCCAGATTGTATACAGAGGAGGCTACAATTCTCCTGGCAACATACACAGGCACGGGCAAGGATTATATATCCAGATGAGTAGCATAAATGCATGGGGCTTTGCATCTATGGCAATGTAACCCTTGTGTTGAACAGCAAAGGTGCACATCCAAACGCCCAACCAAATCTCCATGTACTCAGTGAGAGTGAAAGGTATTTGTGAGATTGCCAACTAGGTGACATCAGAACCTAAAAGTGTGGCTGCGTACAGACAACTATAAAAGCATAATCATACCCCTCAACATTTCACAGATGAAAAATGGAACACATATGGCCCTGCAACTTCAGAATATGGTCAAATTGGCAAAATGTATTAATGAGGAAGAACAGATAAGCTGGGAGAGATGGCAGCAATTTGCTTTTGCCACAGTGTAAAGGAGAGAACAAGATTCTGTCCCTTCCTGTTCTTTCCCTCTACTGTTTGTTGAGTGCAAATTACTTTTGCACTTTGCACTCATTTCGCAGGAATGGAAGTAAGTGAGGATGATGAAGGAGAGTGGGAGGGGGGAAAAAGATACCAGGACACTATAAAAGCAGCTCAAAAAGTGGGATGACAGAGGCTTAACTGGGACTATTCTTGTCAAATTGGGGTATCTGGAAGGTATGCAAGCAAACAAGGGCAGGTGGAATGTCCTTGGGCACATTTCTGCAGCTGATCATTGGCTGAGCGGGCAGAGTTGTTTCTGGAAATGCCACCGTCCCTGTTAGGCATACAGAAAAGAAGTGGGAATGAGAGAGAAGCTTCATAACCTCCTTCATCCCTCCTCCCCCTTGACAACACAAGTACATTGTGGGAAAGCTTATGTTTTGTCAGATTGGTTAACGGATGTCAGCCTAGACATGCACAACTCAAAATATGTAACTTTGAAAAATGTGTAAAGAGAAACTTGAATCAATGGGGAAACTAGGTACAACAATGTGCACATAAAGGAGGGGGAAAAAAAGATAAGATGTGCATACATTGGGACAGCTTTGTTCCAAAAGAGACATGCATTTCACTATCCTCCCGGCCTCTTGCAACCTGATGTGAAATAAGGACAGGAGACGCAGATGGGATTTGGAGAAACAATGAAACTGAGGGCCTTTCCACACTACACTGTTATAGTGCTATTATTTTACTTTCAACATGCTGTGGAATTATGGGGTTTGTAGTTTCCTGAGGCCAAAGAGCTCTCTGGCTGAGAATTCTAAAGGCCCCTCCGTCAACTGCAAACCCCAGGATTCCATAGGATGTTGAAAGTGGAATAATAGCACTATAACAGTGTAATGTGGAAAGGTCCTAAGAATGAGAGATTTCTTCTTTTCTGGCTTTAGCAGTATTCATTCCAGAATTTGATCCCAAAACTTGACAAAGATGATATAGTAGTCCTGATGTCTTCTCAGGGTTAAAAATGCCCCAAGGAAGTTTATTCCATTCACAATAGTTTATGATCTTCATTTGTAAAATTTATTCAAACAGGAAAAATTACCTGAAGAGCTCTATATCAATCTAAAGCAAATACACCTATCATGATTTCTCCCAAAGGTCTGCTGATTTAACTTTTAATGTGCATGTACATCCCTCCCCGATGCCCTCCAATATTTCACAGGCAAAAGTCAGGAGATTTGTGGCCAAGCAACACCAGACCGTGGTCTAGACAGTAAAAGTTATTGATAAGGAAGAACAAACAAGCTAGGAGGGGCTGCAGCAGTTTTGTTTTCCCTGAGCCTATTGGGAAAGATAAGATTCCACTCTCTCCACTCTTCTCCTTTCTTTCCTGCTAAGTTAATAGAAGGAAAGCTACTTTTGTACTTTGAATACAGTTTGAACCAATGGAAGTAAGCTGAGGAAAAGAGAGAAAGCAGGAGCAGGAAAGAGAAACTGAGACATTTTAAAACTAGCTGGAAAAGTCAGATGACAAGGGACTCATTGGGACCATCCCTGCCAAATTGGGACAGGTGGAGGGTATGTTCACCATAAGTACCCAAAAGGTGGGTGGAAAATATAAAGGGAATGCATCTCTCTAATGATATCTTCACTAATAAAAATTCCAGCCATTTTCCAAGGTGTGCTTTTTTGTTTAAAATAGTAAAAGCCTGGACCACTGGCAATCACTCTCCTAACAGCTGACGTTCTCTTTGTATAAAGCAGATATTGTAAATACTGATTATAAATGAAATAAAGCAAAGATAAGTGATGGAGGCATTCCTAGTGAACAGAGTAGCATGGTACAATAAGTCAAGATGAAAACAAACAAGAGGAGGATGATTTGAACACCTGACAGGTGGTGGTATGATATTTCATGGCTTCCTTTCTTGAATCATAATAACAAAGCAAATATCTTTGTGGCTGCTTTCTCCAACTGTACCTATTAACCAAAGATAGTTGCTGTTTTTTGTTCAGGTAAAATCCAACCAAAATGCCCCTCCAGAAACACTCTGAAAATATCAGCTGAGATCCTACTTCATGCTAGTGGAGTGTAAATTTACACTCACTTAAGTGGTATTTATACTACACCCAGTGGCAGAGATTGGAGTGTGTGGAGGGGGGGTGGGAAGGGGCGGGGGTACAATGCGAAAGGGGTGGCCACTGTGCATGGGGGCATCTATGGTGCATGGGGGCGTGGCCCGGGTGCGCAGGGACATGACTACGGACCAGGACACTTCAAAAACTTTGCCGCCCGGGGCGAACCGCCTCTTGCCCCATCCCTATGCAACTAACTACACCATTCATCTGCTGAATGTCAGCTGTGAGCAACCAATTAAATATCTCAGAGTGTGCTTGCTGTTTCTACCATGCAAGTGAATCGAATGGTACATCGAAGAATGCACCAATGAATATGCAACAGTCATACTTGTAGAACTCTGCTTGTGTAACTGTGAGTTGAATACAGACATTATGCCACAGCTACTAAAAATGTGACCACATTCATAAAGGACCTTATGTTTCTGCCCAAAACCAACAAGATTCCAGATGGCATTTAAAAAAAATGAGTGATCAGCAGAATCCCTGGTAGTGGGGGAAGGGGGAGGAGCAAGTGTATTTTTACTTACACATCTATGTGCATATAATAATTGGAACTATTTGTCTGTCAGTAATGCTATTGTTGTCCCTCCTTCACCCCACCCCAAGAGGTCTTCTGAAGAGGAAAAAGAAGAAGCAGACTTACGAATGGAAGAGACTAAGCAGATGCCTAAAGACCAGTGAAGCCCTCTTTCTGTTCAACAGGTCAATTCAGGATCAGTGGAACTGAACAAGAAAAGCCCTCCCACCTCAGTACTAGGGAATTGTGGATACTTCAGTGATGGAGCTTGGAGTTTGTGGGGGAGGGCAGGAGGGGGCAGGGCTACGGTGCGCGAGGCGTGGCTGCGGTACGCAGAGATGTGGTTAGGGCCAGGATGCCTTAAAAACATTGCCGCCCAGGGTGAATCCCCCTTCCCGCCCCCGTGTCCCTACGTGACTGGGATACTTAAGTATCTGGGTCAGACTCTTCCCTTCAAATGCAGTATGAAGTTGTGATCAAGGTATTGGGAAGAGCACAGCTGAAGGACACTGTTATTAAATACAGCCAGGACTCTGAGCATTAGCCTGACATGCTCTGCCTATTAAAGGTAGATAAGAACACCAGCTCATTGTTGAGAGCAACACCATTTCTGGCTCTCAGCAGTTGTTGTGGCTCTCTTGTTCCCGATGGATTTATGACTCCAGGGTTACTGAATCAGCAGGGAGGACATGCTTGATCCCCCAGTCACCAAACCTGGTGTATTATCAAATGGGACCAACTATGTGCGCTTTCAAGTCATTTCTGACTTACAGTGACCCCAAGGCTAACCTATCACAGGGTTTTCTTGGCAAGATCTGTTCTGAGTGGGTCTGTCATTACCTTCATCTGAGGACGAGAAAGTGTGACTTGCCCAGGGTCACCTGGTGGGTTTCCACGGTGAGCAGGGGTTTGAACACTGGTCTCCTAGAGCCCTAGCCAAACACTCAAACCATTATGTCAGACTGTCTCTAATCTACAATATTACTATTAAAACATACAGAATCATAGACATGCATGTTTGCCATTCTTAATGTACAGTGCCCTGAAAAAGTTGGTCCTGAGATACATAGTTTCATGAAGCTTTGGGATTTTGTCTTCCCTTTCTCCGTCTTCTCAATATGGTTTTAATGTCTACCTCTGTTTGTTACATCCTGCTGTTATCACTGCTTTGGGCAGTAGGGAGTCCTTAAAATTATTCTTTATTACTGGTTGTTTTAAGTGATTGTCTTTGATAGTTAGCTGTGCTGGGAAACCTTTGGGATGTCGGAGCTTGAAGTAAATATGCCAATAAATAAAATTAAAAAATAATTTCATCCCCATTATTTATTTAACTAATACAGTAGATGAATGGAACTTGAAAGAGGCCCTCAGCAAGTAAGTGTTTTAGTTGGGAAATGTGATCCCATGTTTCTTATCAAACAAAAATGGCAATTTGGCTGCTCTTTCAGCCTCCTCCTAAGAATATCAAAAATAAAATCCTGAGATGAGCTTCCAAAATAAATTCTTAAGAGACTTGTGAAATCCATTTGTTTCTGCGTATCATGCAGTCCCTGTGGCATGAATTAATTTTGCAGATAGGGAGATGCAGGCTATACAGTCCAATGCGTGCTTAGTAGTTGATAGCAAGGCCCAGACAATGCAGCGGGAGCTACTTCTGAGTAAATCTACACAGAACTGAATTGAGTGGCAGGAGAAATCAAACCTTTCCTCCCTGGTTCTTGCGCTGAAGTCAAATCCAGGAAAGGCAAATCTGAAAAGATGCAATTTTGATCAGAAGGCAAACTCCCTCCCCCTGCCTCAAAAAACTCTCTAGCTCCACATTTTCATATCTGAGTATGTAAAGCAGGCAGTAGGAGTAACGATTCCCATATTATGTTGCTGTCGCTTTTCGATGCATGTACAGAAATTGGAGGATTAGGGGAAAGAGTGGTGGAGTCTCATGTTTTCCAAAAAGGGAGGGAGGGAGGGAGGGAGACTAATTTCCTGGTTTAAAAGGTGACAATTTGTCTGTGCAGGCAAATGGTCCTGTCAAGGCATCAGGAAATTTGGGGACTTGAATTCAGAGAAGATGCTTTAGAAAACACAGGCTTGCTTTGAGCTCCTTGAAGTAGCCTCCGAGCGAGCGACAGAACTGATGTTTTGTAATTTTGCCTTCTCATCTGCTTGGGTTTATCATTGTGGTAAATAGGGATAATGACAAGGAGTCCGTCATTTCCACTTAGATGCCAGTTTTTAAGTAATAATAAGCTCACAGCAGGTTCGATTTGGTCTGCCGTGAGAGTACCTGGGGTTATTTTCCCTTTTGCTTTTTTATGGTAAATTATCTCAACCCACCAGGGCCAGACCACCCCCGCAACACCTTTGCAAAAAAAAAAGAAAAGAAAAGAAAAAAGAAAAAAGAAAAGAAAAAAGAAAAGAAAAGAGGGAAATGAACACTCCATGGTACCCACGGAGCGATTTGTTCTTTTGTTGTTTTTCTATATGATACTTTGGCAAGGGGAGAAAGGGAGGGGGGAAATCTCTCTACTACCCGTTCTGGGGTGAACCAGGCTCTCATACATCTTTAAACGCAAGCTAATCATGGCCTTTTCCTCATGCCCCCACCTTCTCTTCAGCATCGCCACCCCAAGCATCTCTTGTCTGTGTTGCAGTCCCTAATGGGAAAATTTAAAATCAGTGTTTATGATAATGCCCTTGTTCCCATGGACACCAGAGCACTGCAGAACCAAGATTAATGGAGGACCACTGAGACTGGCCCTAAAAGATTGTCCCTCTTGGGTATTATGGTCTGTCACGCAGCATCCATTAGCCATGGAGTGGAGGGCTCCCCTTTGTCAAGATGGTATTCCTGGGACCAAACAGAGCCACCACAAGATGGCATTTCCATAGCACGTCAACAGATCATTTCACCACTGCTTAAGGCATCGTAAATTGGACTTATAGCTCAGCTGCTGGCATAAATAAGTCCCTTTGATAGTTAGTGGAAGATGTTATGACACTCCAGGGTACAGGAGGGGACACTGGTACTGTCATTTTTTTTTCTCTAGCCCTGGCATCCTGGTGCCTCTGATCTTTCTGAAGATTCAGGGCACGCGCTCTTCATTACGGTTTGGGCACCAGGGACTTGTTTTTTTCCTTCCTTTTTTTTTTTTTTTTGCAAGATTAATGAGCGCCACGGAAATTCTCCAGCGCATCTCGATAATTAAGTCTTTGTTTATCAAAAAACAAGTTATATTAGGAGCAGAAAATTCGCAGTAATTATTCATAATTCTAACAATTCAAGTATAGCTACCTCATTTGCCTGGGTAATTCTGCTTTTTAATTTCTTGCATACATTTGCATATTAATTTTGCCCGTCGGCTGCAGCAGACTTTGACAGTTTGTTACTATGTGATGGTTTTCGCAGGGGTGCGACTCAGTTGGGTGGCATTTCGACTGGGTGCAATGATAAATTATGAATTTTCTAATTTGCTGTATAATGAAGTAACCCCTTCCAGCCCAATTAAAAAAACAACAAAAAGGAAAGCCAGAAGCAAAGACACTAATATATATATATATATATATATATATATATATATATATGTTTTTTCCCAGGTATTTTTTCCATCATGTTGTCTATGCAGCCTTTCTTTTCAACATTAAAAAGCAGATGATTGCATTTTCATCCTTTCCAAATGATTGTTCCTTTCCATACATCAAATGTGATTCATGATTCATGTATCCCAAGACTATATTCATGCTTTAAATTGGCCACTTCTCAACCCACAGGGCAATCAGAGATGATAGCAAAGAAGTCCAGCCCACATGTCTGATGCCCAATTTGTGTCGTCGTGATCTCTCTCTCTCTCTCTCCCTCCATCTATCTATCTCAGCATCAGTGAAAGTAGCTCTCAATGGCATGAAATCAGTGTTTGTATTATCTACTTACCCAAAAGACAACACCGGTGTAAATTAACTGCTAAACTCTACTGTGGGCTTCCTTATCATCCCCAATGGTTGAGGAAAGAATAAGAAAATATTTATTACTTCAGTGTAGTTAATAATTACAAAAAAAGTCTTTAGGGACTTAATTTGTGGATGAGAGTTGGGATGGTGGCAGAAGTGTGTGTGGGGTGTGTGTGGGGTGGAAAGCTTAGTTCAGTATTTGTAAGTGTTTTGGGCACATTTGATAATCAGATGCTTTTAATGCAGCACTTAGACGAGAATAAAGCAAGCACAATTGCAGGGTGAAATTTACCATCTTTCATTATGCAACTGCACATGTGTCAAACTCTTTTGGAAGACTGCAGGCCCCGCTGCCACTTTGACTTGAAAACCATCTGAAATAACCCAGCCAATCTGTGTAGCATGATGCAAATACCGTAATTAGGCAATTATGCTGCATTTTTAATATGATCTGATTCCTGTGCATTGTGCCATTCTTTAAAAAAAAAATCAACGTTCTTACAAAAAAATTAAAAGAGAAGAAAGAAGGCATATAAAGCAAAATACACACTCACACATGCACACCAATAGCTTGGCTACCTGCTTTTATTGAGGGCTACAGCTGAACCGCACAGCCATCTATCAGAGAAAAGCTGACACTAATACACCACAACCAAACACCAGAGAGCACAAGGCTGCTGATGACAAGCAGCCACAAAGTCTATTTTACATTAAGAGTGAATTCAGTGAACCCACAAAGCTCAGCAGAAAGCAGGGTGGATTTAACACAGGAGAACCAGAATAATGTAGTGTTTGAGCACTGGACTATGACCCTGGAGACCAGGGTTTGGTTCCCAGCTTGACCATGGAAATCTACTGGGTGTCATTGGGTGCATCACACACATTCTCAGCCTCCGAAACAGTCCATGATAGGTTTGCCTTAGGGACACCATAAGTCAGCAGTGACTTGAAAGCACACAGCAACAACAACTTTAACACATCTCTTGACAGTTCTGCATTAACATGGCATAGCTGCATGGCTTCAGGCCAGGATGCCCGAAAAACATTGCCACCAGGGGTGAATAGCCCTCCCCACCCCCACGTCCCTACGTGATTGGATGGTTCAAGATGGTTGGGACATGTTGCCTACTTTTCTGGAAGATTTTTCTACTTGCTTATTTCCCGGCAGTGCAAGCCATCTTATTCTATAGATACATATCCAACAAGTATGCCTGGATTATTTAGCAACTGACCAAAGTGAAAATAATAATGCATTCATGAAACAAGAAATTCAGCAATATATTGAATAATATAAATACTGAACAGTATAGTCAATACTGAACAATTGAGTTTTTATTGAACTAATAATAATATAATATTGAACTGATGATGGTGATGGTGATGGTGATGGTGATGAACATACGTGAGGGATTTTTTTTTTGCCTGATCATAAGTGTGGAAAAAGAGAGCAGTGTTCCCACTGAAAGGATTAGGGGAGCTCTTGATCTCTCTGTTTCACCTCCCCCATTTCTAGCATTCTTGATAGATACAGACAAAGGCCATTTCCACCCTACTCTGTTATAGTGCTATTATTCCACTTTCAACATCCTGTGGGACCCTTGGATTTGCAGTTTAGGGAGGAGCATTTAGAATTCACAGTCAGAGAGCTCTTTGGCCCCAGAATTCCACAGGAGGTTGAAAGTGGAATAATAGCACTATAACAGTGTGGTGCAGAAATGGCCATAGAGAGCACATCAGGGGTGTAGTCATGGCAAGGGAATGAGGGCACTGCCCCTCCAAATTCTGCCCCTACGCATAATTTTTTCCTTCCTTCCCCAAATTTCTAGCACTGCAGAGAACAAGACATTGAAAACCGCTCACACCAAGAACTCTTCCACTTGCTGTGTTTGCATTCGCTTGGTAACTCTGCCTGCGGCTACTTTTCCTTGGATGGCTTGAGCTTCCTTACTGCAATGCTAAAGCTTGGGGAATTAAAGCATATTTCATGAGAGGCATATTCTTATTTGCTGTCATCCCCCCCACCCAGCTACACCCATGGAGCACATGAAGTGTGCTTTAAAAAATCTGAATCTCCAGACACCGAGGCCTTAATGCCAGTTGGTACTGCATCCGAAGAAGTGGGTTTATATCCATGAAACCTCCTGTGAAAATAAAAACCAGTTAGTCTTAAAGGTAGCGCCACATTTCTTTCCTCACTCCTTCCTTCTGCCTTTTTATGATTCTTCACTGATGCCATACTTCAGGGATCGACTCTTTTATGAGCAGATGAAAAGAAGAGAACACTAAACAAGAAGCAGGCAGTCCGGTTATGGTGTATTTTTTTTTTTTGTAAGATATAAACTGGTCCCTAGATATATTAGCACTGTGGGTTGCTGAGTTTTTCTTCCTTCCCCTTACAGAAAAATATTCTCCACAGCTATTCAGGAAGAAACTGTATAAACAAATAGTTATGTATTCCTGTTAAAACTGGGATGGGAATGATCAGGGACTAGATTCAAGTGTACTGACGAACTTTACTTATCTTTTGTCTTAGTTTGCCACCCAGTCTCTCTCTCTCTCTTTTAAAAAAGTTTTTTTTTGAAGCCTATTGTTTCCTAGTCTTCGGCAGTGGATTTCGGAGGAACATTGTAATTTGCCACCCTATCTTTATCAGCCCACGATACCCTTTTTTATTCTCCCGCAAGAGAGAATGACTGTTCCTTCTTGTTTTCCCTAACTTAAAAATGAGGTAGGGGAAAATTTCAGACACAAATAAACCTGATGAAGAGAAAGATGTTGTTTTTGGGGTGGGAGGGGGTAAGTATGTGTGTGTAGAGTAATGTATGAAAATAAACTGGCTCAGTGTCACGAGGGATAGATATATACCACCATGTTTCAATAATTGATGTGGCATGAACACATCAAACATGTTGTGGGGGGGCAAGCAAGATGGCTTGTAAAGAACCACTGGAGTTGATAACCTCTTTAATCAGTTTGGTGGCTAATTCTTAAAATAAACAAGGGAAATCATTTCCACTCTGAACTCCCCTATGGCTCCGTTTCCCTGAAGTTCCCTTCAATTCCTTGACCCAGGAAGGTTAATAAATATCCCTCAGATTAATGCAGTTGGGATTTTTTTTTCCAGTAAGGGTGGGGAAAGGGATGGGTTGGCTGCAGGTGGGGGGGAAGGTATATAAATGCTTCTAGCATGAAGTTTGCCACTAGGAGGCAGTGTTTTCCAGGGATTTAACATGGCGAAAGGAGCCACAATTTGATTTCTGTTGGAGGAAAGAAAAGGTTGTACTGTGTGTATTTTGTTATAGCTGTTGAAATCCAAGAAAGATCACTGCTACGGTGAGGGTTCTTTTCACCTTGCTTTCATGTCTGGCAAAAATGTTGTGCAGGTTTTTCTGTATCATTTTTGAAAACCTGCAAAACCTGTTTGATCAGAGGCAATGGTGGTGTTACCCTGATTTCTGGGGGTCCCGTGAGGGACACCTACGTGCACTCCAAATTACAAGTTGGGGATTAGTCAAAAGAGCACAAGCTAGCAATACGAGAGGCAGGGCAATGGAGCAAGATCTTTTACCCAATGTCTATGGGGTCAGGCTGAGTCAAGGAGCAAACAGAAGTAAAATAATAATTGTTGTTTTTATTAAAATACAGCCAAACAAGTGTATGCAACACATTCACACAGAAAACTATAAAAATAAAGGTTGGAGTTGGATAGAGGGATTTTTAGAGGAGGTTTGGTATGGGAAATACTATACCTGTCCTGAAGCCCAGGTAGTCTGAAGAAGAAGTTCGTGGAAATGGAGTTTCTCAGCACGTGGAGCTGAGGGGAAGGCTTGCTGAACAAAGCGACAGCAAGGCGGAATGAAGCCAAGAGCGATCCGAGCAATCCAAAGAAGTGCTCAAAGTCAGAGGTTCATATAGGGGAAAATGTGGCCATAGGCTAATCCGTACTTGGGGACAACAATGAGTTTTGGGCTGGAGACAAAGCCTCCAAAAGGTCAATATTTTACATGATTGAGTTAAGACTGAATTGTCAATAGAGTAGCCAGTATGCAAACGCGGAGTGCTTGACATTTGAGTATTCGACTAGTCAAGCTGCCTGCTCGGGGCAGGGAGTTCTTTGTAAGTAGTGTGCATACATAATGTGGTACTTGCCTTGAGGTCTCCTGAAGCGGCGGGTCGGCTATTTCTGGCCTGCCCGTATTTGTTTGTAATATAGCGGCCGTGTCTGTATTCGAGCTTGTCTGGGGGCCTTGCAAGCACGTGGAGGAAAAAGGGGTATAGAAGGCCAAATTATTGATATCAAAATGATATCTAATATCCCACAAGTCTGGGCTAGAAACTGCGGTAACAGTGGGTTCAAAGAAGGCAGGGCAGATACCTGGAGAAGTAAACTGTTTCTAGGTCTGCTCTATTACTGCATCCTAGGCTGCTTAATAATGCCACTCTATTATATTGACATTGGTCTTTTAATTATCCCCCCCCATTTTTAATTTTTAAATTTGCCAGATGTATTCATGGAAAGGCAGGGCATAAGTAGCTAACCAACTAACAAACTATCTTAGGCCATTTCCACACAGGGTAATAAAAACGGTGCAGTGCATCCTCCACGGAGGACGTCTGCACCTTGGAGTGGACTGGGTCCGGACTACTTAGTGTAGATCTGCATCTCAGTCCGCTCTGGAACAACCCTAAGTGGTCCTCCAATGTGCTTTGGAAAGCCCTGATTTTTCTGGTCTTTCAAAAGCATGGAGCGCACCACTGCGAGCCTGCTCTCTTGTGCAGATTCACAGGCTCGCACCAATGCGAGCCTGTGATCTGCCGAGAGTGGGCTTTAGGCTGGCGAGCTTCAGCAGTTGGTCAAGACCCACAACCAACCGGAAGCCGCCATTTTGGATGCTGGAGCAGAGTGGATCGACAACCACGCACTGCTCCGGAGCAGCTTGGTCCAGAATGGGGAGCCAGAAGATCCAGTAAGTAGCAGCGTGGGGCGATTCCCTCGCTCCGTGTGGAAATGGCCTTAAAGTGTACAGTCTGGCTTTAGCTCAGAGCTTGAGAATGTTACTTTTCTGGACCTCAACTCCCCAATCCCCAGCCAGCACGGCCACTGGATCACACACATTCAGCATCTCTCCACAATGCAGAACCCTGACTTTTCACAGCAGTTCCAATTGTGGGGAGAGCTTTGACATGGATGAGGTTCACAAATGTTCCTTCTTGTATGGCGTTAAGTAGCAATGGCTGTGAAAGGCTGCTACAACTCTTAGAAGGTGCTTGCTGTGTTTCACTTGTAATAGCAAGGATTTTATTTTTATTTTTAATTAATTAATTTATTTTTGCACAAGCAGCCTTGCTGAAACCACGTGATTGTGGGGCAGGGGATGCCTTCTATTTTCCTTCCAATTGTCCTGTTTTGGCAGGGACAGTCATGATTGATCCCCTGTTGTCCCACTTTTTCAGCAGCTTTTAAAATGTCCTGGTTTCTCTCTCTTCCTCCCACTTTTCTCCTTTGTCCTCAGCTTATTTCAGCTGCTACAAACAGCATTCAAAGTGCAAAAGTATTTTGCTCTCAATTTACTCAGCAAAGAAGAGGAGGGCAGAATCTTGTCCTTCCCTTTAGGTGTGAGCAAAAGAAAACTGCCACAGCCTCTCCTAGATTCTCTGTTCTTCTTCATTAATAACTTTTCCATCTTGACCATGTGTTAATGTCACTTGCTGCACCAGTCGGGGGGGGGTCATTCTTTGGTACTGGTCTTTGGTACCCTGGAAAACAATAAGTGCTGATTCCCTACATCAGATATGGTATGGAAGATGGAGTGAGCCTATTTGCTACTGCTCCAGGGATTAGAATTCAAGCCAGTGAATTCAAATTACAAGAAAAAATAGCCCGAACATTCTAACCATCATTCTAGACAATAGGAAGAACTACTGTACTGTAAGAACTGTTCAGCAGGGGATTTAACAGCCCAGAGAGTGATGGTCTCTCCTTCTTTGGAGATCTTTAAACAGAGGTTAGGTGGTCATCTTTTGTGAATGTGTTTGTTGTGTATTCTTGCGTGCAGGGGGTTGGAATAGATGGCCCTTATAGTCTCTTCCAACTATATGGTTCTGTGACTATGAAATCATAGCTGCTTCAAATAGCAAAACATTTGGGGCTCTAGCTTTGGAAGTAGCCATTTTGAGCTTGCTTCTGGTTCATTTCTTGGTGTCCTTTCCTTGTTGCCTTCCAAAACAATGTAAGAGCACCAGCAGCTACAACAGCAATAAATTTTTAACTGTACCTATAGATCCTGCAAGAGCCAGTACAGTGTAATGGTCAGAGCATTGGACTATCAGCCTGGAGATCAGGGTTTGATTCTCCACTTGGCCATGGAAACCTACTGGGTGACCTTAGGTGCATAACACACTCTTAGCCCACAGAAAACCCTGTGATAAGTTAGCCTTAAGAGTTACCATAAGCCGCAAATGACTTGACGGCACACAGCGACAACACAACAACAGATTCCGAGGTACTTACAGATTATCTGCAATTCAAACACATTTCCTATTTTTCCCCTTTCAGTTTTCAAGACCATGAGGCTGATGTTGCTATTCTGTCCATTGCAGTTTTATCTTCCACTGTTGGTTCACCATGTTAATGTTAAGTGGGGCTGGCTTTCAACTGTAAAGATGCCTGTTGTGGCTAAGTTTGTAGCTATCATTTTTAGCTGCAGGGGAAAGATGAGTTATGAGTATTTTAAAATAAATAAATATATAAATAACTTAAAGATATGCTTCAACATAACAGATTAAGAACCTCACAATCATGGTACAGTCTTACATGAAAAACAAACTAGTTACATTTAGCAGTCTGGGCTAACTAGATAGATAGTGATGGGATGGAATGCTGTGATTGGTTTGGAAACAACTTGAAGTCATGGACAACAAACAACAACAGAGTGATGGAGCAGGTAAATCAAGTAACATAAATCAATGTGGTCTTGATACTATATGCATGATACATTGAAATTGCAATGCATAAACACTAACTTGATTTTTAAACACACACACACAAATACAGTCAGGACCTTTCCGCACGAGGCTGGTGAATCAGTTCGTGCCGTTTCTTACTAGATTTTCTGGGCTCGAAACAAGGCGGACTTTCCCACATTTCCTTCTGCACAGCTACTGTGTATGTTCCATTCTGATTCGGAGGAGTGTGAGTTCATGAATCCACACTGCCTCCGCCATGGCCACTCCCGCTACTCCCCTCACCCCACCCCGTCGGCTGTGATTGGCCCTTTTTTCTTTTTTTTTGCATGGTTTAGTATGTCATTGCGTACGTGTGTATGTGCATACCTGCGTACATGCGAAAGTCCATACAACCCTCTCGCCCCTCCCATGAGCCCTCCCCTGACCACCAATTCTCATTGGTGCAAATGTACATGTCTGCAGCACTCTGAAAGTATGAATCGGATCGATCTGGAAAACTGGAAAACTGATTTCTTCTGGTTTTCAAATAGTGAGCTTCATCACCACATGGGGGCGCATTTAGTCGGAATTATGGCCATTTCCGTACTACACTGTTATAGTGCTATTATTCCACTTTCAACATCCGGTGGAATTCTGGGGTTTGTAGTTTACTGAGGCCAAAGAGCTCTCTGACTGGGAATTCTAAATGCCCCTCCCTAAACTGCAAATCTCAGGATTCCACAGAATGTTGAAAGTGGAATAATAACACTATAACAGTGTAGTGTGGAAATGGCCTCAGTGCGGAATGAAGGTAAATAAACTGAACCTAGTCCACTCCAACATGCAGAAGACCTCCGTGACAAGACCCATTGGTCTTAATGACCGCGTGCGAAAAGGGCCACAGTCTTCTGAAAAAACAAAATAGAGTAGGGGAAAATATCTGTTTCTGTTTTGCTTTTTGCTCAGAGCTTACTTTTACTTTTTGGACTACAATGACCAGAATACATCCAGCAGCCAGCTTCAGCATGGGGATTCTGGGAGCTGTAGTCTACAAAAGTAATTCTTCCTAACTCTTCCCCCTCCTCCTTTGCCATATCTACTTTGCCTATAAGTTGACAGACAGATATGGGACAGCAACTATCAAAGCAAGGCAGTTGGCATGTACCATTCCTTTTGCTATCCTGCAATTGGTCAGAATTTCAGCACAATATTTAGGAATGGCAAGGAATGGCTGGCACCTTGCTTGCAATGGGTTCCAAATCACTGGTCCAGAACCCAGAGGTAAGTACCTAACCTCAGTACGCTGGAGGCCTACAAGGAGGAAGCAGATTCCTCTCTTGTCTCTCCTTGCCTTCCCCCCACCTCCGCCGGCCTGGCTTCAGTCAGTCACCCCCGCCCCTTCTGCCAGCCAGCCCCTTTGTCGACACTTGATCATTTACATCAAGTTGACATTCGCAGAGTTTACTCAGGGGTCTGTAATTGTATTCTTTCACCGGTTCTGCATTACCAACCATGAAAATGGAATCTTATCATCCCTGACCAATTTTTAATGTACAAAATGATTTGGCCGAGGTTCAAAGGGAGCTACAATTGAAATCAGGTGAATGATACATGTAGTATTTTTCAGTTTCTCCGTGCCTTGATTTGATTTCTCCCCCTGCCCTCCCCTCATATGGCATAGAGGGAGAAGTCTTTCTCTCTCTCTCTCTTTCTTTTTTGTAAGCTATATAAATGCATATATACTCTGCATATCTACTATCTAAGGGCTATCGATAGATTTCTTTCTGGTACCTACCTATCATTTAAATGGACTTATTCATAGTGCGGCAGAGGACAATGAAGTTTCCTATAATCCTTAAAAAGCAATCAAAGAACTGGAACAAGTTTAACTTCTCCTGATAGAGCAATGGGATTAATAGGGGGACCTTTCTTAAATGAAACCCCATTGCTGAATGAAGAAGGGCCTCTGAAACACCTGAGCACAAGTAGTAGAAATAATAATAGTAATAGTAATTTAGTAAATAATAGTAATAGTAATGCAAAATAGTAAATAATAGTAATAGTAATGCAAATTTACATCATAAAGAGTAGGGTAAACAATGAGGTCTCTCTTGTCTCCCTGAAGTCCTTACAATCTCCAAAGGGCTAGGAGTCTTTTCGCCCCAGGGATGAGGGACGTGATTGTTGCTGATCCTTCATACAAATGGTCCCATTTTTTTTAAAAAAAAATGAAACAAAAAAGAGTGTTTGTATGATGGGAAGTCTTTGCCTTCTAGAAAATGGGACGTCTGTCTCCAAAACAGGAAGCGTTGCAAATTTTACACAATTGAATCCCCACTCAGCTATAAAACTTATTTGATAACTGAGCCAGTCATGTAAGTGACATTAGTACAAGGCTGACCTACCTCACAGGTTTGTTGGGAGGATCAAGGAGGAGGAAGAGAAGAGACTTGGGCTCTTTCCTCACGCGGCAAGGGAAACGCTTCCTACCACTACTCACCAGCTTTTTGGTGGGTCTGTTTGGGTCCGTCAGGATGAGGAGCAGTGCGAGCTCGTCGCTCCGCACTGCTCCGGTGTCCAAAATGGTGACTTCCAGTTGATGGAGGCTCTCCACCAACCGGAAAAGCTCGCCAGCCTAAAGCCTGCCCCTGGCAGATCTGCAGGCACGCACTAGTACGCGCCTGCAAATGTGCACCAAGGTTTTTAAAAAGCACACTGCATGACCAGTTCCGGTCACTCCGGAGCGGACTGAAGTGTGGAAATAGAAAAAGTAGTCCTCCCCAGTCCACTCCACGGTGCAGAAGACCTCCGTTGGAGGTCGCTCTGCACCGTTTTAATAGGCCAGTGTGGAAAGGGCCTTGAGTTCACAGGAGGAGAAGTAGGATAAAAGTATTAAGTAATAAATAAAGGCGGAGTCAAAGACATAGCTGTACAAATCTGGTGCTACATACCCTACACCTCCATTCTTATTCAGACATGGGAGGCCCCTGGTTGATCTTGAGTAAGTATTACTCTTTCAGCCTTAGAGGAAGTCAATGGTAAATCTCCCCTGAATAAATCTTGTCAAGAAACTTCCAGAACAGGATTGCATTAGGGTCGTCATAAGTTGGAAACTTGATCCATGTGGAGAGGCGGGATACTACTACTACTACTACTACTACTACTACTACTACTACTACTACTTCTTCTTCTTCTTCTTCTTCTTCTTCTTCTTCTTCTTTTATTATTATTATTATTATTATTATTATTATTATTATTATTAAAGGCCCATGATAACAAAACAAATAAACGTGTTTCTGTGGAGGCCTGAATTCTGCTGTTAAGTCCCAAGTAGAGAAAATCCACTGAATCAATTGTTGAATAGTAAGTTAACACGTTGGTCAACTCCATTCATTCAGTGAGTATACATTAGTGAAGGCTAACAATAGGATTCATTTCTTTGAAGATGATTGTGAGATAAGAACAAGAAGCTAGGTTGCTATGAGGCAAATTGAGACAGTATTTTCTCAGGGCCAAGCTCAACATGATGATCACATGCAGTTTTACATTTAGCATGAGCATTATATAAATGCAGGCTTTTTAAAAATAAAATAAAAAAAACCTCTTAAGTTTACTAGTTTGGACATATGTTGGGGTAGGGATTTGTTCCCAATGCAAAACAGCAGGATGGAAATTATGTAGCCTTGGGGCTGCATGCAGCCCACAAAGGCTCCTAGGGTACCCTCTGGACCCACTCACACTTCCCTTAAGCCTGTAAGAAATATAGAGTAAGAAGTACAGCGAAGACTTTACCCTCAGACGCCTCCAGGAGGCATATTTCTCAATTTCAAGGCTATTTTAAGAAGCCCTTCATGTTTTCTGTGACCAAAATAATCTTTTGTAAAAAAAATAGGACTGTCTGGTTATGTCCAATTTTGGGGAAAATGAGCAGGTACAGTCTGTGGGTTTGTGGCATAGAAAGAGAGCTGCATCTTTAAAAGTATTGTCTAGCTTGAATGGGTAGGAAAAGCAGACTGAGAATGACAGAAAGCCATGGGTGGCATCCTGTTAGTGAATTATGATGATGTAAATCAGACTTATGCCAACACAATTCACCTTTTTTTCATCCTTGTGGAGGTGGGAATTCTGTTTTGACTGCACAATGACCAAAATCCCCCCAAATCCTCCTTGTTAAGTAGTGCAGCTCACCCAACATGGCCATTTCCATGTTGCCAGAGAGCAGAAGGAACACATCCAGCCATTTTCCTTTAGATGGACACATGGTAATGATGTCGTCTGCAGCAATGTCTCAAAGACCTTTGGAGATACTTGAGGATGCCTATTGCAGCTAAAGGAAAAAAGCTGGATATATCCTTGCTGATCCTCCAGCTCTCCAACAACATAGACCCTTTTTGCATGGCATTTTCCATGTGAAAGGGCCCCTTGAGTGTCATGCAAATGAGAGGAACGGTCCACACAATGCACTCACATTTGTGTGATGCTCCAGGGCCTGGCAGGCACTGTTCGCACACTTTTTCATTTTAGGCTTTAAACTGAAAATGGAGCGCGGTTGCGCATTGCTCCCAGGCCCTGTGCACACTTACCTGGCATGCGGAGCCTTGGGAGCCGGACTGGTTGTGCTTCCTGTCTCAGTGCAGCCTGGGAAGGTCCCAGGCTGCATTGCTAAAGGAAGAGGCAGGGCTTTTGTACGAGCAGGACGCTCATGCGGAGCTGAAGAAACCTGGACGCGAGGGCCTCTCACAAGAGGCTGCTTGTGTGAGGACCGCACCCCAGCGCCAAGAAAAGGTAGGATGCGGAAAGGGCCATAGAAATGGCTACATTTGGAGGGGGGGTTGTGCTGGTTACAAGTTGGCTTTTGGGTGGGGTAGCATTGGGAGACATAATTACAGAGACATAGGTGCATGATACATGCACATCTCCTGTTGCAGGATATTGCTCGATATTTTATCACCACTACTAAGGTATGTAATTATCAGCCATTCTGACTTTCAGAAAAAAGCCCTCTTGGATATTAGTAATATTTCCTAAAGCCTGGATAGGATTGGATAGTGGTTGGGTGGTCTTTGTTTGCACTGTCAATGTATATATGCTGTGAAGAACATTAGGACAGCTGGATGGCCCCTGTGATCTCTTCCAACTCTTTGATTCTATGATTCTTTGATTCCTGTCCTATGGAATTAACAGTCCGAACAGAAGGAAAGAACTCCATCTCCTACTTCCAGTGTGAGCTAATTTGATGGATTCAGCTCCATATACTATGACCTACTATGGGCCATATGCCTCCCTACTGACATTGTGCATTGTCAAAATTCCACAATGGTGGCGCAGTGGTTAAATGCCAGTACTGCAAGCCACAAGGTTGTAAGTTCGATCCTACCCGGCTCCAAGGTTGACTCAGCCTTCCATCCTTTCGCAGGTCGGTAAAATGAGTACCCAGCTTGTTGGGGGCATGTATAGAAATGTTTCGAAATACATGCTATTTCTAAGTTGTTTGCCTCCTCGATCCATATGGAGAGGCGGGATACAAATAAATAAATAAAATAAAATAAAATAAAATGGGAAATAAAGGGAAGCATATTTCAAGTTGTTTAATAAAAGCTGTATTGTTGTTTTAAAGGGGAAAGCACACTTTCAGGAGTGCTAGTCTCCTTTAAAACTATTGGGAAATGTGAGAGATAGTACTGGATCTCTCAATCTAATCAAATTGGCAAGGGAGAAGGTGAACAGCAACCATCCCCGTTCCCACCCACCCACACATATGAAACAAACAAACATAGCCATTGCTTATTTGTCCACAGTCAATATATGGTCTAATGGAGGAGAGAGGAGGGAGAAGAGTGATGCAGGAAGAGAATAGGTGAGATACAGCAGACAAACAGGAAGTCTGCAAACATGTAGACAAGTAATTTTGTAAGTATAGGCATGCAAAGATTGCAAATTGTGCGCCGTTTCAGCATTATAGTGCTACCATTCCACTTTCAACCTCCTATGGAATCCTGGGGTTTGCAGTTTAGGGGAGGGGCATTTAGAATTCTCAATCAGACAGCTCTTTGGCCTCCGTAAACTACAAACCCCAGAATTCCACATGGTGTTGAAGGTGGAATAATAGCACTATAACAGTGTAGTGGGGAAAGACCCTTTAAGAAAAAACAAGGCTGGCACCCACTGTTGGACAGGTTTCAGACAAAAAATGGAGATCTGAAGTATTCCCACAGCTGAATCAGCAACAGAGGCCTATGAGCTGATGGTGCCTACCTCTATTCTAATTTTTCAAGAATGACAAAAACAAGACTTTGACAGTTTAGCATCATTGATCTTCTCTCAAAAGGATGCCAAACCTACAAATGTAGAGGGTCTTGCCCAATAAGTGATTAAAATCTTTTGAGAGAACTGTACTTATGAGGCTTGGCTGGTTACTATGGCTTTTAGAATTCCACGATGAAGCTTAATTAATCATGTGTTATGGTGCTGCCAATTTCTCATACATCTTGCCACCTGGGAAAAGGTGGCAAGGTTACTGTGTGGGCTACAGCTCCCAATTTAAACCCTTTTAGCACTTCGATGTTGTGAGGCTTATAGATTCATTTCATACATAAATGACACAGCTAAATATTCCTTTAGCTCTATTAACATAAAATTAAAGGACTTTTTTTTTCCTTAGGAGATAATTAGTTGATCTCCATTGAAGTTCTAATTTATTTCCAAAGAAAAGCCTGTAATTGGACATTGTTCTTAACCAAACGCAGAAGAAATCTCATGTGTAAGTGGCTGTTTTCACACAGGCATAGCTAAGGATGCGTTAGCTGATATGAACTTATTTTCAGCATACGTCTGGCAAGTCACTGTTGCCAAAGTCACCGTGCAGACTTCACATAATGAGGCCAAAACCAATATTTATGTTCTTTGGACCTTCCAAAACATTTGAAAGATGGGAAAGAAAATAACTGGTAGATTAAGTGATTGAGACTACATTGCCACACTATCATATTGCCAGCATTTGGGCCAGAACTTGGGCAAGTGACCACTGCCTAGAGAATCCTGGGAGTTGTAATCCAAAAAAGTTTTTGCAGCTCTCATTTGGATATCACACAACCAGCCGAAATAAGCACACTCTGCAACTGGTCAAGCTGATTTTATTGTACATCTCCATTAAATCTTTAAGTGTAGGGCAAGATCTGTCTATTTTAGTCTGTCTATTTTAATCTGTTTATTTTAATATATATATCTTTTGTGAATTACAAGGAACAACGTATTGGAGGCTAGGGCTAGGTGAAACGGATGCACAATTAAAAAAAATTGTTGCTATGTCTAAATTCATCCTTCTTCATTTGGTAGATTTGGATTGAAAGGGGGCAAAAGAACTCATTAATTTGGGAAGCACTTCTCCCTTTCCAAGTGTGCTTCCTTTTCTTGCATTAATTTCAGCATTTGGTGAGATCTGAGTAGCTACTCAGTGTTGAAATGTCATCATAGTCATCATGGAATCCCAGATTGATTGAGATCAATGCAGGAGTGACATGGAAGCCCACCAGCCTGTCCCACCTCCCTTACAGATACACCTGGTGGGAACATGGGAGATTTCTCAGTAGCTATTCTCAGGTTCTGGAACTCCCTTCCCAGAGAATTTAGATGGGTATCTTCTTCGCTGTCCTTCTGCAGGTCGGTGAAGGTCTTGTTGTTCTGGCAGGCCTTTGAGGACTGACTGCTCAGAGGGAAAGCAGTGGCGGAGATTAGGGTATGTGGAGGGGCTGGGGGGCAGGGCCACATTGAGGGGAGCACGGCAGCAGTGTGTGGGGGTGTGGCCAGGGCATGCAGGGGCATGGCTACAAGCCATTATGCGCCCAAAATATTGTCACCTGAGGCAAAGTGCCCCTCCCTGCCCCCCTTTCCTACATGACTGAGGGAAAGCCTTTCTTGTGTTATATTGTTTTTATCTGTTCTTTGTTAATGATTTGTTTTTAACTGCTTTTAACATGATTGATAGTTTAATTATATTTTTAAATTTTGTATGATGTGAACATTTTAGCTGCATCTGTTTAACTCTTGTAAGCTGCCTTGAGCCTCAAACTGGGAAAAAGATTGGATAGGAGGAGAAGGAGGAGGAGCAGGAGAAGCCATTTATATAGCGGTGGACAAAATGCATCAACACAGTAGCAGGAGACAGAAAAAGAAATGGTGGGTGGGAACCAGGTAAATACCGAGACGGCAAAATGGTGTTATGGCACCTGACCTTGGGTTGCTATAGTACTCTGAAGAAGATACTACGTGTAACCCTAACTTCTGGGGGTCCCAGGGGGGACACACATTGATTTGCTCCAAGTTATAAAGGTTGGAGAAATTAATGGAGCACTGACAATAGCAAAATGAGGAGGGAGGGTAATCCAGCAGGATCTTTTACCCAACTTTATGGGGTCAGGCCAAGCAAAAAGCCAGACAAATGTATCAAATAAATGGATTTTATTGAATGAAAATATTCTCACACATCAACACACTCACTCACTCATGCACACAAGGCCTATTAAAAGGAAAAGAGGTGAAAAATGGATAGGGGATATAGCAAAGGGAATGTAGAGACAGTGATACTGCACCTATCCTGAAGTCTTCGGTCCAGGAAGTGGTGAGAAGAACGGAGCTCAGTGAAGAGACGGCTGAGGGGATCACTCAACTAACAGACTGCTGGTCTACTAGTGTGGTAGGGAGTTATCTGAAGAGACCCTCAAAAATTAGGACAACTTATAAGGCAGAATGTACCTTGAGGGCAGGCCCTCTCCCAGGGAGAACAATGGTCACAGCAAAGGAAGGAGTGCCAAACAATGACAACTTGGTCATTTGCATGATTGGTTTATGCTGGGTTGCGAATGTTCAGGGTTGCAGTTGTAAAGGGTTGCTGTGTAAGTTATGTAGATGGACCTCACCTTGTAGGATTTTCCAAAGTCAAGGTTGCTCAACCTGGGGAAGACATGCTAATCACCTCAAGTTGGCTACTCTTGGCTAAGGACCCCTTGTCTAGGTAGATGTGTATTGCCTGAGGTCTCCTTGGGCTACGTGACTGGGGATTTTTCTGGACTTGTTTTCTGTTGTTCGACCTCTTTATCTACGTGCCCATCCAGGCAACCTCTCTGGCATGGTGGGCATATTTGATATCAAATTTATAGTCCCTGGGATAGGGTATGCCAGTGGGGTAACATAGTGAAGGTTGAGGTTGAGACTACTTTCCATGAAGAAGAACCTACTCTACCTTTTCTGTGCACTCCCGGACAGATAATGTGGTCTTTCTACTACTCTTACCCTCAGAAAATTGGTCCCCAGCAGCTCCTCCATCTTCTAAGTCATGAAAAAGCCAAAGGACATGGAAGGAATGCAAGGAACATGGTTAACTCCTTTACAGAGATACGGTCTAATGTATAAGGCTCCAGATAGCTTCAGTTGATAATGCTGAGGCAACATTTTTAAAAAAATAATTTAGGCATCAGACCCCAGTATGAACTATTCAAGGTCTCAGTTTCTGTCTTAGGGAGACCTGCCTTGACTTTTTCTGACTGGATTTGACCTTCCCAGAAGAGAGTTGACCCATCCTGAAAGGACTTGCCCTAAATATGCCCACTTTCTCTAACGGCCCAGGGGAACAGGATAAAAGGCTTAGGAGGATGCTTTGAAAAGGAATTCATAGAATCACTTTATGTTTAACCCCATGTACCAAAGCATTCCTTATCACGTTCTTACTTTTCTTTAAGAAATGCAGATGATCCTGGGCATATCACCTCTGGTGCTTTGCTCAGAAACTATCCTTCTGTCTTTTTTTTCAGCCATTGCAGTCAGTTCCTCAAAAGACCAGTGAGAAGGATTAATATTTTATGCATGAAATGTTTCGTGTACAGTAGTGACATAATAAGAAGAGGCATTTTATTAGTATGCGCACGCAAGAAGAATGGTTTACAAAAACAGGAAATATATGACCACTTGTACTAAGATACTCTCTTATTAGCACATACAAGTAGCTTATTTTATGGACAGTGGACTTCAGCTCTTTATTTTTTTTTTCTCTTTGCCAAACCCCTATCTGTAAAGTAGCACCCCATTTTTGGTGCTTCTCTCCCTGACCCCACACCTCCCATGCATATCTTGTGCAGAAAGTAAGCGATGTGGAAAGATGCTGAGCAGAAAGCTACAGCTGTTCCCACTTATGCTCCAGAGCACAATTTTAGGAATTAATGGCTTCTAATCCTGAAAATAATATAGATACAGAATGGTGTGAGATTCCAAGCTGCCAAGATGAAGTCTCTTGCTCTTACTTCATAAATATGTTTATAAGAGTATGCCCTAATCTCTTAATGGCAAGAGAAAGCTGTTGAGATCCCATTCTGAACTGAAAGCTCAAGTTGGCAATAGATGGAAACTCTTCATTGATACTGTCTGAGAATACCTCTTGATTTAAATACTAGGGAGATAATTGTAGAGGTAGATAAACACCTTTTCCTCCTACCATTCAAAATTGATTGATTCATAAATACTTTATACTGTTGTTACTGTGAATGAATGTAGTACCCTCGTTTTGGAAATTATGCAGTACTGTTGAAGTACTTTCATTGATTACCTGTGTGTACATTAAGCAAACCTCTTTCTAGAAGCTAGCAAAGACGCAAGTTTCTGCTGAAGTTTTTCTACAACTACACAATAGAGGCTTCAGTCCTGTACATCTGCCTTTTCCAACCTGTTGTCCTCCAGATAAAAGGACTAAAACTCACATTATCTCACAGGCAGTTTAAGAGAGATGTAGTCCAATCTCTCGGGAAAACATCAGGATGGAAGGGATGATATACCCGCTTAACCAGTAAGTACCATCATTGGCTTACTTCTATCTAGGATTGCTTTCTCCATATCTCACCCTCTGGAATCTGACACAGAGGATTTGGATTGTGAGGCATTTCTGGGTCATAGTGACAGCTCCCTCCTTGGGGGTCAAAGCAGCTGAAGGGCTTTCTCCTCAGGCAGACTTGATGTATGAAGATATACCCCATCCTTTGAAGTCTGGCAGAGAAAGATAGAACAGTGCCATCGGAACCAAAACTGTTAAATAGGAAATTGTGAATAATCAAGCATCTGGTGTCCAGAGTTGGTCACCTATAAATCTCCCAGTAACTATTGGGAGTCTTCATTGCTTGCAACGATTTAGTCTCCTTGACTAGCAGTGCTCTTGGTGCTCATGCTTTTCTTGACCTCTGGACTGGCTAAGTGTGATATCCATTTCTCTTACCCTTTTCCTCTTTGGTTGTTTGGACTAATGGCTTTGTGTAATGACTTCTGGACTAGCTGAGATCTTGCCCCAGCACCTCACTTCATCTTCTGTGAACTTCCTGAGTTAACTGTGACTGACCTGGACTGGTCTGAGTTATTTGTAGCTGCTTCCCCTACCTGTTTATCTGGGCACTTGTTACCTGCAGGGATAGGGCAACTTGGTAAAGGACATGACTTTATCAGGTTACTAGTCCATCCTCAACTTTACAGGCTAGTATATTATATTGTTCAATTAATTATTCAAAGATAGGAAATATTTCCTAACATTTTACTGAATGTGCAAGGGTCACGTAGATGAACAACTCAAAAACAAAGCAAAACAAATAAAGAAAACTTTCCAGATCTAAGAAGTGGCAATTTGTGACAACTATGCACTTCCAAAACATTATGATAGTCAGAATACTACTTGTAGTCACAACCTTAAAGTTAATCCATCAAATCAATTAGTGGATAGTGAGTCAATCTTTATGTAAATCCATTGATTCAGTGAGTTTGCTCTAATTGGGACTAACAACAGCATTCAGGCCCAAATCTTCTGGACATGTTCAGCCAACCTTCTGGCATCACTAAACTTTTCAGCCAACCTTCTGGCATCACTAAACTTTTCTGAACTAATGAGTGCGTTGAGCAACTTCACTAAAATGATGCAAGTCATCTGAATTTTTTCATAGGGTAAAAGGGAAAATGTAGTTCTAAAGGAACTTCAGCTGATCCTGATATGATTTATCTTCTGTGTTTTACAATGTACTTGCAGCTTTCTTATGAATCCTTTTAATTTGTCTGAACTGAGATGCATGAAATTCTCTCTACCTCCATGTTCCAGCTTAGTAATGCCTACAGCAAACACTGTTGGGCTTAAGAGGAAACCACCATAAATTGAGATAGTTATGTGGCTATTTCTTATAGTGTTTGTACTGTGCTTTGCAGTAGGTCTACTGAATTGTCAGAGACTGACACTGAGGAGACCATAACTGCAACTGCTTTGTAGGTTGCATACTCCACTAGGTGGTTGTCTGTGATGGACATTCAATTGTATGAGAGGACATTGTCAGTGGGAAATGTGCGTAATGTTTCTTCTTGTGGATATAAGTGAGAAGGCAGACAGAGGTCTCTTCAGTCAGTTGTACCTTTGGCAATGAAGGTGGGCTGCTGGGAAAGGTAGTTTGAACTGGTTGGGGGCTGATTGCTCTTTGACTGATATGCTTTTTTTTTTTAATTGCTTTTTGTTGTTATTTGCCATCAAGTTGACTTCAGCTTATGACAACCCTATGAATGAGGAGCTTTCAAGATCCCCAGTCATCCCCAGTCACCAGCCCTGCTCAAGTCTTGTAAACTCAAGCCATGGCTTCCTTGATTGAATCAATCCACTTGTAGTGTGGTCTTCTTTTTTTATTAAGCGTTGTTTTCTTTTCTATATTGTCTTATTACGTGTCCAAAGAACACTAGCCTCAGTTTATCAAGTTGCTTCATATTCTCTCTCTCTCTCTCCTACTGTTTCTGCAGCTCCTGAGACTCACATCAGCCTACAGAAGTTAAAACAGATACATCATATATAAGTTACAATATATTAAACTATCATTAAAATTAAAATCAATTTTAAATAAATACATTATTTAAGGCCCCTTCCCTATGAACAATTAGTCATCAAAGGCCTGCTGAAAAAAAAAATCATCTGCCAACAGAGGAACAGTAAGAAGGGTGCCCATCTAGCCTTTCTAGGAAGGGGTTCCAGAGCATGAGAGAAGCCATCAAGAATGGTTTCTCCTGCTAGCTGGGCACCCTCCTTGCTATCCACACGTACCAGTGAGGGTGGTAGGACATACAGCATGCCTACTGGTTTAGAAAAATTAAGTAGGAATTGTTGTTATTGTTATAAAGATCTTATGTCACATTAACTCCCACAACCCCTACTTCAACTGCAAAAATGACAACGGCTGTATGCACACTATACAGTTCTAGCAGTTCAATGGCATTTTCATTTCTATAACTCCATCCTATGGAATCCTCAGATTTGTAAGGGTGTTTTAGGAGGTTAGGTTTCTCCATCAGAGAACTCTAGTGCCTGTCTATAGAGAATTCTAAGTTCTTCTTCACCAAATTACAAATCTCAGGATTCCCTAGGAGGAACTCATGGCAGTTAATGTGGTATCTAAATATGATAATGGTACAGTGTGGATACCCATACAAACAAGCTTTCTGTAGCTTAACTCTGCATGAGGACAACGTGGCTGAATGTAGTTAGAAAACACAATTTGTTACACCAATAAAGTAACACTGTTCCCACTGTATGGCCAAGATCCTCTATTGGAAGATGTATTATAAAGTTCCACCATGGTGAAATTACAGTATGTCACCCTCTCCCATATCACAGGACTCACTTCCCTCCTGTGCCACTCCTCCATGGTAATTTAATGGCCAAGGGAGAGCAGAGGGTGATTGACAAGTGTCTAACTTTGTGACTATAGCCAGATGCATAATGTTATCTTCCAGGATGCTTTCCAGGATGTCTCCTGAGAAGTTCTGGAGCATGCCTTCATTGGTGTGCATCTGTCTACATGCTTCTCATCTGTCCCTTGTTCATAGAATCATAGAAATGTAGAGTTGGAAGAGACCACAGGGGCCATCCAGTCCAACCCCCTGCCATGCAGGAACACCCTCAAAGCACTCCCGACAGATGACCGTCAAGCCTCTGCTTAAAAACCTCCAAGGAAGGAGACTCCACTCCACTCCACTGGACACTGCATGGCTGTGTCGAGAAGAGGGGGAGTAGGAGGAGATGGCACAAAAAACATGGATTTGGATCATTTCACAAGGAAAGCAGAGAATTCTGATCTCCGCAGTGACTAAACACAAGACACACATTGGTACATGTTGGACTTAGGCCTGTATGTATCACTAACAGCATGCTAACCATTGTTTTACTTTTGACTTCATTCCACCCTATTACTGGAGGAAAAAACCCCAAGTAGTTCATTATCAGGAACTGTGATCTGTATTCTATCAATCTGGGGTGAGAGCTTCATGATGTCCTTTCAGTGCAACCCATTTGATCCTTCTCCAAAAGCCCATGGACATCACCCCCAAATTTCAGCTCTCAAACTTTTTTCCAACAAAAAATACATTTATGATATTAAAAACATCTTTGCAAGGCTATTACAGGCAACCCCCCCCCCAACAGCCTGAGCAGCAACTAAAAGTGATGCATTGTTACTTCTGATTACCCAAAATGGTGGCTGTGATGACAAGGTGTTACTTTCCAGAGTTCTGGAGAAGCAGAAGGCTCCACTGCTATTGATGGTCCCAGCTAGAGTAGATCTATTGAATCTGGAGGATTTGCAAAAGTGTGGAATCAATATTCAACAATTGATTCAGTGGCCTTACTCTATATGAGACTATCAATAGGATTCAGGTTTATATTACTTGTAACTCATTACTTCATTCTCATACTGGAAAAAGGCCCTCATATTTGATTGGCTGATTTTCATGATGTTTTCAATTTCCTAAACTGGACAGAACTGCTAGATGGTAATGATAGTTCTCCATAGATGCAGCCCCATCTAGAAAGAGATGGTGGTAACTGACTGTGATCTTTGTCATTGTCCTTGGCTTTGTCCATTACAGGTCTTCTACTCTGTGTTAATTCCCCCCTACCTCTGAAAGCAACACCATTACTTTGTGGCTTTGTAACATGGACATACTATGACGTGAAGCTGTCAAACCTTTTTAACCATCATTAAAATCTCCCCCCGAGGGATATGTTCAATCAGACTGCATTACAATCAGTGTGGACTTTGTATTTGCATTTTGAAACTTCACTTGCTTGTTAGAGAGGAGCATCAGAAATTAGCTTCCTGTAATGTTTGTTGTCCATTTTGTGAATTTGTTCCCCTAGCATTTCTTGAACATGAAGATCATTTATTTCTTTTAGAGTAATCATACTTCAATGCTGGGGTCTAAGCAGGGAAGCATAGGGGGAACCTGTGTGTAAGTTTATGCAAGATTGGGAGCATTTCACACTACATTACAATTGTAACACTATGAGTCTACTTTATCTGCCATGGCAGCACCCAATGGCATCCTAGAGTTTGTAGTTTGGTGAGGCACTACTACTCTTTGGATGAGAATTCCAAATACCTCTCTCCTCACTGCAAATCCTAGAATTCCATAGGATGTAACCATGGCAGTTAAAGTGAAATCATAGTACTTCAACGGTGTAGCGTGAAATGGTTCCTTTTATTAGAGGCCGGGCCTGTAGGAAGATCACTCTGATCTCAACCATGTTTAAAATTATGCACCATAGCTCACCAGCAGAGCACAGGATTTGCACACCAAAGTTTTATCTTTTGGACTGTACAGGAACTCAGGGGCATTGCTGAGTATGACCTTGAACAACTTATGCCAGCTCAAGTTGACCATGTGAGCCACATGGATCAATGTTCTACAGATAAGTTAGGTAGGAATGCCAACTTTGGAAAGAGACCTGAGTTCAGTGACAGAACACATGTCTGGAATCCAGAAGGTCCCAGGTTTAATTCCTGGATTTCAGGTGACAGGTGCTGAGAAAGACCCCTGTCTTTAGACAGATTATAGCCTGATGTCCTGGAAGGCAACATTTTATGTTTGAATTGCAAGTAGGAGTCTGAAAAAAATTGAGAATTAAAAAAGCAATCAGAGAGTAAGTAGGAGCATCCAGATCTGAATTGGTAAAGGAGGACAAGGAAGCAGTCAGGCCTAGGTTGCAAAAGCTAAAGGTCTATTTGCAAAGCTTGAAAAACTTTTTTATTTAGATTTTGACTTAACAACCAGAGTATGAAATCCTACATGCACACAGAGCTCTATTTCCTCCCACTGTCCGGCAACTGTTAGGCCCTGGGAGATACCTTTGCTGCTGTTGGGTACTAGTAAGAAGAGAAGGGAGAGGAGAGGCTATTCAGATCCTCAGCTCATTTGTGGGGGAGAAATGAGAGTGTGTTATCATATGTAGAATCTGCATTTTCCTTCCCTCAGGAGCTTAAAGCAACTGGATCTTCATGGTCTGAATCGCCTCCTCTTTCATGCCAAATGATGGCACTTGTGTGAATGGAATTTGAGACCTGATACTAGGTTCTGTCAGTGGTGCTACAGTATCCAATCCTTGGATGCATCTCACACTCTCAGCCTTCAGAAAATCCTATGATAGGTTCACCTTAGTGTTGCATAAGTCAGAAATAAATGCATGGGATGAAAACAGAAGGAATGTATTGAATTGTTCACACTACTCTAGAACCAGCAATCTCATACTCAAGTTTTGAAACAAAGATAAGCCAGATATCCTATGATGACATAATTCAGAAAATCATAGATATTTTTAAACCAGGAAAATTTGTGACAACCCTCATCAGCTTGCAGCATCTCTACTGTTACTTCTCCAGCCTCCCCCCTTGCTCTGGGAGGAGGGCTTGCTTTAGGTAGAAACTTGACTCTATTTAACATCTCCAATAAATGCCTGCTATTTAATAAATCTATCATACCTTGCACTCACTGGTCAGCTTGATGTCTCCATGTCCTCAAAGAATTAGCTTCATTTGGTGTTACACCTAATGCTTCTCAACTGGTAGACAACAGCAGCAGGAGCCCCTACTGTGACTTGACAGCTGCTGGGTATGGGAGGACAGAGAGCAAGGACAAGAGAATAGGACTTGTGTGTATGTAAGCTGCACCTATGCATGGGTAAATCACTAAGAGGATGCCAGCCAGAGACACTTAACTAGCATAGCTGGTTGCCAAATTGACTGGGATATCCTGGGAGCTGTAGTTTTTCAAGCTTCTGATAACTCTTTGGATAACTCTGATAACAAGAAAACTTGATCCTGAAATGTTTATAGCTATCACCAAAAGCAGAGGTGAGTGAAAAAATTATCTAACTTTTGATAAGAATTTTACCAAAATGTGTGGATTTCTTCATATTCAGAACTGAAAGAACTTGAAGGTTTTAAAAAAATGAACTAGAAAATCTTTCCAGACAGGCTAATTTCTTTGGGTACTTAACTTTTAAAGATCTGGATTTGAATCCTGTGTATTTGATTTCTTCCCCTCACTCCCAGGGAGGGCTTCATCTTAACACTTAAAAGGCATACAAGTACAACATGGTCTTTTTTATGCTGGGAATAGTCATGTCCACTGATTGTATGGCAAATCACCTCTGGGTATTTCTTTGCCTAAGAAAACCCCATAAAATACATCTTGTTGCCATAAGTCAATGAGGGGATACCATCTGGAGTACTAGAGACAAGGGTTCAGTTCCCTGCTTAGCCATGGAAACCCACTCAGTGACCTTGAAGATACATGTCTGTCTGTCTGTCTGTCTTATCTATCCATCTATCATCTATCTATTTAAAAAAAAAACAAATTCGCCAAAGAGCTTGAAGCTTTTTAAAAAATGAAACAAGGGAAGAAGTAAGTGAAGCTTTTCCCAACATACAAGGGTATGGCTAGGAGAAAGCAACTAACAGGTGCTGTCCAAGGCTTTAAAAAAACCACACACACAAATATATACACGAATATATTAAAATAATTTTAAACCCCTACAGTTCTATAGAGACAGACAACTTATATTTAAAAAAAAGTTCAGAGACTCTGGATTTAATCTAGGAACTACACATTCACACAAGAAGGAAGGTTTTATGCATAAGTGTTTATTTTGACCAAGCACATTGCATTTATTTATTTTGATGTAACAGAAGTATGTTGTTGACTTTTCTCATTTAAAAAAATGAAGGCAATTCACAATAAAATCAGTTACAAATCTTCACATTATATTTTCATATTTTCACATCGCATATGGATACATGTTTTTGTTATCAAAAACCATGAGTACCTTAATATAAGGTTTTCTTTTATATGATAGGTAACAGCTTCTAAGACATAAGACAAATAAAATCAAACAGATCTTATACATCTTCTAGACAATATCTAAAGCAAACAGAATAGGGCAATTCTTTCTTCCCCAGGAATAACCTTTGATTTAAAAGTCATTTCTTAAAATTTTGGATATGAAAGATGCAAATATTTTTGTAAGTCAGTGTTGGCTTTTATGCTAATTGTCTGAAGTCCAGACTGAATACCAAGTGGCCTTGCCTCTCATTGTGAATGCTTCCCACACTTTCTGCAACAGCCAGAATCCATAAAGGTCATGTACCTGGTGTTGATTCAGTGTCATTGTTACAACATAGCCAGCTGCTGAAACCTCCTCTGGTGACCGATATTACCTACCAGCTTGGACAATCCTAGGTTGGAACTGTGTGGAAAGCAAAGATCAGCAGGAGATGACATAGACAATGGTGACACTGTATGAGGGCTAGTAGAGTCAGAATCTTTAACTGCTGAAAAGGAAGAAAGTGTAACTGGTAACCACTGAGTGATAAATCCCAGAAGATTCTTTCTATTACACTGGAGCAATAGAAGACAAACACCCTAATATAATGGCAGAAAAATCCACAGAGATGCCAGTGATCTTCTGTGGACAAGTGAATTCCCTCCAGGTTTCAGTCTGAGCTTTAAAAGTACTAGCCAAGCTCCTTAGCTCTAGCCTTCAAATAGGTTCAGCACTTTGGATGCCTTCTTTAAAGTTCCTTTAATCTAAAGCTCAAGGCAGATTTATTGCTCCACTAAGATGGAAACCATCAACTGATCCTGGAAATGAACCATCTTGGTGACCTTATAATGTACTATCTAAAGCATGGTCTCTCGTGCTACTGGGGACCAAGGCATTCCTCAGGGAGATGCTTGGTATGCCAACAAGGTCAGGCTAATTTCTTGAATGCCATGGAAAATGCTGTAATTTGGTAGTACAATGCACTTTTTTCTTGCACAAGATCCCACGTTTAATGATTAGCTTTTTCAGTTAGAAATAGATCTCAGGTAAAAGGAGGTGTCATATCATCCCATGATGTTTGGCTTTTAGAGAGAGAAAAAAAATAAGACAGTACCCTCTCCTCCCTTACATATAAAAAAAGTGGACTGGACTGACATCAACTTTTCTGTCAGTATTGGTTATGGGAGGGTCTCCTCAGCTGGATTTCAGAACAGTGGGTGAGTTCAGCTTAGGTTAGTCTGCCAGTGGAGATGGAGGAGGGAATGAAGAGATATGTAGCATATTTACTCTCCAGCAACTGACATGTGAGGTAGATTGGGCCAGCCATGGGTCATCGAGAGGTAGGATGGGAATAGGACGCCTATCTGAAATCTTGCAGACATAACAACAAATGTTTTTTAAATGGGCATTACTGCTTTAATAGGATATGTGGTATCAAAAGCAGAAATAACATGGAAAAAATAGGGATAAGTTCTTGCACCACAACCAAAAGGAGCAGCTCAACATGCTGCATCAAATTTTTAATCCAAGTCAGAAGAGAACAAATTAGATGAAATCCTAATGAAAAATGGGAAAAAAACAATCTCAAAAATGTATAGACTTCTACTGGAAAGAGAGTTAGAGCAGGAAAGGGTCAAGGAATTTATGGTAAGTGGGTTCAAAATATCGGTCACAACATAGAATTGGAAAAATGGGAAAGAGCATGGAGCGAAGACATCAAGTTTACTCAAAGCTTGAGTTTAAGAGAGAATTTTTATAAGTTAATGCATTGGTGGTACATGACCCCTCAAAAATTAATGAAGATAACACGAAAAGGGAACAGTCAATGTTGGAAATGTGGAAAAACAACAGGAACTTGTTTTCATACATGGTGGTTATGCCCTATAGCAAAAAAATGTTGGAAAAATATTCACGATAGTATTACTAAGTTGTTTGATATGAAATTTCAGATGATTCTGGAAACATATTTACTAAACATGACCATGAGGAACAACCAAATGAGGACAAAAAGGAAAATATTATTAAATTTAATAACAGCAGCAAGATTGAATTATGCAAAGCAGTGGAAAGAAGGAATAGAACCCTCCCAAGAAGAATGGAAGATTAAAGTGATGGATATTATCGAAATGGAAAAACTGTCCAACATGCTGAAAGGTAATTCAATTCAACAATTCGAAAAGCAATGGAAGGAAATTATTAGATGGGTGAAAGAGAAGTGAGAGGAAGGTATAGAATTGAATAAAGGATCGAAAGGGTAACACTTATATTAAGGTGGGAATATAGACTGAGTAGGAAAATGAAGGCAGATTGCAATAACAAAAAGATTTCACACTAAGGAGGTTTAGAATAAAAAAAAAAGATTGGAGGCGGGGGAATGCATAATAAGGAAAGAAAGGCTAGAGGAGAGAGGGGGAAGTGACATAGAAAGAGAAGGGAAGGAGAAGGATAAATTGATGGCAAAAATATATTGCCAATATATAATGTATTGTTACTATGGGGGGGGCAGGATAGAAAGGGAGGGGGAGGAAGAGTTGGTCAAACAATATATTAAGGAATATTTAATATTGTACAGAAAATATTAATAATAATAGTAAAGTTATATGAGAATGCTGTATAACATGTAAGAATGTAAACAACATGTGATATATAAATTTTAGTTTTTATAGAATTTTAATAAAAATAAAAAATAATAAAAAAACAATTTTTTAATCCCAAACTAACAATATGCACATGTGAAATGAAACAACCAGGTCAGATAAGCCTTGCAAAGGGAAACAAAAATATTTTGAACCTTCTGGGCACTATTTGAAGACTTCCTCCAAAATGCATCCAGGGAGGACTTTTTCTTTCACTCATTTTCAGTTTTCCTCTGATTTCCATTTGGGTTGCCAGACTTACAGATCCATGCTATTAACATGTTAGGATTAGCTGGGGAGGAAGGCTTATCTTTTCTCTCCTTTTCTTTGTGTTTGGCTGTTCACACATGTGCAGTAAGGGATTTTGGAGGCAGCTGCTGCTTACTTTGCCTTTTGTAGCACAGCACAATACAGTCGGATCAACTAGAGTAGAATCACACTCTTTTTCAACTCAAGCCGTTTATTGCATTGTTTACTGCAAATACACTGCAGCAACCTGACACCCAAAATCTCTTTCTCTAGGGCTATTTCTGCACTACACAGTTATAGTGCTATTATTCCCCTTTCAACATCCTGTGGAATCCTGAGGTTTGCAATTTAAGGAAGGGCCTTTAGAATTCTCAGCCAGAGAGCTCTTTGGTCTCAGTAAACTGCAAACCCCAGAATTCCACAAGATGTTGAAAGGGGAATAATAGCACTGTAACAGTGTAGGGTGGAAATAGCCTAATTCTCGTTTACCATCCTCCTAGTTGTTGTTGTTGTATGCACCTTCAGGTCATTTTTGACTTATGGCAACCCTTTTATGAGTTTTCTCAACAAGATTTGTTCAGAGGGTGTTTCCACGGCTGAACAGGGATTCAGACCCTGCTCTCCAGAATCCCTGTCCACCGCCTAAACCATTACACCACAGTGGCCCCACCTCATAGCTAGATGAAGCTAAAAAAAATCTCTACCCAGACACAAGATGAGAAAGAAAAGAAGGCTGGGTGGGGATAACAAGACTATGTAAATAAGAACTATTTTATCAGAGGCTTTTTTATTCGAGATATGCCTGTATCGATTTTTTTAAATGTTACTAAAACATTTCTACTCTCCTATACCCAAAGATCTCAGTGTGATAGATAATGAGATCTAGTGGACAAATTTCAAGCAATTTAAAGTGTTGAGAAAATGTTTATTGGAGCCAGTTTTTTCCTGTTAAAACACACCCACCCGCACATACGTGGCAAGTGGCTACAACCTGGTAACTCTGGCTGGCACCCTGTCAGTGACATACATGTTTCAAAGTGTGTCTTACATGTGCATTTTTCTGTTTCTGAACAGGCCACAGGTGGCTAACCTGTAGGCTTTTGGGTCCTGCCCAAAATATCCTCTGCAGCAGGTATTAAGCCCCAGCAGGGCATGTTGCTTCACGTTATTGGGAAAAGAAGTGGGAGGCAATTCCAAGAAGGAACAACTGGCTGATCTTGTCTTTGAGGGGAAGGCTTTCCATTTGATGCAGTATCTTGGCTATTATTTACAACTTTTCAGATGACGGAATGCATTTTGTGTACATTTTTCTCTTTTAGGATAAGACACAGGGGGGTTCTACTCCCCAGCAGCTATTGAACTCCAAGAGGGGCTGCTGCTGCTGCTGCTGTTTAGTGGTGGGAAGGGGAAGCAATTCAGGAAAGGAAGATGCAGCTAGTCTTGGCTCTGAGGGGAAGGCCTCATTTGCACTTATCTACAATTGTCTACAACTCTATGCTGCAGAATAACTACATTGAAGGTTTATTTCTGTGCAGATCCTTCCTCAAAATGTAACTATGCAAAGAGAGCTTAGGAAGGGAGAAAAAAAAAAGTCCCAAAGGCTGGACCTCTGCAGGACCTGGAGATCCTTTTCACACCAAACAGTGGGCCCCTCCTGAAACTGCAAACCCCAGGATTCCATAGGATGTTGAAAGCGGGATAATAGTACCATAACAGGCTAGTACAGAAATGGCCTAGGACATGAGGCAGGAAAAGAGATTCCATCTAAACATTAGGAAGAACTTTCTGACAGTAAGCGCCATTTGACATGGAATGTATTGCCTCAGATTGTGATGGAGTCTTCTTCTTCAAATTTTTTAAACAGAGGCTGGATGGCCATTTGTTGGGCATGCTTTGAGTGTGTATTCCTGCTTGGCAGGGGGTTGGACTCAATGTCCTTTGTGGTGTCTTCTAGCTCTATGATTCTACTGTTGCACATACTTTAGTCTCCTCATTTCCTTCATGCAAATTCTCCTTGTACCTCACACCTTGCTTTGTTTTGAAGAAAGCTCTTTATGTTTAAAAGCAATGAAGACCATGCAAAAAGAGAGGTATCAGAACAAAATAAAATCCAGGCAAAGGGCAGGGAAAATGGGAACATATCAGAATGGGTGGGAGAGGGTAGGAGAGGAGATGATGGAACAAAGCAAACCAAGCTTCATACAAAACATTATTCTCTCCCCCACTCCCCAGTCTGCCCACATCACCTGAATGTGCTGCTGAAAATGTACTTGACACATTATGCTACCTGTGTGTGTTACAATGCAAAGTTGCTCTTTACCTTGGAGGTGACATAAATTCAGCGTGATAATACACAGACTGCCAAGGCTAACACTTATTTAAATGCTGGCCTAATTGTAGCATGCAAGCCACGTACTTTAATGGCATGTAAATCGTTCGTATGCCAGAGGTGTCACAACCTTTTTTCCCCCTACCTTCCCCCTCCTTCCCTTCTCCAGTGGTGTCAAACTTTTGTTTCATTCTTGGAATCAATGCTGTTTTCAGTGCTCAAGATCTTTCATTGTTTCCACTGGGGCCCACTGTCCCTGTAGTTAATCGCCCTTCAATATGGCTATTGTTACGTTGCTGTTTGCCTGTGAAGAAGCAACACAATAGTGTGCTGTCTATACAGCCCAGAAAATGCATATACAGTTGAATATTCCTCTCTGGACACTTGGGAGAGGGCTGAAATGGGGAAGAGGGAAATGATGATGTCAGACATATTTGTAATTCTGGGGAGTCAGAAATGAAGAAGAACTTACAGCTGCAAAAAAACAGAAGTTTTATAACATGGACAATGGTGACATAAAGCATGTGCATATTAAAGTCTGCTCTAGTTTGTGCCAAATAATAATGATCAGCATGATGATGTCCACTGGTATCCTAGATCAGCTACTTAGTTATGTCTGTGTAACTAAGGCCATTTCCACACAACAATGATCCTACACGTCACCCTGTCGGAGTCTTGGCAGCGCTCCTGCTAGGAAGCGAGCATGCCAGGAAGGTCCCCCTCTACACTTCACCAGCTTCCTGCAGAAGGGAGTGTGGTGACTCTGCCTCTTCCTTCCACAGCACAGCCAGGCAGTTTCCACTGCTGCGCTGGGGAAGGAAGTGCACTTCCAGCACTTCCACATGGATAGGAAGGGTGAGACTGCCGCAAGATAGCAGGTACAAAATGGATTTTTTCCATTTTGCGTGCGTGTCACTTGGGGACAAAACCGTGGTAGGCCGGTGATGACATCATGCAGAAGTACGACTGGCTGACCACTGATGTTCTGGCCCCACAGTGGCACAGCCCCATTGTGCAAAACTGTCTTAAGTGACACAGCTACTTAGTTACATCTGTGTAGCTAAGTAATATCTCTTGGCCTGTCCCACCACCACCTTAAGAGCCAGCTGCCAAATCCAGCAAAAGAACTCTGTCCAACTTCTGATCAGGATAGGATGCAAGAAGGATGATGTTTCCAGTCCCTTCCTGCCACCAATCAAGGCTGTGACTGTTCATGCCTAGTCTGGGCTGGCAGCCAGAGAAATTGATAATACAAGTCAGGAAGCTCAGGTAGTTAAGCAGTTAGTCAGTTTACTTTAGGAAAAAAATAACCTTACAAATGAGATGCAAATAATGATCCCAGCAATGTCCATAAATCAACAGTAGGCAATATAAACACAGGTCAAAATGGCAGAATAACAGGCAAGGGAAGCAAATAGAAGCATGCATGAGAGAAATGGTCAGTTGATTGCTGACAAAAGCTAGAGGGGAAAGGATCAGTTCTTATAGGTTCCAAAGTCAGCACAGTTGATACTTGATTAATTGGTGCTTGGCATAAATTCACTGGGAGCGATGCAGGAGACCCTTTTGGTGTCTATGCTGAGCAAAGGTAGGTATGTATAGATCATTCCCTGTGTCAGAATGGGCAGGGCTCCCTGCTGGGGCTGACACTTCTGTCCCTGGGCTGTGTGGTGGTAGTGTCTGCTCTTCAGATTCTGCTGTAGCAATCTCTGTGCCAGGGTTCAGAGCAGGTGCTGCTGCCTAGTTTGAGTCTAGGACCTGGAAGCCCATGACATTGACAAGGACTTGCAACAGGGGTCCTGCTTTTGATTGATGCACGCTTGCTTGCTGAGAGGAGGAAGTTGAGGCACCTTGTGCCGCAATCAGAAGCTGAACAGATCTCCTTTGCCTGATCTGGTGGCTGGGGTAGCATTCCCATAGGTTTATAGTAAAACTACATAATGCTAATGAATACAGATCAGTTACGGATCTGTAACTACACTACTGAATAGCAACTGCTGACTATGCATTCATAACTGATTAATATTCATGATCCTTACCTGTTCAATATTGTAGGGAATATGTAGGGTTCATAAAAGTCCCCCAGTCCTGACTTACCAGTCAGTAGACACTGTGAGAAAGGGGTCTGTTCTCCGTTTCATTGAGATGCAGCACACTGACATTTCAGGGATCTCCAGTGCAAGGAGGAAGGCAACAGAGATCCTGCTTCTGACTGTTGCACAGAGATCGCTGGTAGGAGGGGGTAGGCGGCTTAGTCTGCTGTGTCCTAGGAGAACAGGATCCTGTTGCCCACAGCAGCTGCCGCTGCCCAGTAAATCAGGACTGCAGGGTGTTTGGGCCAGGTGACCCTACGAGTGTATTTACCCAGCGTTGCCTGGGATTTTATTTTCTCATAGGTAATACTTGTTAGAAATACCTTAGGAATTACCTTATCTTACCTTAGGAATTAGATGCAGTTGAAATACAAAGATTTTCTCAAATTGCCTTGTCCAGTACCTGTAACTTTTCCCCATATTCCCCAATCTAATCTGTATTCAGAGTTGTTAACATATAGAGGTTCGGTTTCTGAGGGAATACACTGACCTCCTCCTTGCTGCTAGGCCTTATCTCCATAGCAACCGGCCAAGCCCAAGAGCTCTCTTGCTGAGAAGTCTAAAGGCCCCTCCCTAAACTGCCAACCCCAGGATTCCATAGAATCTTCACAGGCAGCCAATCATGTGAGGTTTTTTACTCACAAACTTTGACTTTTATATAGTAGATAAGTAAATAGCTGGTATAGAATCTCAGCCAATATTTTTCTTACTGTTATATCTTTGCAGCATTTGTACAGTACACTTTGTTTCAAAGATTGCTATTATCAAAATTCAAACCATAAAATAAGTGGGCATTTGAAAGACAGAGGAGAAGTGCAGCAAGCTGCAAATCAGAAGGACAAAATACTCAGCTCAAGAAAAGTGAGGGAGAAATGGTGGCTGTACTGGGAGTGAGAACAGTCCAGGATTTAAGAGGGTATCTTATGTGGTGCCAAAAGTGAGGAAATGCATCAACAAAAAGAGGACAAAAAAAGAGAGAGCACTGATTAGCAGAAAAATTGCATATGCTAATTTATACGCCTAGATTTAGAAATAATTACTATCATTTAGAATTATCATTTAGAATTAATTACTATGATTTAAATAGAAAAATAAGACATCTCCCCATAGTCAGGAAGACTACAACCCGGTGACCTATGTGCTTGCTCATTCTGCAATCAAGGTGCCAATTGTTAATTGATGACTTCAAGGGCTCTGTTTCCTCTTCGTATGGTTCCTTCATTTTAAATTGGACATGGACTGGACAGCCTGTCCAACAGAAGAGAACTTCAGAGGACAGTCCTATGATGAAGTTTCAATAGGGGACTGCCCTCTGTAAAATAGGATGGATCATCCCTCTGTTTCATTTTCTCTAGCCCCCTCCAAGGTATGTTGTGTGAAGGGACATCCAAGTTTGGTGATACTGCTGCCTTCACCATTCCATATTAGGCATGGATGTCTATAAAAGAGGGCCTACAGTATTCCAAAAGCTGGAAAGCTTACAGATGCAGGCGTCTGTATATGACTATAGGCATTCCTTTGCAGAAATAACCATGCATCTCTTTAATTATGCCCGTGGAAGGCTTGAGATCTGCTGGGAGGATCCCTTCTTCATATTCTTCAACATTTCATAGATGAGAACTAGGACATGTATACTGTGTCCAGTTCTGGGCACCCCAATTCAAGAAGGATATTGACAAGCTGGAGCAAGTCCAGAGGAGGGCGACCAAAATGATGAGAGGCCTGGAAGCCATGCCTTATGAGGATAGACTTAGAGAGCTGGGTATGTTTAGTCTGCAGAAGAGGAGGTTAAGAGGGGACATGATAGCCATGTTTAAATATTTGAAGGGATGCCACGTAGAGGAAGGAGGGGACTTGTTTTCTGCTGCTCCAGAGACCAGGACAAGGAGCAATGGATTCAAGCTGCAGGAAAGGAGATTCCACCTGAACCTCAGGAAGAACTTCCTGACAGTCAGGGCTGTCCGGCAGTGGAATCTGTTGCCTCGGAGTGTAGTGGAGTCTCCTTCCTTGGAGGTTTTTAAGCAGAGGCTTGATGGCCAACTGTCGGGAGTGCTTTGAGGGTGTTCCTGCATGGCAGGGGGTTGGACTGGATGGCCTGTGTGGTCTCTTCCAACTCTGAATTTCTATGATTCTATGATTCTATGTATAGCTAAGCCACATCAGATTGTGGTTCAGATGGCAAAAGTTATTAATGAGGAGGACCAGAGAACATAGGTAAGGCTTCAGCATTTTGCTTTTCCCTGAATCTGCAAGAAAAGGTAGATTTCTCCTTTTTCTCCCCCCCCCCCACTGAGTTGAGTCTCAACTATTTTTGTACTTTGAACTCAAGTCTACAGCAATAGAATTAAGCTGAAGACAAAGGGAAAAGTGTGAGGGGGAGAGAGAAACTGGGGCATTTTAAAAACAGTGGAAAAAGTAGGATGACAGAGGATTATTTGGGACTGTCCCTGGCAAATCAGAACAGTTGGTGGGTATTTGTGTCTCCTAAGTCAGCACAATTCACTGGGGTAGGATGTGTGAGAAGGCCATCTCTACTGCAGCACTGCAGTTATGGAATATTCTCTCTTTAGAAGCTTGGTTGGTGCTAATGTTGCTGTCATTATGGAGCCATGTAAAAACAGAATTGTTTGCTAAAGCCGTTTCGGGCCTAATTGATTTTAGACAACTCTGCACATTTTCATGGTTTTAATAAAGTGTTTTAAATCATTGTAACCAGTTTTAAGCTGCCTTCTTTCAACTTGTTAAATAGCTCAATATGTTTTTAACTTTTGTAAACCATTTTGTTATTGTTTACATTGTTTTAAATTGGTCAAGCTGATGTTATTGTTTGTCACTGTGAGATTTTTAGGCATAGGGTAGGTGGTGATGATAATGAATGATGATGATGATGATGATGGCAGGCATCCTGAATTGCAGTTATGGATTTGTAGCATTATGAATCTGTAACTGCTGCATATTCAGGAAACATATTCAGGTAGCAATGTTGGCTATGCTGCAAAATAAAACAAAATCCAAAATTTACAAAACAGTGGTACCTTTATTTGGACAACTAATAAGCAAAGGACAGTAAAAGACAGACAATAAAATTTCAAATCCATTAGCAGCAAAATGACTTTCATCAAGATCCAGACTAATCTTGTCCTGTGTGAGGCTACCAGCCCCTTTCTTAGGCAGAAAACATTGAAACATATTCCTATTCTTTCCATATTATTTCTGCTTCTGGTTCCCACACCACAAAGAAGAAGAATGTTTCAGCAAATATATTTTATTCAAAATATTCAAAACTAACAGTATATTTGTGTGAAATGAAACCACCAGATCAAGTAAGCCTTGCATATGTAAAGACAAAAACTTTTTAAGACAGCACTTGAAAGTTTCTTCCAAAATGAAACCAAGAATGACTTTTATTTCATCAACCTCCACTTTTCTTCTTTTAGTAGCCAAACATACAGATCAGTGCTCTTTAAATTTGTTGAGGTAGCTGGTGACAGAGGCTTATCTGCTTTCCCCTTTTCCATGGACATTTCTGCACTAGACTGTTACAGTGTTATTATTCCACTTCCAACATCCTGTGGAGTTCTAATAATTTACTGAGGCCAAAGAGCTCTCTGGTTGAGAATTCTAAAGGCCCCTCCCTAAAGTGCAAACCCCAGGATTCCATAGGATGTTGAAAGTGGAATAACAGCACTATAACAGTGTGGTATGGAAAGGCCCCTCTTTTGCCATTCACACATGCTGAGTGAGGAAGTCTGGAGACAGCTGCTGTTCACCTTGTCTGTTGTAGGTTGGCAGAGACAGCTACACTAGGACTGGCCAGAGTAGAATCCCATTCTTTTCCAGCTCAAGATTTATTGCATTGTTTATTGTATGCTTGGTGCTGCAAACCAACCCCAAAATCTGTGTTTCTCTAGCACTCATTTACCATCTCCTTAATCCTGATGCTGCCATTTGAATAGAGGACAAAAGAGGGGCTGGGCATGTGTAAAAATACTTTGTTAAAGAGGAGCTTCTTTGTCAGAGGCTCAGAAGCTTTGCTAACTGAGGTGTGGCTGTGCTACAATTTCAGTATTGGAATGGTAACTTCAGTCTTTTGCTTATCATCTTAATGTTTGATAGGATATTAAGCAGAGAATCGCATTTTCCTACATGGTACAAAAAAAAAATGTTTCTTTGTGAATGCTGATAGTAGCCTGCTCCTTTAAATTGTTGTTGGCTGTTAACTGTTTTGAGAGTAGAGGATGGTTATGGTAATATATGAACTATTTGGAGTGGACATGTCTATGTATATATGTATGTGCTTTTGGTGCTTGTGTACTCTCCTGAAAATAACAGCAATCCATTTGGCATACATTAAGCAAAAGGTGCGGTTGTTTTACCCAAACAATGGCTTCATATCGAAACAGCTTCTGGGTTCCCTTTAAGACAGAAATTAGTTTCTGTTCTCTGTATGTAACACCAAAATATATGAGTAATTATTCTGGTGGTTTTTACAATAAAAAAGGTGTGTTATTTAGGGTTAACTCATTGACAGGTAGGGAGCACACCAATTTTGTAAAAATGGATTTGAACTGCTTCATCTGTCTGATTGTAAACTCGAGTATCATGGGAGTGAGGTAACCAGATGAGTAAAAGCACACATTCAGATTAGGTTCCTGAACAGCAGCCTTAAGGGTTGGAATGAATTGGGGTCATCTGTGACTCTGTAACTTCAACACAGGAAGTGAGCTATTGTGGTTCATTAGGCTGGACTGAGGCCATTTCAGCAGTAGACTGTTAGAGTGCTATTATTCCACTTTCAACATCCTATGGAATCCTGGGGTTTGTAGTTCAAAGGCCCCTCCCTAAACTGCAAACCCCAGGATTCCATAGGACATTGAAAGTGGAATGATAGCACTATAACGGTCTGTAACAGTGTGGAAATGGCTTCTGGAAGGCACAGTGTCAAATTAGAACTTGGGAAAGCTACTTGAGTCCCTGGGCTGAGAGATCACTACACAATTGTGCTGGTTTCATGCCAACTTAACTGTCATCGCTCCACCCTATAGATTGAATCCCGGGATTTATAGTTTCATGGAGTACTTAGGATTCTGCAGTGTATTCTCTTCAGTTATGGCTTAGAACTCTTTGGGTGAGAAATCTAAGGGTAGAGCCATAGTACTAAAGGACAGAACCATAGCACTAAAGGTTTTGTCAAAGTGCTGTCATTGTATAATGTGGAAATATCCCAGCTTCATATGGCTTCTCTTCCCGGGTGCTGATGTCAGCTGCAGCATGTCCTCCACAAGATTCAGCACCTTCAATAGCCCCTTTAATGCTAAAACCCAAAGTGGATTCACCATCCCACTACCATGGGAGCCCCTAGTCAACACTGAATTTTCTTTTCCCCTGATTGTTACTCTGCTTGTTCCCCAATGGAACTAGCACCTTTGTCTCCTTCATTAGTTATGAAGAAGCCTCTTGTTTTTTTAATATTTGTGTGGCAGTCAGAAATTAAGCATGGTATTTCCTTGTCTTGGACATGCAGTCTATGACAAAAGACACTTCATCACCTGAATGTCTGCCTGTCATATAGTTGTTAAATGCAAGAGAATCCTTCCAGAAAATAAACTGGTGGCAGTTTTAGTCCTCCCAGACCCTGAAGAATGGGACAGGAGTGATCTTGTACAGTTTCCATTTATTCTAAGGAGAGGAGGTACAGTTGTATAGGAGAACATCGTGATAGACTGAGGTGTATTGAAATAGAACAAGAAGATCTAGAGATCATTGATTTTGAGTAGGTCCACACCTTTAGAATGATATGGTGGAGCCACTGCACATCCTGGGTGTAAAACACTTTATAGCTCCTCCTTAATGTAAAAAGTGTTTTCAAGTACAGTTCTGCTAGTTTCAAAGAATATGAGTGGTTTGCAATTAATGAGTAACTTTTGCAGCGTGATGACCCGGGGCTGCAGCCATTTAATAAAGATGATCTGGGATGAACTGACATTGAGATTGAGCAACAAGCTACGGCAGCTATTTTTTCTCTTTCTCTGAGATGGAGAACTAATAAGACTTCCATGAATAATAACAGTATATCTCTGAATACCAGATGCTGAGGGTAAACAGCGAATAGCTATGACCTTCATGCTTTGAAGCAAACAAAACTGGTAATTGTTGGAAACAGGATCCTAGACTCAACAGATTTGGCTCTGATTTAGAACTGATTGTATCCACCTCTGTTGTACCGGAGTACAGTTTAATGTGGAAAAAGTGAGTGGGTGGGCGATGGGACCTCCTAGGTTGTATGATCCCCCCAACCCTCCTTAGTTGACCACCCTGATTTAATGGATGCTAGAGTTTTGATGCCTTTACTATTCTCAGTGGCAATGTCTCTTGGAAATAAGAGCTTTTATATTGATGTCCATATTCAAAAGCCAGTGTTATCAGTTTGGGAATAATCACCCATCAAATGGCATTTCTTAGATACTTGTTTGAACAACTTCCTGATGGCATTTATTGACACTCGCTGAAACATGACAGATCAAACAGTGTGCAGCCAGACACAATGTTAGAAAGTTCTAATATTGTGAAGCCCAAAGGCTGTTCAACAAGTTTTGGGTGCGCACGCAAGGCTTTCTAATTGGGCCATGGTATTAAGACAGTGCATCTTTTTAAGTTTTCCTGTGAAAGTATGAGCTTTGGAATGACAGTATATCAAAGTGAAAATTAATGTCCGCCACTTGTATATTGCCTAGACGTTACTTTAGAGAAAAACAACAGGAGCGAGACGAAGCCATACATATGTTAAATTCACATCAGTAATAAAGATTAAGTAGAAGTTAATAGCATCCCAGTCATGCTTGTGGAGGTAATCTCCTTTCTGAAAATTCAAAATTAGATTTGGAGGATCGAAGCAAACAGGGGGTGAGACTTTGGCGTAATATTTTAATCAAATTGTCATGAATGAGTGGATACAATTAAGAATTCTGTCAGTCACAGCGCTGAGCCCCTTTTGTTAGTCAGCTGTTGTGAGGGATGCACTAGGGCATCGTGGGTAGAGATTAAACTTGACCTTTCCCAGGATCTTCATTTTTGACCCTCTGGCTAGGTTTTGCTCGTCAGATGTCCGTTTTTTAAGGGGAGAAAAGCAGAAGCCTAGGTTAGGGAATGACAAAAGCACCATCTCTCTTTTTCTCTCTCTTTTTTTTAAACCTCTTTTTAAAAAAGAAAAATAGTCCTTTGCTTTTAAACAGAACAGACAAGCCTCAGTATTAACTCTCTGCCAGATATAAAATGTCTGCTTTATTAGTTTTCTCTTTTGTATGGCATGCATTTTAGGGTAAATTACCTCTGAAAAACAATAATAGGCAAAGGGCAATACATTTTTTTTAAAAATGACATGGGAACAGGGTTCCTTATTTAGCAAGCTGTATTCCAAGATAATTTAGATCATAGATATACATTATATAGTAGAAATGAAAGATTTTGTTATTTTAAAATCATAAAAAAATGGAGCTAACCAAGCTGGTCAATTAGAAAATATAAAAATGCTACAGTAGGTCTTTATTAGGACCGACTGCAAACATTTGAATTTTCTAGAACAGTGGTTCTTAACCTTTTCTTTACCATGGACCACCCCCACCCCCTTTAAATATCTTTTGTTTCCATGAACCACCAAGATTTAATTCCAGATTTAAAACACTAAAGTGCATCAAATATTTGTTTAAAATTGCTCATCAAGGGTCTTCCAGTTTGGAGAGAAGGGAGAAATAATGAATGAATACCGTACTATTATAAAAAATTTTTTTTAATGACTTCATACAAATCTATCTTTCTTTCTTTCTTTCTTTCTTTCTTTCTTTCTTTCTTTCTTTCTTTCTTTCTTTCTCTCTTCTCTCTCTCTCTCTCTTCTTTCTTTCTTTCTTTTCTCCGTTTCTATTTTAACTGTTAAAACTCATAATATTTCTTCAAACCTTTGCAGATCCTCTGTGAGGTCACGGTGCACCACAGATTAAGAACCACTGTTGTAGAACACTTCTTCTGCCAACTGAAAAAAGAATTCTGGAAAACTCCAAAGGTTGCTCATTACTTCAGGGACACTGCAGTTGGTTCTCATAAAATTATTACTCTGCTGTGTCTTTCACTTGGTTTAAGTCCCTTGCATTGGCCACCAGACTCATAATGTGTATACATGGGTTGGGATGAAGTTGGGGAGTTTAGATCTGAGGGTCCAGGGACAAGTGATAATAGTTGCCACATTTGCTCTACAGACCTTCCTTGCGTCTCTGTGTAGGCAGCATCTGGGAGGTGCCAGCTTTATTGTGCCAGCTTTGCAGCCCAAATGCCCCATATTGGAGAACCCAGCATGGCTATGCTGCTGTGTAAACATGCACACAATTGAGAAGTGAAGGGTTGTTTATCTTTGTTGGATCATGTGTGTGTATGTGCAGTGGATATACAAGGTTTGTGTTGATAACACAGACACCACTTGAGGCTTTATCCTTCAGGTGAATCTGAATGAATTGATATTTTTAAAATGTTAAGAGTACACTTTAAAAAAATAACAGGAAAATGAACCATTAAAAACAGCACTTTGAACCACTTTGGAACAGGTTCAAGAAAAAAAATTGTACAAACTAAATGATACGTGTCTGTGATTACGGTAGTGGGAAAAGAGTTTAACCTGCTCTCTCCTATTGTCATAGTCCTGACCTAAACCTTTTCCCATGTTACAGCCCCACACACCCTCCAAGATTGATATGGTTGAATTGGTGATATTGATATTATTTGACAAGCTACATTAATTGGCATTGATATAAAATGGAATCTGAGGTGACTGGAAGGTCAAACTGGACAGAGGAAATATTACTGACTGAAAATATGTGATTGCAAGAAAGGTCAGCCACACCCTCTCTATGCACAGCCGAAGTCATTGTCAGGCAGATTACAGGGAACCTCAGAGATAATAGGCTTATGCAAAAGCTGAACCTCTCCGACAGAGTACAATGGTCAAGCCAGCATTCCCACCAAACAGTGATGATCTTAGCCCTGTTCCCTTGCGCCTGGATGTTTCCCTACCTGGACTCCCCAGCCTCTTACAATACAGGGCTATTATGATAACCATTAACTCTTTGTTAACTAAGACTGAGGCCATTAGCACTGTCCAGACTCCATTGTCTGTGTTGCACTCGGTGAGGAGAGACATTTGCACCAATACGCTAGGGTAAATTCTGGGTATATAAACTCAGTTTTGAGTGATTCAGTGCATCCTCTTGCCTTGCTGAATGCCATACTGTTGCCTTAATTCCCGGATGAGATTGGTCCTTAGGTGTGAACCTAAACCACATTGTTCATTTCCTTACTGCTCTTCAGATTGGTAATTATCACCGGAATCCCTAAGGCTCTTCTATCCACAACTTTCCTTCCTTTTCCTCCAGCTAGTTCTTGTATCAGTGTGTGAGTGCTTGGATCTTTGGTGTGTGTGCGTGAATCTTTCAATAAAACACAAGTTAGCCTATTTGGAATCTCTGGCTTGTTCTTTCCTATGTGACCCTGTAAACTTTGGTGGAAAGATCTCGTTACGTTACCCCCCTCTAACAGGCCTCCTAATTTTGATCTAATTAATTCCCCTTCACTTCCATTTTGCTTCAGCAGGAGGGAAAACCACTGGGTTGGGGCTCTCATCCGAAAGGTGCATTCTCTTACCTCCTCTTCAAGTTGTGACCCTCTTAGCCTTTGCTGCTGCTTCCAAACATCTTCCTTCTCTCACATATTTTCAGTCAGTAATATTTCCTCACACAGCATATATTTGCCGGTGTGTATGATGCACCAGCATATAAGACGCACCCCATTTTCAAACTTTTTTTGGGGGGGGGATGTGTCTTGTATGTCATCAAATACAGTATATATTATTTCTCTTAAAGAAATCTAATGTGGGAGAAAAAACCTGCATCTGTTCCTCTGACACAAAGAGATAGGCAGGCAGGCAGGCCGGCCGGCTGGCCGGCTGGCCAACCTTTTAAAATTAGCTTTTTGCCTTCGTTAGAGGCAGTTTATAATTGTGGCAAAGATAAGTGTAGGAGCAAACAATCAAAGCCCTTCCTAAGCAGCCAGTTAACATGTTAGCTACCCCATTGGCCAGCATGTCTTAGAAGCATGTAGATAGCTACTTGCCTAGACATTTGTGGCTAATCAGAATAATCTCCAGGCTACTATATGGGCAAGCTTTTAGACTGGAGGTGAGAATTAGGTTGGCTTCCAGATGTTGCTGGACTGTAAGTCACAGCAGCCCTAGCCAGCATAGCCAAGGATAGGGAATGCTGGGAGCTGAAGTTCAAGCAACCCTTTGTTAATCTCAGGCATAAGCATCCACTAGTGTAAAGGCTAATAAATACTCTTTTGGGCATACTGTAAAGCTGTACAGCTTCCCTTTCTTTTGACTAAATAGGCAAAACTAGTCATGGTTGACAATGCCATCTGACCTCCTTATTATGGTACTCCATGAAGCCCACACAGCAGGTTCAGCTCTGGTATTTGGAGATATGCATCCATGTATAGTACTTTTGTAAACTGCTGTTTTGGTTAACATGTACAATGAACCAGAATATAGAAAAGGACCATTTTTGGATTACAAATCCCAGAATCTTCCACACAGTATTCATGCTGGTCAATGTCATGCTGGTCACCTTCAATCAAAATTGGTTTAGAAATGCACACTCTAAATGAAAACTACAAACAAACAAACAGAAATATGAAGTATGTTTTGGAAGTGGATCAATTGATGTACTGGGTCCAAAACTTCCACAAGGTCTTCATTTTGACCCCATAGAATAACCCACCAAATGTGGTGACTCTGGACTTGTATACCATAAGAGTTAGACAAACATTTTAACGATAATACAGAGGGCCCTCCTATTTGGAGTACCACATGCGTGATTTCCAGCACATGCAAAGTGTTGCATCTCTACACCTAAAATGGCAGTGACACACATGTGGATGCACTGAAGTGTCTGCACACACATCACTGCCATTGAATATAATGTGATGTGAACATTTGTGAATGCTGTTATTCATGGGATTTATTCTATTGATAAAATAAAAGAGATATTTGGTAGTAGCACTGGAATGGCCAACATTGTTAATAGAGAATGTACCTATCTATGAGGGTGAATACCTATGTACCCCAAAGGACTCGGTGGGTGGAGATATAAAGGAGCCAATTACAGAAGTTATATCTTCCCTTCCTTTGGGTATTTGTTTTGGGGTGCCCTTTACATTCTGACACTATTAAATTGTTAGAGGAAAGTCTAGTGTAGATGTTTGGACACTTCTCACTCTAGGATTCTAGAAGGAGAAGTGTTAATATAGTCCTTAATTTCCAAGAATTGTTCTAGAGACTGGCTCTTCATGGTAAGTACTCTTTTTCCTGTTCTATACTACCCAATCTTCACCCTGCATTAGCTTCTCCAAAATGTGTATAATATTGGAACTAGCAGTTAAATGCTTTTAAAATGTTTTTTAACCAAGATTTTAATATAATAATTGGAATTTGTTTATTTATTTATTTACTAACTTTTGTGAATTAATATTTCAGCTTGATGTTTTTACAAATATTGTAAGCTGCCTTGAACGCTATCTTGGGAGAAAGGCAGGATATAAATTCAATCAATCAATCAATCAATCAATCAATCAATCAATCAATAAATAAGAAAGAGTGTGATATTTATATACCGGTGGTGGAATGTGATGATTAGGTGCTGAGTTAAGCCATACCCTCTGCTTTATTGTGTCAATGTAGGCAGGGCAGCCTTCAAGCGTGCAGCTACTGTTGGGCGGACAAAATGAAGACATTGCCTCCCAAGTAAGAATTCTGCTCCCTATGAAAATTTCCTTCTGTTTCCAAATTATTAGCATTTCAGATTAAGAGAGACATTGAGCACTGCTCACATCTAGAACTCTTCTGTCTGCTGTGTTCCCATTTCCTTGGCAACTTGGCCTGCCCTTTTTGATGGATGCTTAAAGTGTATTTCTAAGTGCTCAATGGAAATTTTACATTAACCAAATTGCTACAAACATGGAGACTGAAGGAAAATTTCATTGGAAGGAAGATTTCTTACTTGGGATGACTGTTAGATTTACACCTGGGTGGTCAATTTTTAATATTTTTCTTAGTCTATTTAAGTCAGTTGGAAGGAAAACTCTTGCTAAGATTTGAGGTGGGCATAATGTTCCACTATCAAGAGGGGTGTGGCTTTGGTCTCAAATAGCATAAGGTATGGTGTGTGTTCCTCCCCTGTGTAATATGTGACTCCACCCCATTTTGGTCATTCTTCTGGTGGGTTGTCACCTAACACATTTGACTCCCTCAGAAAGAGAAGGACAAGATGGTGCCACTTCCCATTCCATTTACAAAAGCTTACTAGACCAGCAATTGAGTTGAACTAATTCAATTCTAACAATAGGATGGCATGTTCTACCACCTGAGGAGAACAGTCTAGCTTAGAAGGTGCATAGCCCTGAACTTTGAGCACTTGGCTACAGCTTCCTACTTCCCAGCAGTGGCTACAGAAGGTAGCCTAAGGGTAGGGCCAGCACTGTCTTCACACTGGTGCAGCAGTTCTGTCAGTGAAGTGTTCTGCAAGTACATCTGGGCAATTTCACCACCATAATGTTGGTGTCATATAACCCTTAGGAATTATTGGTTTGTCCCAGTGGGTGGGATCCTTTGTTCCCTTTTTTTACCATTGCTTGAAGTGTGACGTGCATGGAGTTTCCTCCCCTTCCCAGGAATGTGATGACATAAGTAAGATCAGAGGAAGAACTCTGTGGGAAAGGTCACACCCCTGTTCAACATGCCATCAGTGGGACTGCCCAGAATTACAAGAGGAACCGAGACAATGGAGGCAGATGTCCGAATTTACCCTTGTCTGTATCAGAAAGCAGGGCCACCCTATCCATTAGGCACTTTAATCACAGTGCCTAGGGCCTAAGGAAATGTTAAGGCCAATGAAAACAGTATTTTAAGGCTTAATGGTTCCTAATGGCATGTTGAGGTGAAGTGGGAAGTTGAATACAAGAGTGTCAAAGGGGACTCCCCTTCCTGAGTTCAAAAACTCATAGCTTGTTCTGGAAATTCACAAAAAAATTGAATGGAACAGGAAGTACATTGCTTGAATCGAGAAAAGAAATCCCCATACCTACAGGTACAACTCATGTGAAATCCTAAGGCTTTTGCCCGGTCTGGACACAGCCAGAGCTGGAGAGGACAGAAGATGAGATTGTAAGGAATATCACCTTGAATTAGACAACAGGATTTTAATTTGTGGATTTAGGAGGGGATGAAAGGGCACCTTCCTTAAAGTGGAATTTGTATTTATGTCCATTTTGTATCCTGCCTTAGGGCTTTAAAAGTTATATCCAATAGATGCTGAGCAGCTTATGTGGAAGCTTTGTATAAGGTAATCCTCCACTGGAAACTCACGTAGTGCATGGAACTTTGGGAGATCATGTAAGGCAGGATTCTGAACAGAATATGTTTTATTTTTGCTGGTTTTGTAAAAATCTTATTTAAAGCCGAAGATTCTTTAAACCGTTGTCATTGTGTTTGTCATATTTATTTATAATTGACTCTAAAGAACCCAATAAATGAGCATACCAGCAGGATAACCTGAAATCTTCTCACTGTTGAGGGATATAGCCTCTTGATGAGCAAAATTTGAGCAAGATTGCACTCAAAATTATTTCCGTATCTATACAGCATGCTTGGTGATTCAATCAAATATTTCCACTGTTGTTGTATGACAACATACGATCTACATCTTCAGTTTATTGTTACTTTTTGTTAACACAAAGAATAAATCCTGAGCAACTTATGTTCATACATTGGTTTTTCCCTGCATTGCTCTGTACTGGGGAACCTGATGATATTTTAACACTGTGTTTACTCTGTTTTCCTAGAGAATTCTTTCAAATAACCAGACAGTCCTATTGTACTGTAGCATGATGACACCTCCGAGTTTGGGATATTGTCTCTCTCTCTCTTTTTAAATAGAAGAAAACCAGCCCTTCTGTTAACTCAGCAAACACCACAATCAACTGCATTAGCAACATTTAACCAAAGTGTTGAAAAAACATATTGAAATAAAACCCTATTGCACTTCAGGGGTTGAAAGGAATATGCATCAAAACGCTTGGCATTTAATTCGCTCTCCCCCTCCCCTTCTTCGGGAATTTAGCCAGTGAAATATAGCTGCCAGTGTCTCAGGCCGGCGTGTGTTCTTCTGCAATATGCTCTCGATCAATCAGATTTGCATAACTAAACTGTCGGCAAGCCCGCTCGGCTGCCCAGGTGCAGGGCCATTTGCATATAGAACAGTGAGGAGGTCCCAAGAGTCACTTCAGACTCCAGTGACTGCTGAGCCCGCAGTCCACATAGCACTGGAAATGAAATTGGAATGACAAAAAAAAAAGAAGAAAAAAAAAGGGAGCGCTAGTCTAGAAGGGTGAAATATGCACTTGTGTTTGAAAGGTTATGTAGAGATCACAAGACAGCATTCCAACAAGAAAATACACACAGGCCCACACGAAAGCAAATGCCATGGTAGGTATTTGAGTCTCCGCTTTCCCATCCCCTCCTGCCAATACTTTTTTTTTTTACAAAAACCTGTAGATTTGAATAATGCCATTTTTACGGGTGACTCAAAGATCTAAGAGAACCTCTGTGATGATATATCTTTATTTTACTTATACTTTTGTTTTTTCCTCCCTCCCATGGTAGAACTGAAAATGGCATGTGAGTACCGGGCATTATGCCACCTCTCAACACTTGCTTTGTTCTCTTCCTCTTCACTCCCAATTCATTTTTCTTTTGTGTTGTGTCTTTTTTGCTGGGAAAATGCCAGTCTTTTTCTACCTTTTAGTGATAGGTCAAGAGCCAGTGTGGTGTAGTGGTCTGAGCATTTGAACACAACCCTGGAGATCAGGTTTTGATCCTCTGCTCTGCCATGGAAAACTCATTTGGTGATCTTGGGAATGTCACACACTCTTAGCCCCAGAAAACCCCATGATAGGTTTTCCTTAGGGTTGCCATACGTTGGAAATGACCTGAAGGCACACTACAACAACAAAGTGGTAGGTCAGCTGTCTTGAGAGTCTGTTTTTGTTTTGCTCAAGACTGGGGGGGGGTGTTTAAAAATGTCTGCCCAAGTCCTCTTACTACTTGAGGGGGGAATCAAAATGCTACTCTGCCATCACCTCACTTCTGTTGCAATCCAGCCCCTCTTTTAGAGGAAGAGGCAGAGGTAGTGCTCACTCACCTTAAGAAGAAAGTGAAGGATGAGGTAGTGGCAGGAGTTCCTGAGTCTCCCCCTGTGCTACTTGAGAAGGACACCACGTTGGCCTCACCCACACTTATACATCCTAAAATGGAAGGTAACACAGTGCTGCATTTCTATGTTGCCCCCCCCTTTTTTTGCCAAAAAAAAACTCAGAATGGTGCGCATAGTTTAAGCACTAACAAGACCCATACTAGGTTAGCTTTAAATAAGGAGCAGATAAAATGTGGCTCTTCATATATTGTTGGACTATGTTTCCCAGCATTCATTATCTAGGGCCACTAAGAGTGGGTTCAGGTCCCTCCACTAGACTTTTCAAAGGGCAATGCAGGACAACCTTCTCTGTTACCAGGCCAGCTCAAGACTGGATGGTACTTGTGAGGCAGACCTATATACAGCCAGCCTCGTCTCGAGAGGATGACCTCTTCTTAAAATATGAGGTTCCTACAGATTAGAGATCGCACGAGAGCCAAGATCTATCATGAGAAGCTTCCCTTCTTGGGGGATTTGAAGTGGACTTTGTATATGCCTGCCTGACAAGTTATCTCAGTCGCCTGGGCCTATAGAACCGAGAGCAAGAAGAGCTGGTATCAGCTGTGCTCACAACAGACAAACCCTCATAGCGTTTGGTATAGAATTTGAAGCTGTTTTGTTCCATATGAAACACCCAGGGTCACTCTGTTTTAGGGGTGGAATGAATATTTAAAAAAAATGTCAAAAATGTGTTTTTTGTGTTTATTGAGAAATCCCAACAAGAAGTATCCTAAACTGACAAATTTTTCAAGTTGGAACTTATTCTGCATAAAATTTGCACATGGTTGTTTTGCACAGAAAACAGCATTTTCTGTGCAGGAAACAGCATTTTGTGCACAGAAAATTCTATTTCCTGTGTGCAAAATGCTATTTGCTGTACAGATTAACCATGAGTGAATTTTGTGCTGAATAAGTATTCAATGATAGCATTTTCTGCACAGGAAACAATATTTTCTGTGTAAAAAATAATATTTCTGCACAGAAATATAATTTCCTGTGCACAGAAAATGTTGTTCCCTGATAGAAAATGCTGTTTTCTGCGCAAAAAACTATGTGCGAATGTTATGCAGAATGTAATTGTAAATTGTAAATAGGCTCAAAATATCTGGGGTTTATGAAGAGTTTCTCACAGTGGGAAGAAAATTATTAAAATTACTTGTTCCTTCCTTTGAGAAGAAAATTAGTGAAGGATTATAGCCATTGTTTGCTGTGAATATGGTTGATGTTCACTCTTCCTGCTCTTACCAGATTAAACACATAAGGGATTTAGGGCTGCTCTGCCCCAAAGACAAAAACACATGCAATATAGTCAGGCCACATACCACTTTCTAGACAACCTGCAACTAGTAATTTGTACCATCTTCCCCCTCTGTTGGCTCTGTTCTCACCTACTAGACTTCAATAGCTATCAGCGAGGGCTGATGGTGATTGAAGTTCAATAAAACCTAAAGGACTTCATGTTTGTCCACCCCTGGTTTATAGCTAAGAAGATTTGGGTCTTGTAAGGGGTTAAATAAGATATGGGGACTTTCATGCTATACAATTATAACAATGTGGTTCCACTTTAACTGCCATGGTTCCTTTCTATGGAGTCCTGGGATTTGCAGTTTAGGGGGAGATACTGCCTTTTTGCACCTTACCTTTTCACGGAGGTGGGGTGGTGGCACTCGTGCGAGAAGCCTTCGGAGGAACGCTTTTGCGTCCCTGCTGCTTGGGCTTCGCAGCAGCTTCCTGGTCGCGCAAGTGCCCCTCCCATGCCCCGCCTCTTCCTACTGCAGCGCAGCCTGGGATTTTCAGGCTAGCCCTGAGGCAGGAAGTGTGAGTGCACTGGCTCAGGAGGCTGTGTACGGCAGGTAAGTGTGCTCCACGCCCCTGAGCATTGTGCAACCGAGTGGTATTTTCAGCTTGAAGCCGAAAATTAACAAATGCATGCGCAGTTCGCATCACGCCCTTGAGCATCACGTAAATGTGAATGCTTCATGCAGACTGCTCCTCACATTTACACGACGCTCAAGGGGCCCTTTCGTTTTGCGAAAAGGGCCATAGAATTCACAGCCAAAGAGTTCTAGTGCCTCGCTGAAGTACAAGCCCTGGGATTCCACGGAATGCAACCATTGGCAATTAAAGCTGAGTCATAGTGGTATAATTGTGTTGTGCAGAAGGGACCATAGTGTGGAAAAGACTTTAAAAATAATCTGACAAGCTTTTAGAATTGGAGGTTTTTAAAGAAACGTTTTTAGAGAGTGCTGTATTACTTTTATGGAACTTTTTCTTAAAAAACTGTGTCAATGTTTTAGATGTACATTTTTATTGTGCATAGTTTAATTCTATTCTAATGCTGACATTTTATATACTTATTTTAAAATGTAAGCCAACTTGAATTCCAGTTTTGAAGAAAAGGCTGATTCTAAATAAAGTTAATGGCTTGTAATTCTCTATCAACTACTTACTTAAATTGCTAGATGTATTTACTTAACTCTTCTGACCCACTCCCCCCAAACTTGATGGAAACATTCAACTATGCTCCGATCATCTGCAAAATCAACCTACCTTCTCCTCATGCAGTTGATGCTTATTAAAGCAGGTGCGGGAGAGTTATGATTAGGGGAATAGTGTTAAGAAATCAAGTAAGTCAATAAAACATCAATTGTAAATATTAAACAGTTACGGATGACTAAATCTGGGTAACTGTTCCATCTTTCTGATTGCTACTTAGTCACCATTGTGATGCTATTGCCATGATTATAACTTCACCCCCAACTTACTTTAGTGGGCATCAGTTGCATGAGGAGAAGATGGTCCATTCTGGCAACAACTGAAACATGTTTGAATGATATTTCCATTAATTTTAAGGGGACTGGGCCAGGAGAGATTAAGCAGTAGCTGATAGAGAATACAAAGAATACTTACTTAAGTAGCTGATAGAGAATACAGGCCAATAATAATAGGGAAAAAAAATCTATGCACAACATTCTGAGATTTGAGGAAGAAAAGCATGATATAAAAGCCATTAACAAGGCATCATCTTTCGTTGAAGGATAGTTTAGCTTGTGTACATAGTGAATCTCACATGTAATGAAAGAAAGAAGGATGGGAAAATGTCTGCTAGTGTATAAATCTTCTGTTGTCAGAGGGGTTTGCTGACCACTGGAGAACTCAGATGACAAAAATCTAGATCTAGTGAGATTCCGCATTCTCAGGATTTTTTTCTGTGGAAATTTCACCCATGGACACTTATGCAGTTGCATAGGAAAGGGGGCGGGGCGATGGGGGCACTTCGCCCCAGGTGGCAATGTTTTTGTGGTGTCCCAGCTCATAGCCATGCCCCTGTGCACCCTGGCCACACTCCCATGCACCACGACCATGCCCCTGCACACTGTGGAATTGCCCCCATGCACTGTGGCCACGTCCCCATGCACCATAGCCCCCCTCCCGCCCCCTACACACTCCACGGTCCGCCATTGCACTCTTGTGGTTTTGTGGGGGGTGTATGAGTGGGATCGCAAGAATAGGATGTTTTGAAGCTTATTTTTATGCAGAAAAACAGGGATTGAGAAATGAATAAAGAAACCGGAATGGTTGACTGAAGAACTCTCAGCTCAGCTAAGTGTTAAAAGAAACATGTACAGGAAATGGAAGAATGGTGAAACCACCAAAGGGGAGTTCAAGCAAATAGCCTGGAGATGTAGGGAGAAAGTCAGAGAAGCTAAAGTGCAGAATGTATTCAGGGCTCTTTTAGATATGTCCACAGCAAATGGAAAAACAAGGAAATGATAGGATCACTACATGGAGAAGGTGACCAATTTATAACAGGGGGGACTGAGAAGGTAGACCTACTTAATACCTTCTTTGCCTCAGTTTTCTCCCCAAAGGATAGAAGTACCCAACCTGGGGCGTGGGGAGCAGGTGAGGAAGTGGGGGAAATGCAGCAAAGAATAAGTAGAGAAGTAGTACAGGAATATCAAGCCAAACTAGATTGGGGACATGTGGCTGGATAGCAGTACGTGAGAAAAGGATCTAGGAGTCTTGGTAGATCACAAGATGCATATGAGTCAGCAGTGTGATGTGGCAGCCAAGAAAGCCAACACGATTCTTGGTTGCATCAATAGGAGTATGGTGTCTAGAGGGAGGTAATGGTACCACTCTATTTTGCATTGGTTAGGCCTCATTTGGAATACTGTGTCCAGTTCTGGGCACCTCAATTCAAGAAGGATGTCGACAAGCTGGAACATGTCCAGAGGAGGGCGACCAAAATGGTGAAGGGTCTGGAAGCCATGCCCTGTGAAGAACACCTTAGGAAGCTGGGTATGTTTAGCCTGCAGAAGAGAAGGTTAAGAGGGGAAATGATAGCCATGTTTAAATATTTGAAGGGATGTCATGTTGAGGAGGGAGCAGGCTTGTTCTCTACTGCTCCAAAGACTAGGACAAGAAGCAATGGATTCAAGCTGCAGGAAAGGAGATTCTGCCTGAACCTCAGGAAGAACTTCCTGACAGTCAGAGCTGTCTGGCAGTGGAATATGCTGCCTTGGAGTGTGGTGGAGTCTCCTTCTTTGGAGGTTTTTAAGCAGAGGCTGGATAGCCATCTGTTGGGAATGTTTTGATGGGTGTTCCTGCATAGCAGGGGGTTGGACTTGATGGCCCCTGGGGTCTCTTCTAACTCTATGATTCTATAATTCTATGATTGCTTAGGAATCCCATTCCTGTACCTCTTCTGGGTTCTATGGGGCCAATCATAAATAAATATTGCAAACAAAATCACAATTGAAGTCTGTTGTGTTTCCCTGGGGCTGGAAATTGGCCCTGATACGATTGATAGTTGTTCATCCCTGCACTTATGTGATCACAGCACTTTCCATGCTGAACTTAGATCTCAAACCAGATTAAAATGGATAGAGAACAATTGATTTCATCCACAGACATCTGAAATTAAAGTTAATTGGCCAGCACTTTGTTCCCAACAACGATGTTAACAACTGAGAGGTACTTCTCCAAACTAGTTACCAGGATCATGGCAGAGTACCTTTCAAAGGCATTCTACCCTCTTCCCAAATGCTTCAAAGAAGCACTTACCACCTCTCTGGCGTTGTTGTTGTTGTTGTTGTTGTTGTTGTTGTTGTGTTCTTTCAAGTCATTTCCATTTTTCCTTTATTTGCCACCAAGAGATGAACATAGGATTTATTGCTGTTGTGTGCCTTCATGTTGTTTCTGACTTATTATGATGGTTAGGTGAACTTATCATGGAGTGGTCTGGGGCTGAGAATGTGTGATGCACCCAAGCTCACCCAGTGGGTTTCAATGGCTGAGCAGGGAATCAGACCCTGGTCTCCAGAGTTGTAGTCCAATGTTCAAACCACTACATCATGCTGGCTACAAGAGGTGGAGCCTCCAATGTTTTGTCTTCATACATGGATTGCAACTGTTAAAACTGATTCCATATAATTGCACCTATCCAGTTCCTCCTAGTTTGGAGTGAATTCAAGTGACTTTGCCATAAAAGCAACAGACAGATTTGTTGCAGCTGGGTGCAGGAGGCTCCAATGACCCAGAAGGCAGGATGGAACCAACCAGTCTTTCTATTTGATTATATTTCCACTATTTGCACTCTTGTCATTGCCTAGCCTGATTCACTTCTTGCTGCTCACCAGAAAACCAGGGAGCTGCCCTTGCCTTGGAAATGATGCCCAGGAGTGATCACATCAACAGCCCTGGCCATCTTATTCTGCAGTACAACTAAGATCACAACAAAAGATTTGGTGAAAAATCCCCAGAGCATCCAGGATTCCATCAGATTCTGTAAGTCTTCATTGGCGAATCCTCACCCTTGCATGAAGGACTAGCCTCAGCTTGTCCAAACTTTACCAATGAATGATCCACAAAGAACCACTACTAGATTCTAAGTTTGGCCTCCTGCATACATTGATCCTGTGATGAGTTATAATGAATCATGACACCACAAAATCCAGAACTAGCCCTTCCAGTTCAATATCTGCATGAGCGCAGAAATTCTCCTATATTCAATATGAGAGCATCCCTGGTCACTACAGTTTCAGCTCTCTTGATGAATACCTTCTTAATTGCTCCTTCATCAGCAAGTTCCTGTGTTTTGTGGGGTGGGACAAGAGCTTTAAGTACTGATGTCCTCTCACTGTCTTTTTTCATTTTAATTGAAAAAATAATGCCATAAAATTAATAAGAGGAGACCACTGATTAAAGCCCTGTTCCCTGAGGGAACAAAAATGTCTTAATTTTCCTATCTGCATTGGGAGTGTGAACACTTTAACTTCATTAAAAAAAAAATAAATAAATCACAAGGCAGCCCTGGATAAAGGACAAAACAAAAAACACAGGCATGCCTGGCTTGGCAACAATGTCATCTAAATTCTCTATGAAGGATGAATGAAAGATGGTACAGTTCCAGTACTGTAGAAAAACCAGATATAGCAAGGATGTGGCCCTCACATGTTGGACCTTTAATTCCCAGAATTCCTCAGCATGCGTTATGCTGGCTGGAACTTTGGGATTTGCAGTCCAATAATATCTGGAGGGCTGCATGAGTGACATGCTGATTCTTTTGGAAATCATGTGGCCAAGCAGAAGTTGCTTAATTGCAGCTTCCAGCATTCCTCATCATTGGCGATGCTGACTAGAACGGCTGGAACCAGTGTGCAGCTATATCATTCCTACCCCTGCCATTTTCCAAACTTACATGTGGTGGTAATTCTCCTTTCTGCACTGGTAAAAGTAGGAGCCATTCATCTGAATAGTTATTGCACAGGCATTTGGCCTGGAGAACTGTGAAAGCACCCTGACCTAGGCAGATGCTAGAATCTAAAGTATTACAGCCTTCTCAGTACACTTCCAGACCAATTTACCCTGCATCACAATGTACTCTGCCCTTTATTTGCCCAATTTCAAGGTTATACTGAAAAGCTCGTTGAAAGATAAAAGCTTTAAATAATGTACGTTCTCCTCATTGTCCTTTTCATGGAGATCACAGGTGCGTGACCTTGTCCCCCGTGACAAAAAGGTGTTGTCATGGAAACTCCTCGGGATGCCGGCTTGACAACAAGTGACATTCAAACCAAGAGAGACACCTCTCTCTTGCTTCCCTCCCATCACAAGAGCAGTCTTGACCGAAGGCCAGCAAAGCTGAGTTCGTGGCATTTTACGGACAAGAAGGACACATAGGATTGGAATGGAGGCCCATGGTTAAATACTGCCTGTAACTGAGGGGGAAAAGTCAATGGACAAACCTACTTTATTCTACTTTGGTATTGGAATAATAACAAGGGTGAGAGAGAGAAACTGGAATACCAGTATTTTTCAGTGATTAAGTTTCATACAGACTAAGGATTCCATAAATAACACTTTTTATAGAATTCTTTGGAAGAATTTGCTTCTCTGTTCCCTCTTCTTTATTATTTAAACTAGTGTATTTACCCGGCATTGCCCGGGGTTTTTATTTTCCTCTTAAGAACTCACCAAACTCTCTTCTCCATTTCCTGTAACTTTGCTCCATATTTCCTGATGTGATCTTTATTAAGAGTTATTTACCATATATACACAGTTTAGGTTCCTGAGGGAGTATACTGTCCCCCTCCTTGCTCCTAGGCCTTGTGTCCATAGCAACTGGTCTATTCCTGTATCTGTAAATTTCCCCATATTCCCCAATTCAATCTTTATTCATAGTTGTTAATATTCAGAGGTTGGCTTCCTGAGGGAGTACACTGTCTCCCTCCTTGATGCTAGGCCTTGTCTCCATAGCAACAGGCCTACTCCAGTACCTGTAACTTATCCACATATTCCCCAATTCAATCTGTATTCATAGTTGTTAACATACAGAGGTTGTGTTCCTGCAGGAATACACTGCCCTCCTCTTCGCTGCTAGGCATTGTCTCCATAGCAACTGGCCTATTCCAGTACCTATGACATTTCCCCACAGTCCCTAATCCAATCTGTGTTCTCTGGCAACATTGACATACTGGCTTTTGAATTTTTTTGCCTTATACTGAATTTGTGCAATGGCTTTATGTTCTCACATATGGAACCTACACAATCTACTGTGTGAGGCAAGAAGACCTTGTAACTATGTTGTTTATGTCACTTTAATTTTTCTCACATGTGCCTCCCAAAAGTTTTCTGGCATCCTTATTGATGGTAGGCCTCGTTGCCATAGCAACCAGCCTGAGGCCCAAGAGCTCTCTGGCTGAGAATTCTAAAGGCCCCTCCCTAAACTGTCAGCCCTGGGATTCCATAGAATCTTCACAGCTAGCCAATCATATGAGGTCTTCTCGCCTCACACAGCCAATCGTATGAAGTCTTCGCCTACCTGACACTGACAAAGAAACAAACACACAGAAAAACATTCACTTTTATATAGTAGATGTTTCACTTGCTCTTTTCTGTGGTAACAATTGGGGGGGGGTCTGTTCATCTGTTGTTCAAGAAGTGACTGACTGACATTTCCATCTCCTCTTGTGCAAGGTCCACTGATAGGGGGGATTGCAACAGGCATGAAGGAAGGAAGGAAGGAAGGAAGGAAGGAAGGAAGGAAGGAAGGAAGGAAGGAAATTGCACAACACTCAAGAATGTCTATGAGAAAACTAGAAAGACCTTCCCGTAGGGTGTGGACATGAGATGTTTTTCTTGGGCCCTTTTCGCACGGGCTTTCTGTCACGTGAGAGCCCCCTGAACCTCACGGGAGTGGGAGCGTCGCTCTGCACGACGCACTCCCACTTCCGCCGCACTCACAGGGCTGCAGCGGCGCGATCGCGGGTTTTTTGATTTTCGCCTCAAAGCGAAAATCACCCACGCTCCCGGCGCCCACGCGCACTTACCTCCTGTGCGGAGCGTCGGGGAGGCGGCCGGGTCGCGCTTCCTTCCCTCCGCCCCTGCGGAAGGAAGGGGCGGGGCGGGTCGCTAGTGCGACGGATGCGACAGCCTCCTGCTTCGCGCGAGTGGGGGGGACGGACGCGACAGCCTCCTGCTTCGCGCGAGCGGGGGGGACGGACGCGACAGCCTCCTGCTTTGCGTGAGCGGGGAGGACGGCTCGCGCGAGAAGCCTCCTCCGGGAGGCTGCCGCTTCCCCCTCGTTCCTTCGCCTGTGGAAGGAACAAGGGGGGAAACGGCAGCCTCCCAGAGGAGGCTTCTCGCGCGAGCCGCCCTCCTCGCTCGCGCGAGAAGCCTCAGTACAAAAAGGGCCTTGCTGTGATCAACTTCCCTTTGCAAATGGATTTTATTATTATGTCAAGCATGTCACTTCCTGATCTACTTCCTGATTCAAATAATCAAGTGCTTCCTGATTCAAATATTCCCTACAGTATTAGAGATGAGGATATGGAATGCACAGACTAGTGGATGCTGTTATGGCCATTCTTTCAGATGACCCAATAATATATTAACAGGAAAACAAAGATGAATTGGATATTAGACCATTGTGAAACTACAGAGAAGTACCATTTTCCCAGTCTTTCCATTGTCTTTTTTTTTTTTTGGCACATACCTATTAGGATGGAATACATTCAGATGCAAGCCTTGTTCTACATCCCATCACCCTGAATCATTATGCAATTTCCTCCTTTAAACTCTGGGCTTGTACCATCTGTTTTACCATCTTCTAAATGAAGGAAGCATGCAACCAAGAAAATTGATAGTGACTCAGCAGTGATGACTGGTATAAAGATTTTTTCCCCTACTTCTGTCCTTAAACTCTGAGCTGCTTTTTTGTGTGGGAGTAGCACACTTAATCCAAGCTTTTCAGCAATTTAGTCAGATAGAAAGTATCATCTTTCAACAATTTCTGCCACCATCAGTACTTGAAGTTTTACTGGACATGTTCAACAGCTTGAAGTGAACAAATTCTAGTTTCCTCATGTGGGATTCGTTATATAATCCTCTAGGAGTGCATATAGCCAAACATTTTAGGCAGCATTTTTAGTAAAATTCAGGTGTAAATGTACATTCTTTTAAAAATCCCTCTTTATTAAGTTGCAAGGTGTTATTACAGGCTGGAATCCTAACCTGTGCACTATGCAAGGGGTTATAATTTTTCCATGATCACACAGTGAGGACAAGGGAAAAAGTGATGGCAAGGGAAAACAGACAAAATCTACCAGTTGTTCTTTCTCTTCATGCTGCCTTAGCTTTCACTGGTATAATTACACTGATGTAATGTGTCAAAAGGATTCAAGGCCCAGAACATAATATTCAATTACAGGGGGAAAAGGGATGAGGGGGAACCTAGGGGAAAAATGGAAAACCTTTGTCAGTACAGTGACCCCTCCACATTCATAAGGGTTGGGGTGCAGAACCGTTGTAAAAGTGGAAAAACTATGAATAACTCCCCTTCCGAGCTCTGCCTCCCATTCTTTTGCCTCTGGTCTTGGAACTCTGAGGGTGGGGGGAAGACAAGGTAAAGGGCTTACTGGTATGTTTCCCTTAGATGGAGAATTGTGGAGCACTGAGGTCTGGCATTTTAGTTACTTCCAGTTGCCATCTTGAGATTCCTCCAAGAATGGAAGGGTAGGAGCAAAGAGAGCACTTGACCAATCAGCAAAATGTGCAGCGAGTGGGAGAGGACATGTCTCCAGCAGTGGGGAGGGGGTGCTTTGCTCACCCAAAAGAGGAAAAAAAAATCTATTTTAAACACAAGCTGCACATGGCTGGGGAATGCAAGGGGAATGGGAAGAGGAGAATGGGGGTAGGGGGCAAGCATGTGCCTTGTGAATAATCAAATAAGCAATCAAAATAATCAAATTAGCAAAGGTAAAACCTGCAAATGTAGAGGGAGAACTGTAGTTACTTTAGGTCAAATGATCAAGTAGAGCTTTAAAAACTTAGCCTGGTGTACTTTTCTTTTTATTTTTTTTTATTTTAAAGAATTTTATTAGTTAAGTAAACATAAAATACATAGGACGTGAAACATTCATACAAACATACTTATATACATAAATACAAGACATGTGCCCCTATACATTAGAAAACCCTTCCACTCCCTACCCCCACCTAACCTAACAACCCCAACTAGAAACTACTCAAACCATTCAAACCAGTATTTGTAATGACATAAGCTAAAGTTGTGAGGCAACCAGCATGGTGTGGTAGATTGAGTGTTGGACTATCACTCTAGAGATGTGAGTTTGAATCAGCTATGGGAACTCACTGGGTGACTTTTTCAGCCTCAGAGCGAACTCCCCTCTGAGTGAATGTTACCAGGAAAACCCCACAATAAGTCCACCTTAAGGTTGCCATAAGTTGGAAATGACTTGAAGGCACCTAACAACAAAGATGTATGACTTCATACAGTTTTGTATGCATATTTATGATAATAACACAATTGACACAATCACAAATGCTCCCCAAAACTTACCTTAAAAGGCAGACAGCTGCCCCTTCCTGCCAACTTTAAGGGTTCTAGTCTGTGGCTAAGTCCTTGCAGGATTCTGTCTGTAAGGATCCAAGCCTTGACCCTGTTCTCTGCAGAATCCAGCCGAGTACCTCAGACCCAACTGGCTGCTCTGGTGACAGCTATATAAAGTCTGTAGTGCTGCCTGCAGCTTCTCCTAACTCTCCAGTGGCCCTGACCCTGCTAACAGCTGGCCCTTGGACTTGGACTTTGGCCAGTTTTCTGGACCTGCTTCTTGCCTCTGGCCCTGTGGACTCTTGTTACCCATTAGGCTCCTACTGCCTTGAATCCTTCCTGTGCCCTAACCTTCTGCCTGTCTCTTGGATCTTCCTTCTGCCTCTGGCTCTGTGTTCTCCTGTTGCCCCAAAGAATCCTATTGCCCTGGACTCTTGTGTGCTCTGACCTCCTGCCTGTCTCCTGGACCCACTTCTTGCCTCAGGCTCCCTGGACTCTTGCTACCTGGAAGAGTGCTCCCCTGGACTCTTGTTGTGCCTTGACCCTCAGCTTCCTGATGTAGCGCCTGTTCCTTGGCCCAGCCTTGGTGCCTGTACTGATTGGCTGTTGCTGCCCACACCTTGGACACCAACAGCAGTGTCATGAGCAGAGTCAACAGGACCCACAGGAGGCCCTGCCACTGTTTGTCACACTGTAGTTTACTGGTGAAAGGGGACTGGACACATCATCCTTCAGTATCCCACTTGCTAGTGCTGCTGAGCTCCTTTTGCTGATGTGATTGCCTGGCTTTTAAAGTTAATGGAGTGGGAGTGGAAGATGGATTTTAGCTTCATCATCATAGCTACATCTCTCATGCAGGACCTTGGCCTTCTCTTGTTTGTTGATGGATTTCAAACAGTGAATGGCATGAGTCACATGCTCCTTAGAAGACCCTTTATTTCCTACAGCAGTGTCACCCAGTACATGAGTCATCTATGTAGACATTAGGCGAACATCAAAAGGAGAGCAAGGAAGAGCTTTTCCAACTTGGTCCTCCTTTCCTCTGTTCAATCTCTTATTGCATTTTCTAGTAAGGCTAGAAAGAATATTTTTAAATAAAATGACAGAAAAAAATTTTTTGGTTTCCCAAGGGTCAGAATATCCTAAGGAGGAAAACACAAGACAGAGAAGAATCTATGCAGTTCAAGATTTATTCTGTGTGCAAAATAATCAGGGTATTTGTGTGTGTGTGTGCGCGCGCATGTGTGCGCGTGTGTGCATGTGAGAAGAAAACAAGATTTTCTGTGAAAAAAGAACAATTCTGTATAGAAAAGAATATTTCTGCACACAAATGCTAAGCTTTTGTCCCAAAAGCACTTTTTTTGTGTGAAGAATAAGTGCTGATCAGCAAATAATCCTCAAAAACTACACTTTTTTTGCAGTTGGCAGCAAAATAGCAAAATGATTTGTTGTTGTCTGCAGGAATCAAAGGTACAAAAATCTGTAGTATCTAGATCAAAGTCCCCACTGTTCTGGAACTCTTGGTCAATTATATCTGGGCAATTGAAGAAGACATTGTACGGTACTTCTGAGCTGAATATAGACATCTCTGTCCAGATATGAAGGGCCATTCATATTGGAATTGTGAATGCCAAGGTGGGCAGGAATGCATTTACCTGTTCCACTTTGGGAGGGACAATCTCAATTAATCACCTGTCATTCTACTTTTGTGACTGGTTTTAAAATAACCCACTTTCTCTCTCCTTCTCTTTCCACTTTGTTCCTGGTCCTCAGATTACTTTGTCTGCCGTAAACTGAGTTCAAAGTGTGAAAGCAGTTTGCATTTGGTTAACCCAGGAAGGGAGAGAGGCGAGGAGGGCACAGAATTTGCCCTTCTCAGTAGGCTCAAGCAAAAGCAAACTACTCTAGCCTCTACTTCCTTGCATGTTCTTTAATAACTGTTGCCATCTTGACCACACTCTGATACTGCCTGGCCACATGTATCCTTATTTTCATCTGTAAAGTATCTTCCCATTTCACCCAGAGAACTTGTAACCCAGTGGGAGGAAAAGGTGGGGCAAGCAGCATAACAATAAAAAGAGCAACCTACTTCAGCCACTGTTTTGGATTATAAATCCCTTAATCCACAGGTGTGCATAGCCAGTGGCCATGTCAGTGGGAGGATTCTGCAAAATGGAGGCCAGAATCCTTCTGGTGCATCACACTAACATTTCAACATTTTCTAGGTCTGAACAGCAATGGCAAGGAAAGTCAAACAAAACCTTCAAGCAAATCTATTGCTCCAGTGTCTTCCTTCAGCATTACAAGGGAGTCTTTACTTTTTGCTTTACCACCTGGGCTGGTATAGTTACCCTGACACCGTGCACCAACAAGATTGTATTCCAAAAAAGTAAGTTTTCCAAACCTTGCAAAACAGAGCCTTCAAACAAACATATGGATCACATTTTTACTACCTTGTGTAGTATACTACCTTGTATACAGATTCTGTGGGTTGTTGTCCTATGGTGTAACTTTTCCAATATCAGCATGGATATATAGATTCTAGAATGTGTTGCCCTAAAGTGTTTGATTGTTGATTGCCCCACATGCATACTTCTGCCCTTGTTGTAGTTATTGTTATGTGTTTTCAAGTTATTTCTATCTTATAATGAACACTCCCAAGGCAAGCCTCTTGCAGGGTTTTTTTGGCAAGATTTATTCAGAGGGAACTTGCCATTGCTTTCCTCAGAGGCTGAGGGAGTGTAGCTTGCCCAAGGTTACCCCATGGGTCTCCATGGACAAGCAGGGATTTGTGTTCTTATCTTCTGGACTCTTAGTCCAACATTCAAATCACTACATCATACTGGCTCTCACGCCTCTGCCTTACAAATGATTTAATAAACCTGTTAACCTTGGCCAGTATCCTGATTCAAACAGCAGGGCATGCAGAAACTTCTCAAAAGTGCACAGATATTTTAAGCTTTTGCAAGTTTCATAGCTGAACAGTGCTGTTCTCCAGCTAACTGAGAAATATCAGCCATGCAAGATTCATGTTGGTAGTTCTCTGAGAAAATCAGTGTGACGATGGCAGTGTTGCTTGTGTCTGCTATTTTCAGCTTAATTAGTACTTAGGACTTCATTTGTCACCTTAATCATTCCAGACAGACACCACAAAGATAAAAAGATTTTAAAGAACTCTCACACAAACCCTTGACATTGCTTTGGGCATGTTTTCATTGTTGTTTAGCTCTATTTATTTTACTGCTTCTTTTGAGGTGAAGTCTAGGGTTGATATATATGAGGATGGGGGAGGATTTCATTTAGTTTGCATTTTTATATGAGCTTATTAAATTCAGTGTTCCTGAATGAAGATGGGAATACAGACTCACATTTTTTTGGAGTTTTGTGATGCAAATCTTTGAACAAAGAAATGAAATAACAGCAACAAAATAAATGTGCACTAGGAGAAAATGCACACAAAAATGGCTACATTGTTGAAAATGTGCAGAAAAACATTACAGAAAACTGCTGTGGAAATGAGGATATGATTCACAAATTCATATGGGTCATACAAAGTTGAACAAATATCAATGATACACACCAGTATTCTACAGCTGCTACTTAGTTACACATGTGTAAATCAAGTAGTGTCTCCTGGCTTGACCTCTCCAGTCCATCTTAAGAGGATACAGCCAGATCAAGTAAAAGAGGTCCATTCAGCTTCCAATTGAGGTGCAAGGAGGATGAAGTTTCTACCTCATCTCTCCTGCCAGTGAGTAAGGGAGTGACAAAGACTTGCGATAGCCATGTTTAAATATTTGAAATGATGTTGTACGGAGGATGGAGCAAGCTTCTTTTCTGCTGCTCCAGAGACTAGAACATGGAGCAATGGCTTCAAACTAAAGAAAAAGAGATTCTACCTAAACATTAGGAAGAATGTACTGATAGGGAGAGCTGTTCAGCAGTGGAATACACTGCCAGGGAATGTGGTGGAGTCTCCTTCTCTGGAGGTTTTGAAACAGGGGCTGGATGGTTATTTCTCAGGAGTGCTTTATGTATTCCTGCATGGCATGGAATACATGGAATACATTTCTGCATGGTTGGACTGGATGAGCCCTGTGGTTTTTACCAACTCTATGATTCTATAAGTCAACCAGCAACTTGAAAGCACGTACAAACACAAACCCACATGTCCCACTGAAACTCAAAGGGGCTTCTGAATAGACTTTAATGGACTGCAGTGTTAGTGTGACTAGGAAAAAAAAAGTGATGCAGAAGTTATGCTGTCAGATGATGTAACATAGGCTGATACTTTAATTATAGAATAATCCTGCCTTATGTATGTACCAACCTAATGTCTCTTGGTGGGGGGATGTGCAAGGATTCTCTTATGCAGATCTCATATGGCAGAGGATAGTCTTTCAGAAATCCTGGTCCCAAACTTTTAAGAGCTTTATAGATCAGGACAACCATTATGAATTAGATTAAGGAGAAAGGAAGGAAGGAAGGAAGAAAAGAAAGTGCTGTTGGTTCAGAACTAGTGATATGTGTTATATGGTAGATGTGATGTGCAGTAAATACCTTCCAAGGGAAGCCTCATGGAGTACACATTGCAATCGTCTAAACATGAGGTAATTAGTGCATGGTGAACTTGGCCAGATCCACCTTCCTTAAAATTTGAAGGTAACTGCTATTCCAACTTTTTAGCTGGCGAGAACAATGAGTTCAACATCAAAACATGTAATATCCAGAATTTAAGGAACCTACATAGAGGGTTGATTTCAGTTACCATGGAAGGACTCTATGATGTGTTTTGGGAAAATGTGGATATGATTGGGTGCAGGGACCTTAGCCATAAAGCAGCTGTTGCTCTGATTACTGGGGGTCCCAGGAGGGACACATATATGCACTCTCAATTAACTAAGTTTGGGGAAATTAGCTAAGAGCACAAGCTAGCAATGCGAGAGGCAGGGCAACGCAGCGGAATCTTTTACTCAATGTCTACAGGGTCAGGCCAAGCCAAGGAGCACACCAAGTTATAAGAATAATTGAGATCTTTATTAAATAAAGACAAACAGTGTATGCAACACATGTACTCAGATAATATAGAAAATAGGTTGGAGTGGGACAGAGGGATTTTTCAGAGAGATGGTTGAATTGGGTGATACAACACCTGTCCTAAAGCCCGGATAGATCACTGCGAAGGTCCGAAGTTGTGCAGTCTCAGCCAATATGACTGAGGGGAAGGCTCGCCAAGCAGAATGGCGGCAAGACGGGATGGAATTCAGGAGTGATCCGAGGATGGTCTCGGAATCAGGGGTTTTTATAGGGAGAAATGTAACTGCAGGCTATTTCGTACTCGGGGAAAACAATGAGTTTCGGGCGCGAGACAAAGCTTTGGAAAGGTCAAAATTTAACAAGCTTTAAATCCAAATTGACAATGGAGTAGCCAGTATACAAATGTGTGACGCTTGACCGTTGAATGTTCAGCTTGTCAAGTTGCCTGCTCTGGGCAGGGATCTCTTTGCAAGTAGCATGCATACGTAATAGAGTGTTTGCAGGGAGGTCTCCTAAAGCAGTGATCTGGCTATTTCTGGTTTGCCTGTATTGTGTTGGGATATTGCAGTGTTTAGTGGCCGAGCCTAGTTCCGTGCTTGTTTGGGGGCCTCACAAACACGTGGAGGGTGGTAGTGGAAGGAAGCCAAATTATTGATATCAAAATGATATCTATGTCACCTTAAGTGCGGCACAGACATTGCAGTAACACAGCGCTGGTCCTGTCACATCCTGCTGTTAAACTCATGTTCAGGTTGCGGGTCTACTAAGATGTCAAAATCTTTTTCACACATACTACTGCCTAACCAGGTGGCACCTGTGTATCTATTTTCCATGCCTAATTTTGGATCTTATATTCATCCCTGTTGAAATGTTTGCTTTGGCCCAGTTCTCCAATCTGTTAAAATCATCTTGAATCCTCCTTCTGTTTATGGAATTATCAGGTATCCCTCCCACGGTCTGGTGTCATCAGCAAATCTATCAGCTTTCAATCATTCCAGCACCACCCACAATTCTATCATATTCGCCTACTGTCAATGATTCTTCCACTCATTCTTCCTTTACAAGAAAGTAGTACAGTTGAGTGTAGATTGGAGTAATGTGGTTCTGCTACTCAAATTGCTTTGATATGGGTTGGACAACACCAGCAGGCATACTGAATTCTGGCCATGTCAGAATGAGAGATGTCCAAGACTCTGAAGGTGTTGGCCCAGCCTAGCTAGAAGGTGCTAGCAAGCATTTATTGCTTTTTCCTACTGGGAAAGCTGAGTGTAGACAGCAGTCATGGGGGAACCCAACCTGGAAGGTAAGGTCATAGAAGTCAGCATGGTGAAGAAGTTTTATACTAGGTTTGGCAAGGCTGGCAGATTCAACTCCCTACTCAGCTACAAAGTTTATGGGAGTTGGGTCAGGTCTTGACCCAGTTCATGTCTTTCAGACTCTCTCGTACAAAAAACCCGAAAGGATCATGTACGCCATTCTGTGCTTCTTGGAGGATGGGTCCCATAGTATGATGGGATGTAAATAAAAAAATAATAATAAAAATAAAAATAATAAAAATAATAATAAAAATGGCCTATGTCGTGTTGTAAGATCTAACTAGAGTAGAACTGCTGAATCAATGGGCTTAGTCACTTTTCAACTACTGATTCAGTAGATCAAACCAGTAGAATCCTGGTAATAAACAGAATTAGAATGAATGTTCTTACTTGCTGGTTATCTTGGGAACACATAGGATGGAACTCCAGCAAAACAACTATGGGGTAAGAGCCATGGGGATCAAGAAGGGGCAGAAGAACATCAACCAATCATACAGTTCTTGGTAATTTAGCATAGCTTCCACAGGTACTTCAAAGGAAACAGTTCTCATAAGAGGAAAATAAAGATAGATCTCTCAATTGCCCATGGGATATTTTGTATTTGTTGATGTTTACACAGTGAAAGCATAATAGCAATAATTCTGATGTTTCAGAAAATATGGTTGATCCAGTCAGGTACAGAATTTTTCATCTGTGTTGGGTAGCCATTAAAAAAAAATCTGGACATATATGCATGAAAATAGTTAACACAGTAACACAAATGACTGTGGTAATAGACAGTTGGCTTTCAGTTTTGGATCCAAGACCCCAAGCAGCTCAATTTGGGCTGGATTCAGTTGCTCCCAAAGCATCACATGTGCTCCGAGACATCTCAGTATTACATTTCTGCAGCAATACAACCATTGTATGTTGAAAATTTTCCATTCCAAACAGGGATGACGAGCATCCCCTGCCAGCCGCTGTTATAATCTGACTGATCCACAGGATGCCAACACTTGACAGAGAGAGCCTCTCCATCCTCCTGTTTCTTGCCAAAAACACTGAGAGTAGTGACAACCAAGCTCTCTCAACATGTGACATCTGTCAACTCCCTGGATGCCTTACATTTGGGCTTCAGACCAGAGCACAGCTTGGAGATAGACCTAGTAGTACTAAAAGATGACCTCCCCTTGGCAGTTTGAAAAAAGCGACATTGCAAGCGCCCATACAACTTGATTTCTTATCTCTGGGTTTTAATTAAAACTGATAAAAAAGAAATTTGGGAAGCAGGGGAAGGGATGCGGGGAGTCAGACAGACAGATGAATCCCGGCCTGTCCATATCCTGAGAGCAAATTTAAGTCAGAGTCTCCTGGTTTGAATAGTCTACCCTTTAGGTATATGGAAGCCTGAGATTGGGAACCCCATTGGGGCACCATTTTTGAGAGAATGAAAGCATATGGTTTTGGCTTTTAATTCCCCATCCATGCTACAAATAGGAGCTTTGTTCATACATCACAGCTTAGTCTCCCTGTTTTGTGTGTGTGTTGTGGGTGGGGGAAGGATGGCTGTGCTATGAAAATGATGGCTTGCATTTCACCTATTTTTTTCTTATATTTTTCTTGTGGGAAATGCAAGAATAAACAAAGAAAAAAAAGATATTGCAAAGAAAATGTGTGGAGAACACTAAAAGAAATTAAAAAATTCTATCTTGATTCCTTTATTATGCAAGATGATAACATTTCAAGTATCTTTGCTGCTGCTGCTGTTGTTGTTTGTCTTCAAGTTGTTTCTGACTTAAGGCATCCCTAAGGTACTCTGCCATGGTGTTTTCTGAGGGCTGAGAGTGTGTGATGTGCCCTAGGTCATCTAGTGGGTTTCCATGGCCAAGCAAGGAATCAAACCCTAGTTGCCAGGGCCATAGTTTGATGCTCAGCCCACTATACCATGCTGTAAAGATCCAAATATCTTTAGAAATCCAAGTATGTTTAGAACTCTCCAAATCTTTTCCCTGGTGTAAGATCTACTCTCTAATCAACTAGGTGACAACATTTACTAGTGCTGGTTTGCCATTTACCAGTGCAATCTTCTTAACATTGTGGCTTTCACAATGTTATATAGACTACAAACCCCATCACTGCCGACCATTGGCCTTGCTGGCTGGGACTGATATGAATTACAGGTCAAAACTTTACCAGGTAGACGACTCCCATTCAAGCATAGTCCTCCTTAGCTTCCATAATCAAACGAGTTTGGTGAGACCCGTCCTAAGGTGACACTATCAACCTATGTATTTAAAATGGCTCAGGGCAGGATGGAAATCATGCAGCCCTCCAGATGTTGTTGAACTTGTAAGCCCCAGCAGCCATGGCAAACATAGTCAATAATGGGGAATGCTAGAGAAAGCAGTCCAGATGTTTGACCCTTTCTCCACTTCTGAGTAATGAAAGAAAGGGCTCCAGATCAGGACAACAAGTAGCCCTGCCTTAACTCTATACCAAATACATCTGATCTCATCTGATTTTAGAAGCTAAGACGGATTGGGCCTAGATAGTGCTTTGATGGGAAACTTTGTAGGAACACTGCAGATTTCTGGTTAGGGCTAGGAAAGAATCCCACTTGATATTCTGGAGAAAGACTGGTGCCAATCCAGGTTGATTATATAGAGCTGGACGGACCAACAAGCTGACTCAGTTCTGATATTCTTGTTTTTACATAGCTTAAAACAGATGTGTAACCTTCCACATTATCACAGTGGCCCTTTTTGCACGGGCCTTTTCTCGCGCAACAGCCCCGTGAGCCTTGCGGGAGTGGGAGCGTCGCTCCGCACGATGCACTCCCACTTCTGCCGGGCTCACGGAGCTGAAGTGGCACGAGCGCGGGTTTTTTGATTTTCGCTTCGAAGCGAAAATCACCCGCGCTCGCGCAACGCTCCCGGCGCCCGCGCGCACTTACCTCTTGTGCGGAGCGTTGGGAGCCGGCCGGGTCGTGCTTCCTTCCGTCTGCCCCTGCGGAAGGAAGGGACGGGGCGGGGCGCTAGCGCGACGGACGCGACACGTCCTGCTTCGCGCGCACGCGGGGGGGCGGACACGACAAGCGCCTTTCTCGCGCACAGGGGGGGATGGACGGACGCGTGAGCCGCCGCCTCCGGGAGGCTGCCGCTTCCCCGCTCGTTCCTTCGCCTGCGGAAGGAAGGAGGGGGAAGCGGCAGCCTCCCGGAGAAGGCTTCTTGAGCGAGCCGCCCTCCTCTGTCGCGCGAGCGCCGGCGCTGCGAAAAGGGCCAGTGTTATGTAGTTGCTCCTGTTTGCACCTGCATATTTAACTCCTCAGTCAAGAATTTGGAAATCAGTGCACAGATGTCCCATATTTTAACCCCTACTTGATAAGAAGACCTCATATTGCTTCTCTCTTATGTGGGATCAACCAGTCAGACTTCAATTTCTTTCTCCAAACCTATCACTGAGCTGGAAATATATATAAGCGTGTGTGTCCCTGTGTCTCTGTGCATGTGCATGGTCAGTACCTTGTGTCTCTGTATATGAATAGCCAATACTTACTAAGTTTCCTGAAAGGAAAAATTGTAGTCAGTCAATTAGCACAGAAAAGGAATAGAAATGTTCTTATAAGGCATCTTCCAGACACATAACATTTCCAGGGAGGCTTTATTTCACAGTTCTCTCAGATACGCCTGTATCACACTATAACCTTTATCTGAACTTTCTCAGTTCACTGTGCTTTCAGCCTCCTCCCAGCTGGCCCCCAAATTCTATCTAAACCATTTCTTTTTGAACAGAACATGCCTCCCTTTCTCCCCCTTAGTTGCAGCCCACCTTCTCAATATTCAATTGGCCTAGATTGGTTGAACTGAGAAAAATGTCCTGTCTGTCACATCCTAACTATCTTTACTTTGAAGTTAAATTGCACTGTTTGGTGGGATTTAATCCTTTCTAATTAGACTTAAAATTTCTACCTTAGCACCAGGGCCATTTCATTCTTGTAAGGACATGGGACCACCCTAACTCCAAGGCTGCTCTAAGTCTCTGCTTGGCAAACAAACAGGCACTGTACAAGCATAATCCAGAAGGATTAACAAGAACTTTGGTTAGGCAATGGGACAATTTAGATCCAGAAAATAGTGAGGAATTGAAAGGAACAACATATTCTGCAGCAGAGCTGCTGTTCTAATTCAAAAAGTAGGGATGCAAAAATCTTTTATTCTCAATTGTGTTCCATTTCATCTTAGCCCACCTACATTCTTGTCCCATTGTTGGTTCATATGGAATGGGGACATTTTGGCTGGAACCCTTTTAGTGAATTATTATATATTTGGCAGAATCTTTGCCATCTTGACCACACTCTGCTGTTGCTTGCCTGTTGCAAGCAAGTCATGCTCACTCAGTTGATTCAGGCTGAGTTCAAATCCAGATCAGAGAATGCATGTGGATGCTGTCTGCTGTAGGTTAGTCTGTTACTTCCGGTATGGCACCCCTGGTGAGGACACCCAGATATCACTTTGATACAAACAATTTGGCCTCAGATGGACTGGCTCGCAGTTACCTCACTCCACGTGTTTGTGAGTTCTCCGGACAAGCACGGACAGAGTGCGGCTGTTAATGGTTTTACATTCCATTCCTCTTTGTAGCCAGCAACTCAAACCTCAGCCGCAGCTTCAGGGAACTTCCCACCGCAAACCTTACAATAGTCACATGGCTTTCAATCAAGTTACTCTTTTATGTTGGGCCATCGACGTCCCAGCCACGCTATTGTCTTCAAATACAAATCCAATCAGGCTAAACTTGACCTTTCCAAATCCTTTTGTCCAGCACCAAAACTCCTTTTGTTCTCACCTAGCTTGCCATTGCCGGCAGGCACAAACCTCCCTATAAAAACCCCTCACTTTTGAACAGTTGTTGAATCACTTTGGACTGCCATCCCGCCTTGCCGCCAGTTGTCTAAGGGACTCCCCTCAGCGCCCCACGCTGAGCTTTCTTCCCCGGAACCCCTCTTCTCTCCAGGACTACGAAACAGGTCTTATTGCCTTTCCTTGCAAAACTTCGTTTCTCTTTCCAAGTTAGTTAGCTTATGTTCTGTTTTTCGTGTCTTTTTGCCTTTAATAAAGAATTGTTTATTATTTGGAAAAACCTTGTCTAGCTACTCTCTGACCCGCCACTGTATACATTGGGTAAAAGATCTCGCAACGTTACCCTGCCTCTTGCTAACCAAACAGTGTTCAGGCTAATTTCCCCCCAAATTCAGTATTTCTGATTGGCAACCTGGGCGCCCCTACGGGACCCCCAAATTCTCAGTGTAACAAGTCACATGGCCACATGTGTCCTGGTTCTCATCTTGAAGATACCCATATAATCATCTCTCTCATCACTAAAAAAAAAGGATGTATTTTTGTATGTGTTTTTAATCCATTTCTGGTACAATTTTCCACAAACATAATCATGTATATTTGAGCATTTTGAGTTGTGAGTATTTTTTAAAACACAGGCATAGTTTTATATATTCCTTACAAAGTCAAGATTATGGAGACAAGGTGTGTTTTGTCTAGCATTGAATTGTGAGAAGTGTGAACTGATTTCTTCTGCTGAATTTGATTGGATTCAAAGCATTTTTTCCTCCCATCTCAGGCTGTGAGTTCTAACTGCACATCTCTCATTTATGGAATGGCCGCTTATCAAACTAGAGAGAAGAAGTCCTTTACTGCTTGCCCTGAGAGGTGGGGGCGCTGAGAACGAATACTGCCTTCTTTCGTGGCAACTTCTTGACCTTAAAGAAATGGAACTTGGATGTATGGAAAGTTGACAGCCACCAACTTTACAGCCAAACCTAGCCTACGACATGCAGGCGGCAGATTGATAAAATATGGTTGCTGTGGGAACAATAGCTCTTGAATTTCTTGACATGTATCCAATGAAAAGTCTTAACATTAATGTTGCATTAGCATAATAGTTGGTGCGGAGGCTTTGGGCTTTTTTTTTCCTTTTTACATTTAATTAAAAAGGATGATAGAGTGGAATCTGTTAAGGAATTTTAAGCCAATATTTCAACTCTTTTTGCCAGCACTAAAGATGTGTGAGAGAGATTCTTGCTCTTGCAACACTCAGAAGAACGAACCTTCCAACATGCAAGGTTAAAGAGGTATTGCTATAGATTTGGATGGAAAAATCTGTGAGTCTCACTGCATTTTCATGTCCATTCAATTCTTTTCCAAAAGTTCAAAGGTTGTTGTTTTTTGTCCCTCTCAGATATGAACTCTGTGAAGGATAGAGTCTTCAAGCATCAACAAATTGATATTTTCCCCCATTTCTACCAACAAAATTCAGTAAGTACAGTAAGTTACAAATATGGAGCCTCCCAGGGAAAAGAAATGGCAACCTTAATTTAGTGTGATCACTGTTTAAATACTCAGGGATTCAAATGCCCCTGTGGTGTAGTGGTTTGAGTGTTGAATTAGAACTCTGGGATCTCAAAGTTCAAATTCCCATTTGGCCATTGCAACTCATTGAATAGTCCTCAGCAAGTCACGTTCTCTCATCTACTATATAAAAGTCAAAGTTTGTGAGTTTGTCTGTATCAGGCAGGCCAAGACCTCATACGATTAGCTGTGTGAGGTTAGAAGACCTCACATGATTGGCTGGCTGTGAAGATTCTGTGGAATCCTGGAGTTGCCAGTTCAGCCAGAGAGCTCAGGCCAGTTGCTATGGATACAAGGCCAAGCAGCAAGAAGAAGGGCAGTGTATTCCCTCAGAAACCAAACCTCCGTTATATTAACAACTCTGAATACAGATTGGATTGGAGAATATGGGCAAAAGTTACAGGTATTGGAATAGGCTGGTGGCTATGGAGATGTGGCCTAACAGCAAGGAGGAGGATATTGTATTCCTCAGGAACCAAACCTTTGTAATGTTAACAACTCTGAATACAGATTGGATTGGGGACTATGGGCAAAAGTTACAGATACTGGACAAGGTAGTTTGGGAAATTACAGACACAGGATATCAAATCTATGTATTTCAACTGCATTTAATTTTTAAGGCTCGGTAAAGTAATTCCTAATGTATTTCTAACAAGTGTTACTGATGAGAAAATAAAATCCCGGGCAATGCTGGGTAAATATGCTAGCCTCTATTAAAGGAAGGTGATGACAAGCCCTCTTTGAACATGTCGTGTCAAGAAAACCCAGGGATAGGTTCACCATAGAGTCCACCATAAGTCTGAAACAACTTGAAGGCACAGAAAAATACCAACATCAACAACAGGTATGTCAGGCAAGAAGGAGCCAACACGGTATCTATTGTTCTTACTCTGTGACTTCAGGTGAAATCTGGTTAATAGTGACCCTATCCTAAAGTTTTCTTGGCAAGATTTATTCTGGGGAGCTTTGGCATTGCTTTCTTTGAGAGTATGACTTGCCTAAGGATCTCCCTGGCTCAGTTGAGATTTGAACCTTGGTATCTCAGAGTCTTAGCCCAATATTTAAACCACTACTGTTACCGCAGTTGCTAGCCTGGATTTGTGGGATATTAGATATCATTTTGATATCAATAATTCGGCCTTCTTTACCTATTCCTCTCCATGTGCTGCGAGGTCCCCTGGACAAGCTCGCAGACAGGCACGGCCGCTAATCGCTGTAATATTCCACACAAATACAGGCAGGCCAGAAATAGCCATCCTGCCGCTTCAGGAGCCCTCAAGGCAAGTACTCTATTATGTATGCACGCTACTTACAAAGAACTCCCTGCCCTGAGCAGGCAGCTTGATTAGAAGAATCCTCATCTGTCAAGCACTCTGCGTTTGCATACTGGCTACTGTATTGACAATTCAGACTTAACTCAATCATGCTAAATTCTGACCTTTCGGAGGCTTTGTCTCCAGCCTGAAACTCATTGTTTTCCCCAAGTATGGGCTAGCCTACGGCCACATTTTCCCCTATAAGAACCCCTGACTTTGAGAGCTTCCTCGGATCGCTCCCGACTTCCATCCCACCTTGCTGCTGCTTTGCTTGGCGAGCCTACCCCTCAGTCCCACGTACTGAGAAACTTCATCTCAATGAACTTCTGCTGCAGACTACCCGGGCTTCAGGACAGGTGTAGCATTACCCAAACCAACAACTCCTCTAAAAATCCCTCTATCTGACTCTAACCTTTATTTCTCTAGTTATCTGAGTGAGTGTGCTGCATACACTGTTTGATTGTATTTTAATAAAGACAACAATTATTTTTTCACTTCTGTTTGCTCCTTGACTTGGCCTGACCCCGTAGACATTGGGTAAAAGATCTCGCTCCTTTGCCCTGCCTCTCGTATTGCTAGCTTGTGCTCTTTTGACTAATTTCCCCAACTTGCATAATTTGGAGCGCACTTAGGTGTCCCTCACAGGGCCCCCAGAAATCAGGGTAACACTACACCACACTGGTACCCATGTACTTCTTGCTTGCTGTATAAGTGTTACAGATATGGAGCCTCCCAGGGAAAAGAAATGGCAACCTTAATTTAGTGTGATCACTGTTTAAATACTCAGGGATTCAAATGCAGAATTAAAAATGATAATTAGTGAGACCCCTGGGTCTGGATAGAGAGAGTTTTAAGCTCTTTCCACACTACGCTGTTATAGTATTATTATTCCACTTTCAACTTCCTGTGGAATTCCGGGGTTTGTAGTTTACTGAGGCCAAAGAGCTCTCTGGTTGAGAATTCTAAACGCCCCTCCCTAAACTGCAAACCCCAGGATTCCGCCCTTGTGGACTTAAAACAACATGAAGTCTACTGGCTCAATTTTGTCCATATTTGATGTAATTAAATGTATGGGATGGAGAGGGGTTGATAGTCAGAGGAAGCCTGATTTTTTTCCCCAAGAAAAAGTCATACCACAAGTTTTTAAAGACGACTTACAAAAAGTTAAAATGAAAATAAAACATTTCAGAACAAAAAGATTGAAACATTACCTATATATGAAGTAGTATAAACAGAGTGTGGATTAGGCCATTTCTGCAGTAGACTGTTATAGTGCTATTATTCCACTTTCAACATCCTCTGGAATCCTGGGCTTTGCAATTTTGCATATGCGGACATGGCCAAAGACAGGCAGCAAACAGTCTAAAAGGGATGTCCAGAGAATTCAGAAGTCTGGGAATCTTGCTGACTCTGAAAAAAAACACCAGGGTAGGTATCAAGTGAGCTGTTAGGCTGTCGTCCATTCAAGAGCTGTTTTCAGATGTGAAGGCTGGGTGAAGGAAGAACTAACTTTCCTTTCGTTTTGTTCTTTATTCACATAGGCCTCAGCCTGGCCTCTGACTTGGCTGTTCTATGAAAACAAATTTAATTGTTTGTGTGTTTTATACCATCCAATTTTTAGTTGTTTTAACCTTGTTTGGATGATAGAAATTAAATTAAGTTGTTTTTTTTTTTTTTTTGTAAAAAACCCTTCTACTGCATGCTTTTTTCCTCTTAAGTAAAATAACTTACAGCCAGCCAGATGATATAGCAGTCTGAGTGTTGGACTATGACCCTGGAGACTGAGGTCAGTTTTCCATGCTCTGCCATGGGTGACCTTGAGCATGTCACACACTCTCAGCCCCAGGAAACTCTGTGATAAGTTTGCCTTAGGGCCACCATAGGTTGGAAGAATGACTTGAAGGCACACAACAACAACAAAAAATAACTTGCAGACTTTGGAGAATTTTTTAAATTTTTTTAATGACAACTCTAAGCTGGCTGAGAGATTCTGGGATCTATAATTTGAAAATGAACTTTCCACACTGAGGGCCTTTCCGCACTACAGTGTTATAGTGCTATTATTCCACTTTCAACTTCCTAGGGTTTGCATTTTAGGGAGGGGCATTTAGAATTCTCAGCCAGAGAGCTCTTTGGCCTCAGTAAACTACAAACCCCAGAATTCCACAGGATGTGGAAATGTAGTGTGGGAATGGTCTGAGAATTTGGCTTTTGGCCTCTAGTTGGGAACACCATTACCACACTTTATGTGAGACATCACTTCAGATGACACACACACAATTTTTTTTTGTTTTCTCCTTCTGTCACTTGTGATCAAGCAGGCTGTACAGGTTTTTAAAGCAACACAAAAACCTGCTAATGCTGGTTTCCCAATTTTGCCAGGGTTGAAAGTGGAGCACATGTTGACTCCTATGCTGTGATTCCTCTTTCAAGCCATCTTGTACTTTCTGAAGGACCTGAAGCTTGCCTCTCCAGCCTGAGTTGATTACAAATGGCTTGGTGGGTATTGTTCACATTTATTCCTTGTTTGGGCATCACTGTTTGTCGAGGGCACAGTTCCAATGCAAGTGCTAATTTGATTCTCTTTCTTTCTCTCTCTCTTTTAAAAAAGGTTGAAGCAAAAGGTGTACACAATTGATAGATGTTTCACCTCAAAGTGTTTTTTCTCCCCCTGAGGCACTAAGTGTTAAGAGCTCCCGCTCCATTTAATGTTCTCTCGGTTAAGTTCAGCGCTCAGACAAACAGACATATGGACTGTGCTAAAGTTAGGTGCTGTAGATAGGAGAAAGATGTTCATATGGCAACTGTGTTATTTAGCCTTCTCTCATAACAGAATACCATACTGTTAAAATTGTCTATTTTTATGTAATTTCTTCCACTTTATATTGAGATATAAAATTATTAGTCTAGGGTTGGCTCACATCATCAGAGCTTTTGAATGTTGGCAGCAGCCCTACAGTCTGTTGCAGGCACTATCTGCCAGGGGAAGTCGCCTCATCACAAGCAAAAAATAGGCCTTCCTGATGAATCCCGCTGTGCCACCAACACAGCGTTGTGAGGCCGGATTTAATCCTTTGGCCTCAAGAAAGTTTGCAAGCTCTCCTCAGGCATTTTTTTGTGCCCTTGGTAAGCCAGTGACTGGTGATATGGAATTCAACTGTCTGCCAGTATTCAAAAGTTGCAAAAGGGCAGTTGCAAGATTTGCATCTTAATAATACCCCTCCTCTCAATATAGTGTGTGTGTGTGTGTGTGTGTGTGTGTGATGTTCATAACTGAATATCATTTTCGTTTATGTTCATATGACATTTTAGTTCAGAATTTACATGGGTTTAGAGATGAAAAAGATGTGATTCCTCACCCCATTTCTTTAGAAGGAGGAATTGAGGTGCCTTTGCCATTTGTCAACTAATTGAGATTCTATCTGGGGTTCTGTTATCACCTTCTGGCCACCTAACCATCCAGTTTGTGATGATGGTGAAAACCAGACAGGCGGAGTCTGTCATCAACACTACAATTTAGCATTCTTAGGTCTTGGAATCTGAGGATATATTACATGGGAAAATGAGCAGGCTCTTTAGTAATCTCATAGGCTATTTATTGTATGCAATCATAGATATACAAACATATACACTTCTCTTAGGGAAAACCACAAACAAAGCAATGTCTGGGCACACTGCTTATAATACATCCCGTTACACTGTTCAGCATGTAAGACATCATGTATTCATTATCTTACAGGATATGGCAAGTAAAATGTTATCCGTTCATAGGGTCTGAACTTCTACGTCTCTAAGGCCCTTTCCGCACGTGGGAAAGGAATCGTGCAAAAACGGGACTCACCGGACTTCTTCAGCGTCTGGGTGACTCCGTTGGGACGAGGAACAGTGCGAGCTGGAGAAGTTCGCCAGCCTAAAGCCCGCCCCCAGCAGATCTGCACGCACTAGTGCGTGCCTGTAAATCTGCACCGGAGCGCAGAGTTGGAGTGACATGGGGTCGTGCTGCTCCGTGCTTTTTCAAAACCTCTTAAAAGAGGTTTTTAAAAAGCATGCTGTGTGACCAGTTCTGGTTGCTCCGGAGTGGACTGAGGTGCGGAACTATGAAAAGTAGTCTGCCCCAGTCCACTCCACGGTGCAGAAGACTTCCGTTGGAGGTCGCTCTGCACCGTTTTAATAGGTCGGTGCAGAAAGGGTCTAAATCTCTTTAACAGGCTTTTCTAGAGTTAACACATTGAAGAACATTGCCACCTTAAATAATATAGCCTAGACATTTATCCGTTGAGAATAACATCTCATTTGTTGAGCTATATATCTCTAACCAGGGATCTGTGGACACACAGGCATTCAAAGGTTAGTCTACTTGAGCATTAAGACTAGATGTAATCTTATCCCTGCATGTCCAGTTTCTGTTGGTACTATTGGCATTCGAAAGACATTCACACTGTTTTGTTGATGTTTCCCTTAGTGCTATTTTTTCCTTGAATGTTGCCTGAATATTTGTCAACTTCATTTACCCATGCTACTGTTTAAGCTTATTGATAAGGTCAGTCCACATGATGTTTGCCAGAGTTTAAAGAGTTATACATTGATTGTACCACATGAACCTTGTTTTGTGCAACTGAAGTCACAACCAAATAAACAACGAAATACACAACCAAATACACAATCAAATGTGACTGACATCTGAGTGACTGAGGCTGCATACCTTAAATCTCTACAGAGTTATATGTTGATTAGCATATTTACCTGGTGTTGCCGGGGATTTTATTTTCCTCTTAAGAACTCATCAAACTGTCTTCTCCAGTACCTGTAACTTTTCCCCATATTTCCCAATGCAATCTGTATTCTGAGTTGTTAACATACAGAGGTTGCATTCCTGAGGAAATACACTGTCTTCCTCCTTGCTGCTAGGCCCCATCTCCATAGCAACCAGCCTATTCCAGTGCCTGGAACTTTTCCCCATAGTTTTGAATCCAATCTGTGTTCTCTGGCAATGTTGATGTACAGGCTTTTGATTTTTTTTTTTTTAATTTATGTTGAGTTTGTGTAATGGCTTTATGTTTTTCTGGAAGCATTTTATGATTTGAATTTCACCTTTAAGATTCCTCACATATGGAATCCATACAATCTACTATGTGAGGTGAGAAGACCTTGGCCCTTTTTGCATGGCATTTGTCATGTGAAAGGGCCTCTAGAGTGTCGCATGATTGTGGGGAGCGTTCCACATGACATCCTTCCAATCACGCAACGCTGCCAGGGCTAGCAGATGCCGATCATGCAATATATCATTTTTGGTTTTGGCTGAAAATGATGCGCTATCACGCATCACTCCGAGGCCCCACATGCACTTACCATCCGTGTGGAGCCTCCAGAGCTGCGGCCCTCATGCTTCCTCCCCCAGCGCAGCCTGGGAAAATACCCAGCTGTGCTGCGGAAGGAAGAGGTGGAGCCCTCATGCTGCCTGCTGGCTGGCCAGCAAGTGCTATGGAGCAGGAGCAGCGTGGACATGAGTGCCTCGCAGAAGAGGCTGCTCACATGATCCCCGCACAACCGCGCCGGAAACAGGTAACCTGTGGAAAGGGCCCTTGTAACTATGTTGTGTATATCACTTTAATTTTTCTCACATATGCCTCCCAAATGTTTTCTGGTGTCCTCATTGATGATAGGCCTCATTGCCATAGCAACTGGCCTGAGGTCCAAGAGCTCTAGGCTGAGAATTCTAAAGGCCCCTCCCTAAACTACAAACCCCAGGATTCCATAGAATCTTCAAAGCCAGCCAATCATATGAGGTCTTCTTGCCTCACACAGCCAATCGTATGAGGTCTTTGCCTGCCTGACGCAGACAAACAGACAAACTCACAGACAAATTTTGACTTTTATATAGTAGATAAAGGCTTACATTGAATTAAGGGGTTCATTGATTGAAGTACACATTGCCCCGCAGCACTTGTCACCGATTTACTTATTGTTTGGTGCCACCATCACTCAGTCTACCCTAGAGCTCAGTTATGGGGACTCCAGATGTGCCTGGGTGAGTGGGTGGCAACTGCCAACTAAAATTTCTTAGTCATTACTGAACAAATTAGCCAATCCTCCTCTCCTTATTCCGATACTCCAATTTTCCTTGTTCTACTTTCAACATCCTGTGGAATTCTGGGATTTGTAGTTTACTCAGGCCAAGAAGCTCTCTAAATGCCTCTCCCTAAACTCCAAATCCCAGGATTCCACAGGATGTTGAAAGTGTACTGTGGAAATGGCCTTGGTCTCCAGACCTTGTCCAGTGTAGAAGAGTCACCTTCAGTTCCAGGTTGCAGAAGTGAAGTAGTTCTTGCCATTGTGGATAGGTGTGCACAACAAATGGCTGTACATGCATAATTTGTTGTTAGATGACCTTTTTTTCCCAGCCCTTTCTGCACCTTACTTTGCTTTGTTGTCATCTGGACGTCATCCCAGCAGCATATGTGCCAGGATGACAGCATGTCTCCAATGCTCTCCTCCACACCCAACTGGCAGCCTGCAGAAGGGAGCATGAGGGACACATTTCTTCCTTCCACACTATTGCTGAATTTCTTCCCATGAAGAAGGAGTGATCATGTTTCCAGCCCTTCTGCATGGCTGGCAGTCGGGGGTCATTGATGGAGTTTTTCCATCAATGATATACCCCACAATTGCACTGGATGGTGACATGAGAAGGACGGGACTACAATGACATTATGCAGAAGCATCGTCAAGGTCCTGCCCCTCTTGTGTCCCTCGGGCAGGAGAATGTTATCTTGTAGAAAGGGCTTTAGTTGCACAATAATGCTCTTCAACACAAGGTTTGTGTAACACAATTAATAAATAATTCCATACACAGAAATTTATACTATGCAGCCCTGATGTATGATCTCAGCTGGAGTAGCCACAGTCTGGTTGTCTTCCCTCACTTTCAGTGGTAGATAATATCTGCATCTATGTTTTGTGTGGAAGATTGGTTTGGTTTTTCCAAAATGTTTGCCTGCTGTGTTGAAGACATTTATTTCTAATGAGTCAGTTGTCTAAGTTACTCTTTCCCCCCCCTCCATTCTTTGCACAAATGTCTGTGAAGCGACCAAACATTTTCAGTTGTTTGTTATTCAAATGGTTTATGTGAGCATATTGCAGCCTTTGGACTCCTTGCAAATGATTTTCACAGTGAGAAAATACAGCCTTTTATGAAGGTCAGCTAAGCCTGGAATTACACGTTGCAAAGAACGCGGAGAAACGCAAAGCTGCCATTGAAAATGGCAGCCACATAAGATGTTTCCCCCTCCGTTTGTTTAATGTCAAGTACAACTTAGTCTGTATTGTGATTCTGTGCATTTCTCTACCACATCTATGGCAGGAAAAGAAGTTAACACAGCACATTGATGATGAGATGGGAGGTCAGTTGTTGCAGGGGGAAGGGAATGCAGCACAGATTTGCTTTTTGTATACCAGAGGGCCTTCTTTGCTGTGGCACCCTAATTGTGAAATATCCTTCCTTTAGAGGTGCGATTGACACTAACACTGATATCATTCCACTGCCAAGAAGAATGTGCTTTTTACCAAAGATTTGAAAGCTTATTCGATTTCAAGCGAATCTGAATGTATGCCTGGTTTTAAATTGTTTTAAATTGTTTTAATTGGTTTGTCAAAATGTTTAAGATGCCTTTATTCATATTGTTTTATATTGTTATAAAATGTGTAAATTGATTTTATTTTACATTAGCCTGAGAGCCTTGGATACAGGGTGGAGTACACACATTTATATAAACAAATAAATAAATAAATATATTGAGTTTGTAATACAGAGTATAGTTCTGTTTCTCATGGACCTGACCTTCTTTAACTAATTCAGCCAAGGAAACAAACTAGATTCCCACTTCAGGACTGAGGTGATTTTTGCAGTTTCCACATATTTAATTCAAAAATCAACCAAATTTATGTTGATTTGGAAGGTACACATGATTGAAAAGCAGATTTCTCTCCCGCTTCAGCTCTTGTGCTGTGTAAACAACACTGAGGCATCCCAGATTAAAAGGTAATCTTAGAATAATTTATGAAAGAGGTTTATAGAATCATAGAAATGAATCATAGAAATGTAGAGTTGGAAGAGACCACAGGGGCCATCCAGTCCAATCCCCTGCCATGCAGGAACACCCTCAAAGCACTCCCGACAGATGGCCATCTAGCCTCTGCTTAAAAACCTCCAAAGAAGGAGACTCCACTACACTCCAAGGCAGCACATTCCACTGCCGGACAGCCCTGACTGTCAGGAAGTTCTTCCTGAGGTTCAGGTGGAATCTCCTTTCCTGCAGCTTGAATCCATTGCTCCTTGTCCTGGTCTCTGGAGCAGCAGAAAACAAGCTCTCTCCCTCCTCTACATGGCATCCCTGTAGTTTTAATGGGATATTTAGAAAAAGAAAAAGAAAAAAAAAGTTTTGTGGAAGACCCAGTGTGTTGTAGTGGTTTTAGTGTTGGACTAGAATTCTGAGAGACCAGGGTTCTAATCTCCACTCAGCAATGGAAAGCTTCAGGGTGACCTTAAGTAGGGTCATTTCCACACTGCACTGTTATAGTGCTATTATTCCACTTTTAAAATCCTGTGGAATTCTGGGGTTTGTAGTTTACTGCAGCCAAAGAGCTCTCTGGTTGAGAATTCTAAAGGCCTGTCCCTAAACTGCAGATCCCAGGATTCCATAGGATGTTGAAAGTGGAATAACAGCACTGTAACAGTGTAGGGTGGAAATGGCCTATGACACACTCTCTTGGCCTCAGAGGAAGGCAATGGTAAACCTCATCTGAACAAATCTTGCCAAGAAAACCTTGTGATAAACCTCACTTTAGGGTTGCCATAAGTCAGAAACTACTTGAAAGCACGCAACAATAAAGTTTTCTTGTAATGAGAGACAACAACAAAGTATCTGACTTTACTAAAATTAGGCTAAACTATTTTATTGTTCATTTTTGATCACTCATTACTCATCAAATTTGAAGCTGATTATACTATACAAGTGATTAATGCAAGTGTTGGCTCAAGTACTAGCTGCATGTTAGGGGAGAGAAGCAGATTTTGTATGAGAAAAAAAAAATCCAAGGGTTCCTACTAAAGTTTTAGAATCTGTAGCATTTAGTTTGCTTTATATGAGAGATCCTGCAGTTGTCTTAGAAAAGTTAATTTTATCTGACAAGAGAGAGCAGCTTTGACTTCCTTCATTCTTGGTTTTGGAAGAAATTAGCTGTTTTTACATCCAACCAATTCACAAAGCTGTTGGATTCTGTCTAAGTAAACCTGTCATTGCCTGTTGAAGTTCACTGGAAAGGAGACTGCCATTGGCAAGGAGTTCCACACACGGAGAGCAGTTACTGGGATGGCCTTTCTTTACCTCTTTTTCACAAAGATCTGAAATAAAAGCAAACATAAATGAGACAACATGATCTTTCAGATAATCTGAACCTGGGTGGTGTTCTATAATATGGGAAACAGGTTTCACACCCAGGATGGGCAACTGTAACAGGCCAATATTAGTCCATACAGACCTGTGGACTGGCTGAAAATACCGCCTGGAAATAACCAGAAGTTTTGACTTTCAGAAATTTTAGCTTTTTTCTTTTCTTTAGTGATATGGGGAGGTTGAGGACAACAGGTATACTACTGCTCTGAGAGTTATGATTTACTGTTTTCTTTAGTGAGCGTAGGGAGTCCAGGAACTTTGAGATTCTGCATGGCACTTGTGAGCTCAAAAATACGTTCAGCCACATTTGGCTTGCAGTCTGCACTTTCCCCACCACTTCTATGAATCTTAAGGGTGCAGTCCTGCATGACTCAACATAGCATGAGGAACTGTGCTATGCCGAACCATTCACCACTTTTGGAACCTACCAGAGATTTCATGAAGCCATTCCCCATAGCCATTCTGTGACTGATGGAGAGTGGGCAACTGGGCAGAGAGTCAGGGCAATTCCCCTCTGTACCTGCCCAGAGGACCACACTAACACTCAAAGTGGTGCAGCATCACATCTATCTGCCATGTTGGCCAATTTTTAGTCATTTTTTTTTCTTTCTTGCTTGCCTGCCTGCCTGCCTGCCTGCTTGTCTTCCTTCAATAAAAGAAAAAAAATCACCTGAAAATTAACCTAAAAATTAAAACAATTTTTTGAGACCTGGAGACAGCTGGGGGACAGGGGCTTCAGGTGGGATTTCAGAGGCCACATAGAAAGAGACTCAAGGGGAGCACATGGCCCATGAGCTGCACTTCCCTACCCTGCCATACTTGGACGCCAAGTGATTATATCATCTTCTGGGGTTCTCTGAAGACCTCAGTGGCTGAAGTAATCATTTTGCATCTGGATAAGAGGTCATAGCTGGACACTTCTATGGTCCCTCCTATTCTCCAAAAGGCACAGAATAGCTGAGGGGGCACTGACTCTACAGCAGTGTGGGATGGCTTAGGTCACTTGTGAAGGGAAGGAAAGGAATACCATCCTCCACAGCAATCAATGGCCCTTTCCACACCACACTGCAGTAGTGGGTTATTCCATTAAAATCCAAGCATTGCCATTTCTGTGATGCTGTTGGGTTAGGAACATTCCCTTCCACACCCTTTTGCCTTAAGCGGATGAGTAGCGTATTTGCCACCAGTATTCCTCCTGAACTACAGATCATTGGCCACTCCTTTTCCCCACCTTCACCCTGTCCCACAGATCCTGATTGGTTGGGCCTTCTTTTTGTTTGGTAAGCCGTATCAGCACAGCCATGTTGTAACCTCATGACATGCCAGTACACTATTGCAGTTTTGCACTATAATGCAAAAGAATGTCTTAAGAAAATTTAGCAAAAAATCAAAGGAGAAATTTAAAATAAATATGGAGAAGTGGTAGATTCCAAACTTGCCATGCCATGGGAGTCACTGAGGAAGGGACACGCTGGCCACGCCCACACCCCACCCACTCCTGGATCCATAACAACAGGAAGCACTATCAATCACTATTACAGAATAGCACTGACACAGCTGATGAGATTGTAGTGCTAAAGGAGACTCCTAATGGGTTTTCTTTTTCTGGAAATGATATAAGGCTGATTTGCAATGCTTGGGAATGGGATAGCAGCTGGATGGTGATGACATCATGCGGTAGCACCACTCCTGGATTAGGAACAATCCATTGCTGTTGTGGAATGGCAGTGTCATGCATTGTCATTACACATAGGCAATGTCATTACACATAAGCATGTGTAAAGCTGTAAAAGAATGGCAACCAGTATATGGAAAAATTTTGCTTCCTGGCTTACCTTAACTTTACATGAATTAAATTCAGAATGAAATCCTTCCTTGCTTGCTTGCTTCCTTCCTTCCTTCCTTCCTTCCTTCCTTTTTTGTATCTATAGTACAGTAAATACAAAACCTACTTTGATTAGGCTGTGCATTTTCTTTTCAAACTTCTCTTCCGCTTTCAAATTTGCATCAGCAGCAGTATTCACAAATGATCCTTTGGAGACAGAAAGGTTTTCTTAATGTTGCCTGTGAAAACACTCATTCTGTTTGTTAATTCTACTCCCCCACCCTGTTCGTATTCTAGTGCACAAGGTTACCTTGGGATTATGGCTTTATTCACTGCGATATCCATGAAGGATTTGGGACATGAGGGCAAGGGATAAGGGTGGAGGTGAGGCAAAATGACAAGACATTCAAAGGAATGGAAAGATTCATAGGACTTGTGGAAAACAACAAGCCCAAATCTGCTTTTGTTTGTTTCTTTTAAAAATGCTATAGATTGGCAGGTTTAGATTTGGGTGGGGTGAGTAACTTCGTGTCATGAAATTAGAGTCACTGGAGTGTGCAGAGGAAAGCATCAAAATTTATTTCATGTCTTGACACTTGAACAAGAAACTGGCAGAAATCTTTTATTTTACTAAGCTAAATCTCCTCCTTGCAAATGAAGGGAGAAATGTACAAAAGAGGGAGGGAGGCAGGGAGGGTGGAGGGAAGGAAGGAAGGAGGGAAGAAAAGAAAGAAGGAAAGAGAGAATGAGGAAGGAAAGAGGAAACGGAGGCAGGAGCAACAGAGGTTTCTACTAAAACTGCAGTCTTAGCCTTCCAAACCCTCTTGCTTCTCTGATTGATACTTTTCAATTATACCTTCCTATTTCACTGACATTTGAAATGCTATTTTTTTCCCCTCTCTCCTAGCGATAACTTCAAATGCTTAAGTTCCAACAGCCACTGGTAACCCTGTTTAGCTGTAGTAGTAAATTGGTTCCTTGTACAACATAATGGCGGTGACAGGCTTTTGCTAGGGAAATGAGTTCTCCAATGGGACATGCCTATGATAAGACGTCCAGTTTTGAAATTGTATTTCTCTGTATCAGAATTAAATCTGGACTTTATATTTCATTGCTGCCACTGCTCTCTAGCTGGTCCCTATACGGTACAACCAAAGACTGACAAGTAATGCTTACATAGGAACCCTTTCACTTAAATTGGATTTGTGCTTTTATGTTGCCTCCTATTATTAGCTATTAAAATCTCACCACTTCTTCTTTCTACTACTTTTTTTTTTTTTTTAGGGGGGAAACTCGCACACAGTGATAGGGTTTGCCAAAACACGTGGGGGCTAGAGTGACGGTGGATATTGAGAGAGAGAGAGAGAGAGAGAAGAGAGAGAGGAGGAGAATGGTGGAAGAATTTTCATTTAAACCAAAGGGAATTTTCTCCCTTAAGATCACAAAGTGTAAAATTAACTTAAATTTGGTAATGGTGCCGTGTAATCTGCTACTTCAGATTTCCCTTTCAAAAGCGCCAGTATTGAAATGCACTCAGTGGATGTTGTATTAAAGAAAGGGCCTTGGGGAGGTTCTACCAAACAACACTTATCAGCCCTGCTTTGCATACCTTTACAAAACTTCCCTCTTTTCTCTTTCTTTCTCCCTCCCCACTTTTCCCTCCTCCCTGGCTGTCATATTGTGTTTCTTAAGAGCCGTTAATGGTTAAAACAATTGTAAATCACCTTCTATGTCTTTTGATTTCCATTGGTATTTGACAGTACCACAAGTACAGTGCATTTTGCTTAATGCTGTGATTAACATACACTATAATGGAATATTACAATGGAGGCCACTAGGAGATTATCAGCACATGTAATTTCTCCTTAACCTTAGGTTCATATTATCACTTAAATAACAAAATAATAATCGGGCTAGGGTGGGGGGAGGGGAAGGGAGGTTTTCTCTGTTCTCCTTTTGTGTTAAAACTTAACTCAATGTAATCCCTTTGTTGCTTTTCCCCTTCCTTTTTGTTCTTTCTTCCTGCCTAGAGGAAATGCCTATATTTTTCACTTGTCCCTCCTCGCCCCTTCCTCTCTCTTTCTTTCACCTCAGAAAAATGTTCTTTCCCCGCAGACCTCAAGCTCAATGAAATAAATAATGTCTGATATTGTTGTAAGATATTTAGGGCAGCTGTTCCAAATGGCAATGCAAACATTCTAGCTCACATGAGGCACAATACGAAGGAGATTTCTTGCACCCATCTCGTTGAAAGGAATATTATTAGATTCTGGGTAGATTGAGCTTCAAGGGCAAGCCTATCCCTTGCTTTCTCATCCCAAATTTGTCAGGTCAGGCCAGAATGCTCTTGGAGTCTTAACACTGACATAACTGAGGCCATTTCCGCACTAGACTGTTATAGAGCTATCATTCCACTTTCAACATCCTATGGAATCCTAGGGTTTGCAGTTCAGGGAGGGGCCAGCCCCTGAACTGCAAACCCTAGGATTCCATAGGATGTTGAAAGTGGAATGATAGCGCTATAACAGTCTAGCGTGGAAATGGCCTGAGGGTTATGCTAGTGCAAATGCTTTTTCGGGCCATTTCCGCACTACAGTGTTACAGTGCTATTATTCCACTTTCCCAGGAGTCCTGGGGTTTGCAGTTTAGGGAGGGGCATTTAGAATTCCCAGCCAGAGAGCTCTTTGGCCTCAGTACAGTACAACCCCCTGAATTCCACAGGATGTTGAAAGTGGAATAATAGCACTATAACAGCGTGGTGTGGAAATGGCTTCAGTCATTGTGCAAGAAGGTATGCAGTAACTCCTTGTGCAGGACTTTCCATCATGTTGTGTGATGGCGGCAGGATGAGGCTGCACACAGCTCCTCCCATTGATTGGCCTCACATCGCTTCCAGTTGCCATTTTGAGGGAGAACACAGAAAAAAGTAGAGGTACCGGGGATATTACAAGGTTCTGTGATGCTTGAGAGAATAGAGTGGAGGCATTTTCCTATGTGTTTACATATTTTGGAGGGGAGTTTCATCATGATTTAGGGGCACAGAAGACTCACAAATTGCAATTTTAATAATTTGAGGATTATTTTTAAAAATTGAGAGTGGCCCTGATGGAGTCGGGAGGACTGGTGAGGAACTTCAGGGGTCAAAATGCTGAACTTAAGGGCTGCCTGTGATCCTCCAGCCACATTTATGCCTACCCCTGATGTAGATTGTAGTCCATTCTGTCACCTTCGCTCCATATCATTTTCCCTCATATGCATAGTATAATTTGAATTGTGACTAAATACTAGCAGCAAAGCATCTCAAAGCTAAAGAACACGTTTTATATTTGGACATTGAAGACGATGGAGTTTATATCACACAGAAATTTTATCCCCCCTTCCCACTACCCACCCACCGCTGTTCGCCGCTGGAATTGCTGTTGGATGGAATGGTCATGCTATAAAGCTGGAACTTCATCAAGAAGGATGGATGAACTCGCCTCAAAATCCACTGCTGAAATAACCTGACATAAATGGATTAATTAAATGACAGCTGCTGCACCTTGGCCTGAGTCCCAATCAGTCCCCTACGTCCTTGAACAAGGCATAACTCTTTTCCCATGCTTTTCAGAGCACTGCATTAACTCACGTCCAGAGCTTGAAAAAGTTACTTTTTTGGACTCAGCTCCCAGAATGCCCCAGACATCATGGCCAGTGGGATTTTGGGAACTATGGTTGAAAAAAGTACATTTTCCAAGTTCTGTAACCAGCAGCTTTTGTTACTATCTGAGGCTATAAACAAGCTGCCACTCTCTCTGAGGCCCTTTCTGCACCAAGCAATTAGAATGAGGCAGTGCGTCCTCTTACGGAGGTCATCTGCACCTTGGAGCGGACTAGGAGCGGACTACTTACCGGAGATCAGAACCTCAGTCCACTCCAAAACAACCTCAAGTGGTCCTCCAGCATGTTTTCTAAAGACCACAAAAAACAGATCTTTATTTTCCTGGAACACGCCATTGCGTGCCTGCTCCCTTGTGCAGATTCACAGGCTCGCACCAATGCGAGCCTGCGATCTGCGGAGGGTGGGCTTTACGCGAACTGGAAGCCGCCATTTTGGAAGCCAGAAGCCGCCATCACCATGTAAAATATTTTTTAATGTATTTATATCTTGTAGAGGATCTTCTAATGTTACTACTAGATCATCTGTGAATGCTCTAATCTTATAGGAATGATTTCTAATTTTAATACCTTGGATTTGTTTCTTTTGTCAAATTTTCCTACTTAATATTTCTAATACAATAATAAATAATAGGGGAGATAATGGGCACCCTTGTTTGGTCCCTTTTCCAATAGGTAAAGTTTCAGTTCTCACTCTATTTACAATTATGTAGGCTTTCTGATTTTTATATATAGATTGGATCCAGTTTATACAATTATTCCCTAAATTAATCCTGTTGAACACCTGAGGTCACCCAGTGGCTTTCCCTGTCCCACTGGGAATTCAAACCCTGGTCTCCTGAGTCGTAACTTGGGTGTGCACACACTCCACCCACTGCATCCCTTTCATCAGGGATGTGGCAGCAGGGTGTGTGTGTGTGTGAGTGTGTGCCAAAACTGCTCCATCATTTGCAAGTGAGGGTGTGGCTTGAGTGTGGACATGTCCACTCCTGTGTCCCTTTTATCGGGGATGTGACAGCAGGGGGTGTGGGTGCCAAGGTGGCAGGTGTGGGCACATGCCCAAACTGCTCCTTTGTTTGCAACACTGAACACACAGCCACTACTGCATCCTTGTTGCTGATGCTGTGGTTGGTGTCCAGCAGTGGGGTTTCACAGATCCCCTGTGATGGCTCCGTGGACCCCCAGGTGTCCCCAGAGTCCAGGTTAAGAATCATTGGCCTATTGGTTTCTATTGTTCAGTGGTCTTTAGGCAATCTTGTCAGATGTGCAATGGGATCTAATTTAAAAAAGGCAGCTGATTTCCAATGAATAATTTTTGAAATTTCCTGGAATTGTTTCCAAATAGTTCAAATTGGAGAGGGTAGATTTCACTCATTATTAATATCGATAAGGTTTCAGTGATTGATAGGGTTTGTTTGCATCTAAATCTTAGCTGTAGTTTGCTGAGGTTTGCTGGGGTTTCTTGTTATCATTTAATTTTTTTTCAGTGTGGACATATGAAGGTAGGTCTGCATTTAAGATCAATCTACCTAATAAAGTGAGCACAGCTACCATTCTTAGGAGCTGAATGTGAGGTGAGGGGTGGAGGAAATGACCAGTATACAACCTGATGGTCCCTGTCAGTGTTTTCAAAATGCCATTAATAATCAGAAACATTGAATACGGAAGGGTAAGTTAAATCCTGTCATTGAAACAGCAAACAGCTTTAGTCAAATGTATTGGCACAGGATTAAAAATGCATCAAGCATGTATTTGTCTTCTCAATGGGAAGCCCTTATTAATAGTTTGAAGAGTGGAAAGCTTAGCCTTATACAATAAGCACTGCAGTGGCTTTTTTTAAAAAAAATGTTTTAATGTGCAAAATTGCAGGATACAAAGGTTGCCTTTAAAGCTTCTCACCAGCTTCAGTAATTTCCCCACTTAGAAGCCATTCTTTCCTGTTTACAAAAGAGGCTCTCATAGTGGTCACAGCAGAAATGTGGCGATACTAGGATGAGCCTGGTGCTCTACCAAGTTTAATGACTTTGAGGCTGTCAAAATATTGGGTGTAGCAATGAAGGAACATGACAGCATTGTGTTCCTGGGGTCTAGTCTCTCTCTTTTCTCTTCTCTTCTCACTTGGCTTCACCCTGGATTTACTGGCTTATGTGGTGAATTTCATGGGGAGAAGAGAATGCAAAGGAACATTCTCTTTGTGACAAATCTACACCAAATGGGAAGAATGAAATAATATCTAAATACAAACTCTGCTCAGCCTTGAAGATCAGCACTGGGCAAATAACTAATTGTGAGAATATTTAGTATTTATGCCCATCTACTGATAGGCACTAGACTGGTGCAAAGTGAGCTTGTGGTAAAAAGAGTAATTGCTCTGGATACTTGTAGATGAGGTAAAAAAAGAGGGAAAAACTCACTTTGATTGTCTTAGGAAATCTATCTAAGAATAGGAAAGGAGATACAGAAAGGAACTGGATTAGAAATGAGATTGTTCTATAAGCTCACTGGAGAAAAGTTGGGTGCAAATATGACATATTTCCAAGCATCTCACAGGTTCTAAAGATACACACACACACACACACACACACACGCCCCAGATCCTGACCAGATTAACACACACACAGATGGTCCCAAATGGTATCCATGTGGTCACGTTGGCTCTTTTTCTGCATGAAGCTAATGTTACCATCTAAGCAATGCTGTTTAGAAATCTTACAATGGAGTTACTAGTCTTCTTCTTAGGATTCTTGGAGGTTATGTTTTATCGACTGTGGAAACATCTGAGGGTTGCCACAAGTTTTTGAGCTAAAACTGTCTCTTTTGAGAAAATATGATGGAGATCCTTGTTTTCACCTATCTCCAATGTTGATACACCTAATATGCCATCTTGTACAGTTGAAGAGGAATCACCTTTCTTTCTGACATCTGTGTCAGTGGTGGCATAAGTGTGTCCTGTAGACCACAAGTGGCTCCCAACTTCTATTTTGTACCTCAAAGCCCCTGATTCCACAAAATCCCGTACCACCTTCTTTTTGATGAAAAAAAAAACTATTCTGAAAAATCATTCACCATGACAGTCTTTAGGAGTGACCAATTTGCTAATCTCCCATTCCCCAAAACCTTTTAACAATGGAAATCCCAATCAGATACAACTTCAGTTCTGATTTTTGATCCAAAATGGAGTGTTGTGGCCCACTGTGGGTTTGTGAGGCTGGAAACTGGTACCTTCCTCTGCTGCAGCTATTTTGATGCCCTCTCCTTCATCATGACAGCAGATAGCTCTGTATATGTAAACTGATCTGAATTCAAACTGATTTGCCCACATTTCAAGCATTATTACAATTCATGCAGTATATAGTTTCTCCATCCACAATTTTGTTAATTGTGTTAATCTCAGTAACTGCACTACCCTGGAGTGACAGCTTACTGTCTGGGCCACAAGCAGAGAGCCATGGGGGCCCACTTTGGCATAAGATATAATGTTTTCTCAATACATTAATGCCTATAGTTAAAGCCATCTTAGGTCATCTTACATAGCATACCCTGCTCTTTGGAAATCTAGGACCCTAGCTCCTTTTTTGAGGAGCAGACTTGAAGGGATGAAAATATAGCTGACCATATAATCTGACATCATGGAATAGTGTGGGCTGTAAGACATGATTTTCCCCTGTCCCATGGTATACCATTTTGGAAGATCCTTTATCCATAGCCTCAAATCTGGTGCAACACTTTCACAATAAAATAGAAGCAACCTCAGCTTGGGAACTATATCCCATTGTGACCTTTTCTGTTAATCTCCTCATAGCTGCCAGCTTTGGTCTCATCGCTTATATCACCTGGTCAAATCGGTTCCAATCTATCACCGTCAACTCCACTCCAGACCCTTATCTGTGCTTGACCTAGCTGACTAGGTTCTTATCTTGCTCTGAATTCTGAGTCCCAGAGACAGGTTTCATCCATACTCTCCATTTTTAACAGGGCTGTATTACAAACTCCTGTCATTGGTGACAGGATGAAACAGGCCTCTTTGGTTAGCTGCACAAAAGTGGACAGGAGCTTTCAGATTCTCAAATCCCTTCTCAAACTCTTGTTACTTAAAGCACCATAGAGAGGGGCAAAAAAAAAAAAAAAAAATGGTCCAGTTGAGTCAATGACAAACTTTTCATAGATTGTAATACATGTGGATTGCTCCAAGGGCAAGAAAGGTATATGCATGGGGTAGCAGAGACATTAACCACCACCTCACCCACAAATCTATTTGGGAGAGACTGGGTCCATAGCTATTCCTCAGCTAAAATCTAGCATGCATTTAATCATTTACTAGGAATAATATAGGACAGCAACAATAGTTTTAAATGTGTTAAATTCTGAGAAAATGTTTACTTTTTGCTGTGAATGATCATTCAAATCAAAATGAATGCTACATTCTTGTGATGTTTAATTATTTTGAAGAGGTTCATGTTTGCTTGTATTACAGGAGTTTGGAATTCTTTCTTCAAGGTTCTCTTCTGATGATGTTGAAAATGGGGACTGTGTGTGTTGCATGTTCAAGAGAAAGTTTATCTCTGTGTGAATTAATAAACCAAAATATGTATAGTTGTCTTTTGTTGTCTTTTTTTCCCTTTTCTTTATCTGCTTTCAGTTTCTTTTGCATCTACTAATCTTCCTTTACAACTTTTTTAGAGAACCCTTGTGGGGATTTTCTTTCTATATAAGTATGGTTCACAGCTTAGAGAATGAGTATCTCTTGTTGGTGAGTGGGGGAAGTTCTGTGTGATGATATACGTGTATCTATTTAATTAAGTATATTTTATCTGAAACTTAATAAAAATTATTATTGTAGAAAAAAAATACAAAGACTGGGGAATAGTGGAGCACTGGCTATAGCAGAACGACGGGCAGAGTAACCCTGCAAGACCTTCAACTAATTTTTTAGAGGGTCAGATCAAGCAAAAGCCAGCTAATTGTATCAATGAATAAATTTTATTAACAAATATGTTCTCATGCACAAACGCAGTCACTCACTCATGCACACAAGGCCTATCAAGAAAGGAAAGAGGTGAAAAATGATAAGGGATAAAGCCAAGAGGGTGTAAAGGCGGTAATACTGCACCTGTCCAGAAGTCTTCAGTCCGGGAAGTGGCGAGAAAGAAGGAGCTCAGTGAAGAGTGGCAGCTGAGGGGAGCACTTGACTAACAGAGTGCCGGTATGCTAGCATGGTAGAGAGTTCTCCGAAGAGGGTCTTGGAAAGGGGGACTACTTATAGGGCAGAACGTACCTTGGGGGCAGGCACTTGCCAAAATAGAAGGGGAATACTACATAATAGTAACTTGATGGTTTGCATGATTGGTTCACGTAAATGGACCTCGCCCTTGTAGGATTCATCGAATTAAGCATTGCTCAACAGGGGGAAAACCCGGTAATCCCCTCAAGTTGGCTTTGTGATTGAGGACCCTTTTGTTGGTGCGGATGTGCCTTGCCTGAGGTCTCCTTGGGAAACGTGACTGGGGATTTTCCTGGCCTTGACCTATATCTGGTCGCTTGACCTATTTGTCTACACATCCACCTGGGCAACCTCTCTGGCATATCTGATATATTTGATATTAATTTTATATCCCCCAGGATGAGGTCTGCCAAGGGGGTAACTACCTACAGTACTCTGCTCATCTTGACCGGCAAACTCACTATGCAGTAAGCCACATAGTGCTCTTATGTGTGTACAATGTGCCCTCCTTATCCTTGGTCTCCAGATGTGTGAATCTGAGCATCTGTGTCATGTCCTATAGTTAAAATAGTGGTGAAATGCATGTGCACATGCTGAAGTGTCAGCATGCACATTGTTACCATTGAATAAAATGGGACTTCTGTTCTGTTCCAGGGACTGTTGTATGTATAGAGGGTATATTGTATAGCAGTATGAGGGTGTGAGCTCTTTTGTGAGTATATAAGATTTTACAGATACATATACATGTGTGTGAGAGAAAGAGTCAGACAGATGGACGGAGAAACAGACATAGCAAGAGATATGTATTTTGGCTACCTAAGGTCCCTTCACGCTCACAGTTAGAGCACTTTAACTGCTGCTGCTACACTCTATGGGATCTTTTTAGAAGATGTGTTCAGAATTCTCAGCCAGAGAACTCTTCTAGTGCATCACCATGTTACCACGGTTATGATATGCCTGGTGAGAGCACTAGATATCCTTTTGATATCAAATAATTTGGCCTTTACTTGACCTTTCTCTGCCACCCTACTCCATGTGTTTGCAGAGGTCCCCTGGACAAGCACGTATTAGGCGCGGCCCTTAATGATTGTAAATTCCAAACCTCATTTAGGCAGGCAACTTAAGCCTCTGCGATGCTTCAGGGAACACCTTCTTGCAAACCAGCCTTGCTCAGTGCGAATCTACACAAAGACGCAAGGCCGAGCCATTCCTTTATGTTGAGCCATTTGCATACTGGCCATACTATTGTCATCAAGCGCTAAGCCCATCATGTAAACTTGACCTTTTCCAACGCCTTTGTCCAGCTACAAATTTCCTTTGTTTTCACCGAGCATGGCATGGCCTGTAGGTACAATCCACCCTATAAAAAGTCCCCACTTTCGGGACTACCTGGGAACACTCAGGAACACTCCGGACTGCTATCCTGCCTTGCTGTTGGTCTGTCCAGCGAGTCACCCCCTCAGCGAACCGTGCTGAGCTTTCTTCCCCTTGACCTCCTCTTCTCTCCAGGACTACAAGACCAGGTGTCGTATTACCCACTCCCCAAAGCTCTCCATTTCTATTTCTCAGTTAGTTAGTGTATGTCATGTCTTTTGTGTTGTTTATCCTCAATAAAAATTATTGTTACTTTAGAACTGTCTGGCTACGCTCTCTGACCTGATGCCGTAGACACAGGATTAAAGATCCTTAACTAAAGTTACCCTGCCTCTTGTTAGCTTAAGAGAGTGCTCGAGTCTAATTTCCCCATCTTGTTGTTTGGTTATTTGGGTGCCCCTCCCGGGACCCCCGACATACAGGGTAACAACCAGACTACAAACTACAAAGTTACATCATAGTGCTATAACTGTATAGTGTGAATTGGCCCCTTCTCTTATTTGTACAGCTCTGGAAGGCTGACTTCTTGGAAGTGTGGCCTCTGAACTGGAAATATTTCTTTTAACTGGTACTAATGAGCCAAAAGGGGAAATAGTCCTACCTGTTCCTATGCATTCATTTCTTGTTTGGTGAAATAGCAGTGGCATGATTTTTGATGCTAGTAACTGAAGTGGATAATTCTGGTAACTCTTGATCAGTTCATTATTCAAAATGGAGACTTTTCTTAATACAACTCTTCCTTATGTCAGTATCTTTGCAGTTTCTGAGATATGGTATATTGCTAATCTGAAAATTAAATGGAAATCCAGTAATACTTACCTTGAAGTAAGTTATTTTGAACTCAGTGGCATATACTTCTGAAAAGAATTTGGAAATAAAAGAATATGGAAAAGAATTTAGAAATAACTAGTTACTTGTAGTTATTATAATTAATTAATATTCCAACAACAAACACATGATTAAATTATATTTTAATTGTACCTTGATAAGGAGTAATTCTTCTCCATTTGCAAAATACCAATTCCTGATTTGTGGTATTTAAAGTTGTTTCTTGGTGCCTCCTTTTGCATACCCATCCCAAGCCCCGACATTAAAAGGAAAAAAAAAATAGCTCCAATGGAAACATTTCTGTTCATTTGTGGGTATCTTTCATGTGATTTTGGTTATGAGGATAGATGGAGATTTGTCCAACCACTTGAAATTCCCTCAGACCTGGACACAGTCTCCTAATGTTCGTTCCTCAGTATCTGAATTTTGTTCTTATATTTAAAATATTTCCCAAGAAGTATAGTGGTAAAGTGGTAAACTATAATAGTGCTATTGCTGTGATTATTTCTGTACAACAAGAGCATCCCTCTTGCATCTCATAGGCATTCCTTCCTTGCTGGTCTCCTTTAGTGCTGCAGTTCACATGAAGGGCAGAATTCTGTTAGTGGGTCTCACATGCATAACTACGGCTTGCATGTGCACATGTCCCTTTTGGATGGGACACAGAGGGTTACTTTCTTGTCCTTTGTCTAACTGCCCCCCCCCCAAAAAAAAACCTTGTCTAATCCCAGGAGTTTGCAGCTTCTGTTCTTTACTGGTGGTGGTGGTGGGGGGGGAAATTCAGAGGAGAAAGAAATAGCTGTTCTTCATTCCAGGGAGGCTATTTTCTTTCTTTCTTTCTTTCTTTCTTTCTTTCTTTCTTTCTTTCTTTCTTTCTTTCTTTCTTTCTTTTAAATCTAGTACATTCCAAAATGTAATGGATCAGTTGCTTGCCCTGTGTTTCTACTGTCTCAGAGCCAGTAAAGAGGGCTGCAAGTAAACATAGCTCTAGTTTCCTCAACACAGATTCAACAGAGATCAAGTGAGTTGCATAAGATTGAGTGAGACATGTGACCAATGTGTGGGTGGGAGGGGCAAGGAAAGCCTCTGATATGTCAAGAAAGAACGGGATCCAGGAGCAGGAAAACCTGTGATGATGGTGGTAAAATCAAAACAAAAAGAAGTGGTAACTCTCAATAATTTTATGCAGTCTAGTTGAGTCTCAAAGAGTTAATTTCATAATCAATGGAATATTCCCTCTACAAACACTATTGAAACTAAAATGTGTAAACTTTACCCAGCTGCAGGGCTTGGGAGTAGGATTGATAAAATTATTTATCCCTCCTCTCTTCACAAAAACAGAGAAATATATCAGAGACCATTCCAATTCTTGACCCAGTTTTGCTCTCTGTGGCATCATTGATGTATATTCCATGTATGTGCCAGTGTTGTCTGAAGACAGTTGGCACTGAATGGCATTCTGCAAGGGAAAATTGAGGTGACGGTGGCATGGGAATCAGTCTCAGATGGATAGATTATTTCAGGGGAGGAAGTAGAGGAAGCAATGTAGGGTGTTGTTTCGGAGTCTTAAGCTTCGTCACCAGTCCTTGACCTTCCTTTCCCTGATGCTTTGCAAAAGTCCATCGCCTATTCCTCCCAACAAAAGGAAATACAATAGCTAGCTATGGATGAACACACTGAGATTTCTTTCTCATAGAGAGCAAAATCATCCCACTAAAATATGACTGGTGTAAAGCATGATGGAGCGATGGGATGGGATGAACTGGAGCAGCTGCTTTTCCTCTGAGGAGAAATTGGAGTTAATTATTGCTGTTACAAAGCACTGGGGGCTGGGGTGGGGAGGAGAAAAAAAAGAAAAGGAGAGGGAGAGGAGACATTTAAAAATGTATTTATTTAAAAGTAAAATAATAATGGAAGAGGGGGGAGACATTCATTCTTCCCGGATTCCCCGTGGAGCCTTCAGTTTCTCGGGTGGCCTGAGGAGAGATCAGTGAAGCTGTGCTTTGTAGTCTATTACTGCACAGCTGTTCATCAATTAGAATAGGGAGAATAGCCCTGCTGCTTTCCAATAGTGCAGTGGCCATGGTGCATTATCAAGCAAAATGCAGAGATACATGAAAACCCACACAGTGTAGTTTGGTGTGTGTGTGTTGGGGGCGTGATTATTTGTTCTTTTGCAGGGGCACTTCTTACTCCAGCATTTTCTCTCTGCTTAGCCCCTCCTCTCTAACCTATGTGTCTGTGTGTGTTGTGTGACTTCAAGTCATTTCCAACTTACGGCGACCCTAAGGCAAACCGATCATGGGATTTTCTCGGCAAGATTTGTTCAGCAGCGGTTTGCCATTGCACAGGCTGAGAATGTGTGACTTGCCTGAGGTGCCCCTCTAGGTTTCCATGGCTGAGCGGCAGATTTAAACTCTGATCTCCCTGAGTCCTAGTCCAGAACTCAAACCGCTTTACCATGTTGGCTCTCCCTATCCTGGCTTAACATAAATCTTATGCCTTTTGAATATTTCACTCTACAAACCTTGATTGTAGATAGAGCAAAATTTCCCTTGGCATGCTGAGGGCATGGACATGGTGAGAAAATGGAAGGTTTTTTTTTTCTTTTTAAGAGAAACTTTTTAAAGAGCACATTGATAATAGAAAAGAAGGCCATTTCTGCAGTACATTGTTATAGTGCTATTATTATTCCACTTTCAACATCTTGTGGAATTCTGGGGTTTGTAGTTTACTGAGGCCAAAGAGCTCTCTGGCTGAGAATTCTAAAGGTCCCTCCTTAAAAACTACAAACCCCAGGATTCCATAGGATGTTGAAAGTGGAATAATAGCACTAAAACAGTGTATTGCAGAAATGGCTGAATAAGAGGAGAGAGGAAAAAGTATAATCACATTGCTCCAAAAAAGGAAGGCAAATAACTGGATTGTTTCTGCATAGGGGTTTTTAGCTTCATTTTTTTTATTTCCATATTTTTATTGAAAATTTAGTTACATAAAAAAACCTGAGTGGATATATATCTTTACTGACATATCCTGACATACTTCCATACTTATATCCCCAGCTGAATCTAATTTGTTTCCATTTACAGAAGAGAAGAACAGTTACATTTCTATTTATATAAGAAAAGAACAGTTACACTTCTTTCTTTCTTTGGTTTCTTATACATTTATGTTTTTATCCAATCTAAAACTCTTTTCCATTCCCTTTCAAAAGTCTGGATAAGTTTGTTTTTCAAAGAAAATGCTAATTTTTCTGACTCTACCATATCCAGAATTTTTAGTTTCCACTGTCCTAAGTCAATATCTATCTTTTCTTTCCAATTTTGGGCATATGTCAACCTTGCAGCTGTTATCAAATATAACAATATCTTCTTTCAGCTTCATTTTGAAGGATGACTTCTTCCCAGTCCCACAACCTTATGCTTCCTCTGTCTTTTGCACACCAACACATGCCATGTCCTGGTGCTGTGGCTCACAGAGAGACACATACAAAGAGGGTAAGCAGGTGTGCCTGGTGACTGACCTATGGCAAGGGCTTGCAAGTAAGTGATTTTCCATGCATAGCTTGCATTTCTCCTATCTGCTCCAATAACTTCAGCAAGGGCTCTGGTTAGTTTGCTGTAGAAGGGAGATTTGTAGGAAAGCAGAGGGAAATGTGATGAAGAAAATTAAGAAACCCTGCATGCAAGAGAAACTTAACAGGTGCCATGGAGAAATCAGGGTAGAGGTTGGAAAGACAAACGAAAAGAAGAGCATAAAAGAGAAAAATCCAGTTCTGACACTACATTTAGATATTCAAGACGCCTCCCCCGCCCCAGTCATTTTCCTTATAATGCGGCAGTGAGAGATCTGGTGAAAAGCAGATAGTTAGTGCTACTTTGCCACCATATGCCTTTCTATTTGGAAATTTGCATAAATAGCAAAACAGTAAAACAGGATTTATAACCTAGCTTCACTCCTTCTCTATCAACCCTCTGCTGAAAATCAGCTAGAAACGGGAAAGAGAGCCTTATACTACAATTTGAAGTGGCATTTATTTTAAAGGGAGCCATATTGAATGTGAGAGAACATACCTCCAATCAGTGCATTTAGGATTATGGCCTTAGGTTAAACAAATATTTCATTCCCAAATGCTACTATTACTATTCCCAAATATTACTATTATTATTATATACACCAGTATATTTTAATATGCCTGTAATTGTGACTTAAAAGAATAGTTTCAGTGCATTGGATGAAGGAGGTTGGAGTCCAAGAAAGCTTTTGGCAAATAAAACTTGTTAGCCTTTAAGATACCAGAAGAATCCTTGTTGGTTGTAAAGCAGCTGTAACATAATACAGCTCCTTATCAGAGAACTGTAAAGATAGTCCAAGGGCTATAAAAGAGATGTGAGACTTGATACTTCAGTATGGAGATTTCCTCATAATTCACTTCCTTTTTTAGGTGTCGTTCTGGATTTGAGGGAACAGCAATGACTTGTTTCATATTATCCAAGACTGTGGTCTTACTCTACCAGTTTTCCTAACTGTAGAAGACCTGTGTCACATAATTTCTAATGCTGGGTACAGGGCGGATAGGATTGGAACTTTGGAAAACAAAAGCCATCTTGTAAGATTCTTTTCTGCATGGACAGATTATAAATTTGGAATTGTCCTCTGTACAATATCCAATATTTGGGGTGGGGGTTCTGTTGAGAAATTTTGTGTTATGTAGTTTATTTAAAACAACCATAAATTGTCCAGGACAGGAGATAGGACAGGAGAGCAATAGCACCTTCCTGTCCATATTTCTTGCAGCGGCTGAAGGGCATCTCCAGAAGGAGAAAAAAAGTCTTGAGTTTCCAGTTCTTTTTGTTTTGATTATATCTGATTATTTATGAGTTGCATTCAGTTTCTTTCTTAAAAAACACCCGATTTCCTTCCCTCTCCCTTGGGTCCTCCCCACCCCCCTGTTCACATGTCACTTCCAGGCCATTTCCACCCTGCACTGTTATAGTGCTATTATTCCACTTCCAACATCCTGTGGAGTTCTGATAATTTACTGAGGCCAAAGAGCTCTCAGACTAAGAATTCTAAATGCCCCTCCCTAAACTGCAAACCCCAGGATCCCATAGGATGTTAAAAATGGAATAATAGCACTATAACAGTATAGTGCGGAAGTGGCCTGAGATAGTTGAAAACAGACAAGGCAAGGTTCATTTAAACTGACATTAAGAATGGGAATGAAAGGTCCTTGGTAATGTTTGGAGCTTCCAGGACATACTTTGGGATGAGGTAAATGTCATGTGGATCTCCAAAATAAAATTAGAAAGAACAGGTTAAAAACCTGGGATTTCCATTTTTTAAAAATCTCTCTGGATGTGGCCATTGTTAGTAATACATAACTATCATTGCTAGTAGCCATCCATATGAATGTGTATTGAGAAGTGAAAAAAATCCAACCACAACACATCCAACACTTGTCATTGTTCTCTCATTGCCCACTACCTGCCGTTTCACTTGAGAGTAGAAAAAAAGAAGAAGAAAAAAACAGAAAAAAAGATGACTCTATTTAGCCAGTATAGGGAGTAGGATAGGCAGTATAGTATGGTGGTATGACCTTGGAGACCAGTGTTTAATTCCCTGTTTGGCCAAGAAAACCCACTGGTTGACCTTGGGTGAGTCACATACTCTCAGTCCCAGAAAACTCCATGGCGGATTTGCCTTAGGATTGCCATAAGTTGGAAACAACTTGAAGGTACACAACAACAACATAGAGGTTATGTATCTTGAAAAGGTGTGCAAATAAAACATGCAAGAGAAATTATTAACCATTTGCAAGTTTTTAAAAAGCTTTTATTGAGAGAGACATTTTTTCTAGCAAAACAATACAAGTGAATGTAATCACTAATATTCCACAATGGAAAGTACAATAACCTACTTAATTGCTATGTTGGGTCTAATTGACCTCACTATGCTATTTAAGTAGGAGAAAAAATAGCTGGCATCCTGCTGGTGAATTATGAATTCTCTACTGGGAAAGAACACAAATATCCCCAACCCACTTTTTCTCAGCTGCAGCCCCCTGAATCTGGCCATATCGTGGTCAGTGGAGAGTGGGGTGAGCTACAGACAAATGTCTAGGTATTTTTCTATAGGTGGACAGAGAACAAGGATATCATCTGCAGGAACCTCTGGGGACTCGTAGAGATCCCTGTGGATGCCTATGGCTGTATTTTCAGCTATATGAGTCTCCTATCAAAGACTTTTCCCCCTCTACTTCTTCTATCTGACTTTATTTTCTATTGAAGGACGAGCAGTACAGTGGGAAATGGCCAGGTTCAGGGGACAGCAGCTAGGAACAAGTGGGTGTTATGAAGGTTTAACAGGAAACTATTATATCTATGGCCCTTTTCGCACGGCATTTCCGAAGTGAAAGGGCCCCTTGAGTGTCGCGCACATGTGAAGAGCGGTCCACACGACACACTCACATTTATGAGATGCCCAGGGGCCTGATGTGGACCACGCACACATTTTTTCATTTTTGGCTTGAAGCCGAAAATGCTGCACGGTCGCGCATCGCTCTGGGGCCCCGCGCACACTTACCTGGTATGCAGAGCCTCGGGAGCCAGGCCAGTCACACTTCCTGTCCAGTGCAGGCTGGGAAAGGTCCCAGGCTGCACTGCAAAAGGAAGAGGCAGGGCGCTCATGCGACCGGGAACAGCTGTGGAGCTGATGGGACTGGGACGCGAGAGCCTCTCGCTGGAGGCTGCTCGCGCGAGTCCTGCCCCCCAGCTCTGTGAAAGGGTAAGGTGTGAAAAGGGTCTTTGTCTTGTCGTCATGTCTCCTGATGCAGAATCATGGCTGTTGCACCATTAATGTACATATAATTATACACATATGGATTTTTCTCAGATATTAATGCATGTAGTGTTAATACAGTATATTGAATCAAGCATGTGTTGTGAATTACTGGTGAAATCAAAAACAAATTCCACAGAATGTGGGTCTGTTAGCATGAGCTACCTCAGTTTATTACTTTTCTTTGCTTTCAAGTTGGCTTCTGCTTATGGCACCTGTATGAATGAGAGATTCCTCAGGCCTCAGTTACCCTTTTTGCATCTTAACTTTTTGCGGTGCTGGAGTGCGGGACTCACACAAGCAGGCTCCAGCGAGAGGCTCTCGCGTCCCGGTTCCTTCAGCTCCACAGCTGCCATCCACTCGAGTGAGAGCTCCGCCTCTTCCTTTTGCAGTGCAGCCTGGGACCTTCCCAGGCTGCACTGGACAGGAAGTGTGACTGGCTTGGCTCCTGAGGCTCCGCACACAAGGTAAGTGGACGCGGGGCCCTGGAGCAATGCGTGACTGTGCACCATTTTTGGCTTAAAGTGTATGAGCGGTCCCTGCCAGGTCCTGGAGCATCGCCCAAATGTGAATGCATCATGTGGACTGCTCCTCACATGTGCATGACGCTCAAGGGGTCCTTTCGCATTGAAAATGCCATGCGAAAAGGGCCCCGGTCATCACTAGCTCTGCCCAGGTCTTGCAGATTTGGGGCCGTGGCTGCCTTGATTGAGTCAGTCTGTCTCCAAAGTAGCCTTCTTCTTTTCCTATGGCTTTCTACTTTACTGAGTAGTATTGCCTTTTTCAGAACTGCATGAATAGGACATGGTCACACAATGGATACATAAAGCAATGGTTCTCAACCTTCGAGCCTCCAGATGGTTTTGACTACTAGAATAATGTCATACTTTCAACTCTCAAAAGCTCCAGCCCACATGGTCAAGTTTCCAGAAGCTGGCAACCAAAACCTTCGGAGGGTCAGACAGTGAGAACTACTGACATAAAAAAAAAATTGCCACAGTTTTGTGTCATTGTATCACCTATGGAGATGACCCTGTGCTCTTTCTTGGGAGTGTCACCACTGGCAAGCCCCAGAAGTTCTGAGGCTACCTCTCTAAACATCTCAGGCAAGATGGCCAGGTCCCAAGATTCGGCTCACAGTCTGAGCAATTCCAGAACCAAATGTGCTAGGATGAAGCCTCTTTTGAGATGTTCACACTATCATGGATTGTTCAGCTTCTCAAAAATGCAAGCATTTAAGAAGTAGCTGTCTACTATATTGTATGGGATTAAAAAAAATACAACCATGTCATTTTAATATTTATTTTAAACCACCAAGAGAATGTTTTGTATGAGATGGAATGCAAATATCATAAATAAATCACATACTTGGAGGTACATGAGGTGACCATTTGATTCACAGCTGTTTTTAGTTTCATAATAGTGAATGATCTCAAGAATAATGAATAAATTCAGGCTTGCATTTGTGGCCTGAGTTTGCTGCATCTTTATACTCTGACACAAAGGAAATCACTGTCATTCTGGTACATAACAAACAAGTGCCAAATCTTTTTGAAAATCAAATATGTGTCTATTCACACATCTGGATTTGTAGGCAAGAAATGCTAAGGGGGATTCCCTGGTTGGGACACACTGGTGAAAACACTAGTTGTCATAGCTCATTCTGAACCTTGTAAATGTAACATGTTATTCACTATCTGGCCTGGATTTCAAGCTGTTTTGGAACTGCAACATTTTGAAAGACTTTTTCTAAAACATGAAGTGAATGGGAAATGACTTCTGTTCAGTTCCTGTTGCTAAAAAAGGGCTCTCCTGGGCCTAACATTGCTCAGGGGCACCCAAAAGCATGGCAAAAAAGCTCTCACTGCTAGATAGCATTTGAGGAAAATTCTTTTGATTTTTTTTTCTGTGTATGTGGGGCAGGGAGGGGAAAATGCAGCCCTCCATGGTCTAGGGAACTAAGTCCCTTTAGCCTCCCATGTTGGCCCATCCTTTCTTTCCTGTATTTTAGATGTGAACTATGACTAATAATTTTCAAGACCTCATAACACAATGCTATTGTTTCAAGAGCAATAATACAGCTTTGTTCTAACTGACAAACAGCACCCCAAACTGAACTGAAACTCCATCCCTCCATGCATTTGAAAGGGCAATTTCCGCATGAAAAGGCTGTCCCGCTATGGGGACAGGATGACGGTGGTCAGCTGGTTGCAGTGATGTAGACTCGAGTCAATAGACTCAGACTCAAGTCAGACTTAAGTCGCTTCAGTAACTCGACTTGGATTGACTCAGCAATAAATGATGCACTGACTCTACTTGACTCTACTTGAGACTTGTATATTTTTAATGACTGACTTGCTGCCCTTGGTTCAGTAATATAACACATATAACAAAGTCACCTTATGACTTTGAACAACATCTCCATCTTGTTTTGCCTACTGGTCACATGGCAATCTGTCTCAAACCCAAAGTGTGGGCACATTTCTCTGAGGGGAACAACAAATGGGTTTGGCAATGGGCTTGAGGCTGGGTTGAGGTCTCCTCAGCAGTCGGTCCCTGCTGCATATTCAAGGAGCCTTCTAAAACTTTTCCTAAGAGCAGAAGGCAAGACTCGGTGCATTTGTCAGAGAAGAAAAGCAAATGTGTTAGGCAACAGGCCTGAGAAGGTCTGCTTTTGAAGCCTCAGTAATGGGAAGTAAGAAGAATCCTATTCCCCACTTTTGAAGCTGCAGATGGCAAAATCACAAATGTGGAGGCCTGACTCTGCTTAAATTGTTAAAATTGATGTTATTTGGCTCTGTCCAATAATTCTGGAATTTTGGCTAGGGTATAATGTTGACTTCCAGACTTGAGACTTGATTTGAAACTTAACTTGAAAGTATCTTCAAGGACTTGAGACTCGACTTGAGACTTGGAGTAAAAGACTTAAATACATCACTAGCTGGTTGTGCTTCCACATGATGTCATTGCTGGCCTACTGCCATCCTGTCCCCATGCATTGTGCTTGTGGGGTATTTGCTAAACGGATAAAATCCATTTAGCGCCCAAGATTGCATGATGCTCCTGTACCTACCCGTCCTGCAGAAGGGCAGGAATCACAATGACGGCACTTCCTTCGCCAGCACAGCCTCAGAAATACCCAGCTGCACTGCAGAAGGAAGAGGTATGGCCATCGTGCTCCTTTCTGCAGGGAGCCGGTTCCATGTGGAGGGGAGCACTCCTGTCTCGCTCCCTTCCCTGCTGTGACTGTGACAGGACAACTCACTAGAGCCTCGTCATGCGGAAATGGCCTAAGCTGAAAAGCAAAGCCTCCTCGATGCCACAATACTTAGCTAATTGTGTTTGCCAAGAGAAAAAAGATATTCCTACAAGCTGTGTATCCACATTGTACAGTCACAGTAGTGCGTCATTTTACAAGGCACTTAGAAGTTTATGCCAGACAGTACCAATGCTATAGTTCAGGGGAATACACACTAGAGCATTCTAAGTACTTTACCAAACTACAAGTCCCAGGATTCCATGATACGGAGCCATGGCAGTTAAAGTGGTATAAAACTAGTATAATTGTGCAGTGAGGCTGTACCTCAGGTATGTTTGAGAGTGCAAAATAATATCTGACAAGGTGCTTCTCTGCCTTAGGACTGAGTTTTGCTGGAGGCCCCCTTTCTGTGTCTCACTAGTGGGACCAATAGAGTATGTAAGCATGTGGGAATGACGGTATCTGCTGTGGCAACCTAGCTGTCACACGGCCTTCCCTTGGAAACCCAGTTGGTACCAATATTGGTTTCATTCCAATTGTGAGTTAAAACCTTGGTTTTAATTAAATCCTTTGGAACTGAGCTTAATGATTTTATGGAAATCTGTACATATATACATGATTTAAAATTCCTTTAACCGTTTAACTGTTCAGTTGTTTAATTTGTTCTTAGAAGGTTTAATTTTTATACATTTTAATCATTGAAAAGAATTGTACTGTCAGCTGCCCAGAGATCTTATGATATAGGGTAAGAAATAACATTTGAATAAATACATATCGTGGAATGTTATAATCCAGCCAAGTCCAATGCAAGAGTTGTAGGGCTGTATAGCCTGTCCTAATCCCACTCCTCACATAAAACATTTGGCCAGCCAGAGTGACTGGTCAGTCAGGTGTTATTGCAATATTTGGGAGCAATCTCAAAACATCCAGTTGGTTCTCCTTTTGACTTCTCATGAAGGGCTGTTGCAGCAAAGCTACGAAGGCAAAGTTCTTTCGCCCTATCCAGTGATGGGTGTTGACTCCCATGTCAAGGGTGTGGTGAATCCACTCTGAATTTTGAGTAGCTTTAAAGGAGCTATCCAAGGTTCTTAACCCCGTTTGAAGATACTCTTCAACATCTTAGAGAACTCCTTCAGACTGGATTAAAACCTAGAGTAGAATCACTACCCCACTGGTATGGGAGTCATAAGCCATCACTGCCTCATCTGTATCATTTTTATGTAGTTATCAATGCAGGCAGTTTTCATTTACAAAACGAGACCTTTGTTTTATTACACCCTTTACTAATGCTTTTTTTTTTTGTTATACTAAACAATTTTGTCTCTTACTTCTAATTTTGTATGAATAGCCATTTTCATGTATTTTCACGTTCATTTTTGTACAAACCAGACCTTGGAAAGGCTATGTTTTTGAACTACCACTCCCAGCTGCTGGTTGGGATTTTAAATGCTGTAGACCAAAACCACAGCTCCTCTAAGCTGTGAAACAAACATAAACAGCCATTCCCACCTGATTTCTCCAGCATCGTTTCCAAAAAGGAGAAACATCCTCCAATCTACCTAGAGGAGTAATGGACAACTATGAACAGGTTGCAAGTCAACTTTTGTCCTCCACTTCCAGGCTGCACCATATCTTTTGGACTTACTATAGTGTCGTCATGTCACTTGCAGATGTCATTGTGGGCAATTTTCTGCCTTTTTCCATGGAAGGGGGTTGGTTTTTTATGTGTGTGTGGGAGAGTAATTCATATCACCACATCTTCATAGAGTTTGGGGACATTTAAGCATGTCATGGAGAGATAAATCACCCAAAAATTGATGAAGAATTTTTATTTTTTTGAGGATTTTGGAAACTTTGGGGATCAGCAGTAGGGTTTGGACAGCTATAAAACGGGGGTTCAAGTCTGTAGCCTGCAGGCTTCATTCTCCTCAACTTTGACCTAGACAAGCAAAGAACAAGAGTGAAGAAAGTAGGTTCATCTCTAGAAAACTGATGCTGCTGGTGGTTCTCTGCAGGGGAAAAGTATGGGTCCATCAAACCACTCTTCCTTGGAACAATTGACAAAGTCATCCCCTTCCATCCATGAAGCTAGATGACCATCTTTTCCTCTCTCAATCTCTTTAAAAAAAAAAAACACTGGCTTTCCTTTCATGCTTATAAGAGCATTCTGACACAAGGAAATTAATTGGCTAAAGCTTCTCTTCCTCAGAACTTCCCCCATTCCTGGTTTTACTGAATGGTCTGGATCATGTGTTTAAGAGGCATTACGTAGACTCTTCCTAACACTGCCATCAATGCCATACACCTTTTTGCAGGAGACAGGTTCAATTAAAATGCTGTAATTAATGAATTAATGGATCAATTAAACTGATTAATTGATAAATGCTTTCAGTCTTAATTAATGGTGATATGGCCCATGAAAGCTACCTGCGCTATTACAGTCCACTGACAAATAGGAAGAAGATGCCTCAGTCTGCGTACAAATGATAAGGTATGTAATTAGGAAAACCACCTGTAAAAACAAAAGAAAAACAAACAATTAAAGAGAGATGAACTAATGAATTAAAAGTGAGGATCTGCATTGGTAAAGTCTCCTATGTGCTGTAGTGCTTCCTACACTAAAGAGATTTGTTCACTCTTCTGCATATCTTTTCTACTCGCCAAACACTCTTGAGAAATAGATCCTGTGAGAGAAATGGATCCTGTGACATTTCATACTCACTGAACCCAGTTGCTGTTGTGTGTCTTCAAGTCCATTGTGATCTATCATTATCTATCATGGAGTTTTCTCAGCGACATCTGTTCAAAGGGTGTTTGCCACTGCCTTCCTCTGAAGTAGAGAGAGTGTAAATTGCCTAAGGTCCAGTGGGTTTCCATGGCTGAGCGAGGTTTTAAACTCTAATCTCCTGGAGACTCATAGTCTAATACTCAGAACACTGTACCACAGAGCCTCACTGAGCATCCTCAGTCCTTATTGAGAGGTTCTGGAGGTTCTTTCCTTCAATTTATTTATTTATTTATTTATGAATCCTATGTATTCATTCAGAAAAACATAACTCCTAATTTGTCCAATGGGGCTTATTGTCATGTGAGCACAGATCAGATTCTATCCTTGCAGAGCAAGTTTCTCTTCTTGTCCTTTTGACAGGGTGGAAAGTTTTTGGGACAAATGCCTTTCAGGAGGAGTGGAAAACTTGACTGGAGAATTATAATGGTTGTAATGCAGGAGTCCAAATCATTCCAGTGTCTGGATGTTGTTGGGTTACAGGTCCTAGAAATCCTAGTCCATAATGGTGAGGAAGGCCATCCAACAATGAGTCTAAGAACTATAGACTTGGAAGGGACCATGAGCGCCATCTAGTGCAACCTTCAGCCATGTAGGAATACATTCCCAAAGATGTTATCCAACCTCTCTTTAAGACTTCCAAAGCAGGAGAATCCAGCATCCAATGGTACACCTACCTATTATAGAGCAGCTTGTATCATCAGGAATGTCTACCTAATGTTTACGTAGAATCTTCTTTCTTGTAATTTGAATCTATTGATTCATGTCCTGGTTAGGGAGCAGTTGAAAACAAGCTTGCTCCATCTTCTACATGACATGGCTTCAAATATTTAAAGATGACTTCTTCACTTTTCAGTCTTCTCTTTTCCAGGCTAAATATATGCAGCTTCTTATATCATTACAGGCCTTTGGTCAGCTTGGTCATTCTCCTTTGGCTATGTTCCAGCTGGTCAGTATCCTCCTTGAACTGTGATGCATGATTCTCAATCCATCTGGATTAGATGGAGGAGGACCCATACCTTTTCCTTCTGCCCAGAACCAAGTCAGCTGCCCCAAACATCATCTGTCTCCTCCCTACTGCACCCGTAATTTTTATCCAGGCAAGACAGTAATATAAAAAATATATAGAATATAATATACAGTCTATAAATATAATATTATATAATTATATAGTATTACTGATGACCTTAATAATCCTTTCTTCTCCCATGATTTGCTCATCTAGAGTCTACTGCTCCTTAAATGCTCTCATTCTAGAAGCGAGTCACAAATGCCACTGTTCTCAGTCTGACAATATGAGAAAGAGATAAAGATTTAATGGACCTTTTCAATAATTTCTCTCCCATTGGTCCCATTGGTTTCACTGTAAAGGAACTGATTTACACTAGTTCCAGGGCTAATGTAGATCTGCTGCTGGTTTGAAGGCATACCTGGGAAACTCGAAGGGCTGTGGATCCCACTACCTCACTCAACATAGCCCAGAAATGTCACTGGAACACCTTTTCTTTCTGATACCCCCTCTGATAACAACAGTGTCAGTCTTGAAAGAGCACCGGCCATAAATACCCTTCAATGGATCTCTAGAAGGTTCAGAATATTTGTGTTTACATATGCAAGTCTTGCCTGACCTGGTTGTTTCATTTCGACAAGCGTATCCTTAGTTCTGAATAACCACTTTGCTGAAACATGTTGATCTGCTCTTCTCTGTGGTGTAGGAACCTACCTCTATTCTTTTCATGTTAGTTCTCACTAGGTACCAAATTTTCTGTTAAAGAAGTAATGCCCAGGAACACATCTACTGTGGGCCCTTCTGGCAATATATTATTATAGTGCTATTATTCCACTCGCAACATTTTATGGATTCCTGGGGTTTGCGGTTTAGGGAGGGGCATTTATGAGGCTCTTTAACCTCAGTAAACTACAAACCCCAGAATTCCACAGGATGTTGAAAGTGGAATAATATCACTATAACAGTATAGTGCGGAAAGGCCCTTTGTTAGCTGAGGTAAACCTGTAGAAATGTATGTAACTCTTGTAAATCACACCCATTCCAAAGCTGCTTTCCTAACAAGACATACCTCTTATTTTCAGCTGTTGCTTTCATAATTACCTTAATTGCTCCTAGCTTTCTCTTTCTTTTTGTAACTTTGTTCTATAGATACATATTGATATGTTTAAATGGAAGCTTCTTCTCTTTCTCCAACTTTCTGTCTTAACATATCATATTCTGAGGAGCGTTATCCTAATGAGAAAGAATAGAACTATTCTCTTCTGGCTTATGATACCACATATAATAATTTTAAGTAACACACACACACGTATGCATGTGTTACCCTGTTCTCTGGAGGTCCTGGGAAGGGCACCCAAATAACCAAAACACAAACACAACTTGGGGAAATTAGCTGGAGCACTCACTAAAGCTAGCGAGAGGCAGGGTAACTTAGCAGGGATCTTGCAACCCAGCGTCTACGGGGTCAGGTCAGTCAAGCAGTCAGACAGTTTTAAAATAGCAAAAATGATGTTTTATTGAAAGACAAACAGACAATAACGACACCACAATCACACAACGAAAGAATTGGAAATAAGGATTTTTGGGGGAAATGGGTGATACGACACCTTTCTCGTAGTCCTGAAGAAGTTGAAGATTGAGTTTGTTGGGGTGCAGGAAAGAAAGCTCAGCGTGGTTCGCTGAGGGGAGCTCGCCAGACAAAGCGGCAGCAAGGCAGGATGGAACTCGGGAGCAATTTGAGGTGGTCTCGGAATCGGGGAGGGTTATATAGGGTGAATTGTGACTGCAGGCCATGCCTTACTCAGTGAGAACAATGTGAGTTTGGAGTGGGACAAAGCTTTGGAAAAGGTCAAGTTTAACATGATCGGCTTTGCGCTGAATCAACAATAGTGTAGCCAGTATGCAAATGCACGGTACTTAGTCCGGCTTTGTAAGACTATCATCTCAGAGCTGGCCGCCTTTGTTTAGAGTCATGCCTAAGCAAGAAGGTGTTTGCAGGGAGGTCCCTGAAGCAACGGAGTGGCTCTGTTCTGCCTGCCTAGGTGGAGGATGGAATGTCCAGCAATTACCGGCCACGTCTGTTTACGTGCTTGTCCGGAGGCCTTGCAAACACGTGGAGCAGGGTGGCAGAGGAAGGCCGAATGGTTTTGATATGAAAAACGATATCTAGTGCTATCATCGGGTAGGCCTGGGCTGAAGTAACACATGCACACACAGGAACACACCAGTATCACCCCAGGTTTCAACGTAACATTCATTTATTGCTGAGAGAACAGTGATGAGGTTTACAATTATGCCTCCTTCAACAATATCCTGAGATATCTACAAAAGTTTTTGAAGGAAGATTTCTTTAGAGTTTTGACCTCCCACAAGGAAGGGAGGACAAACTGACACATCAGTCTATTTCCAGTCCTTGACGCTTTTCTGTGTATCCATCGATAAGGCAATTCTGTCAAATTTCTATGGTTTGCATTTATTTTTCTTTAAATGAAATAAAAAAGGAAAAAAATGGCATTATTTATTATTTTTCCCACATTATATCCTGTTTTAAAGACAATCCTTCCCAACAAACAGATTATGCTAATACCCCCCAGTATATGGGTTATTCTACGGAATGTTCTTAATAAACACATTTTAGCATATAGTTTTTGAGCTGATTACAGCATTGCAAAACTTGCAGAAGGACACAGTCCAAAGGAAAATGATGTTCCAATCTGAATATTTCTTTCTTTGGACTGTGCCATTCTGCAAGTTTAACTGAATATTAAGAGTCAGCGTGGTGCAGCGGCATGAGTTTTGGACTATGGACTCTAGAGTCCAGGGTTCAGTTCCCTACTTGGTCATGGAAACCCACTGGGTGATCTTAGAGTCCTAGAAGACCCCGTGATTAGTTTGCGTTAGGGCTGCCATATGTCAGAAATGACTTTGAGGTACACAATAACAACAGAGCCGAGTATTAGTTCAGCAAGAGTAACATAAGGTGGTTGTGCTGATATTTTACTCAGGAGAAACGCTGGGACTTGTAGCATTCTCCATGTATAGGTACATTCTAGGGCAGGGAGAGAACCTCTTTCACCCTAGGAGTTGAATTCCAATTTAACGAGGGTCACAAAAGCTACATCCCAGCAGTGGGAGGGGCTAAATGCATAGGCCACATGCAAAGCAAAGTGGGTCAGGCCAAACCTTATCCTTGTCCATTTGAATTTTTTCCCCCCATCAAGCATATGAAGTCCAGCTATGCATGTCCACTCAGGAGTAAGTTCCAGTGCAACATCTCTCTGGGTTGCAAACCAGAAATTAGTTCCTTATAACATCTTCCTGTGCAACAAACCATATAGTTGAACAACAATAACAACAAAAAATTCAATGACACAAAAAAAATATTAACATCTTTTGCACCATTCGTTATAAAATATTCCAGTAATCAAAAATGGCTTGGGGTGATGATGAAGAGTTGCAAATTGGGAACTCCCAAATATTTTTGCTTTAAATAGATATAGAAGAAACCCCCTGGGAGCAGTGTTCATAGATTTTTCTCATCAAGTCTCTGTCTACATGCATAAGATTTTCCATTTCTGGAACAAGATTTCCCTCCAGATTTAGGTTAAGGTTATTGGGAACATATTCATTATATGGAAATGCATAATAAGCACAAAATAATGCATTAAAATGACCACATGCAAACTTCTTTCCAGGTCAACAAATAAAAAAAGAAATTACCTTACCCATCATGCACGTATGCCTCACAATCCGAGGTTAGCAAGATACGTGCGTGTGTAAGAATGAGAAAGGGAAATCTATTAACACATTCAAAATTTAGTTACAATGTGGGGTCATTTTAATGCATTGGTGTATGCCTGCTTCTTATGCATTTTAACAGGGAAAACTTTTTCCAGTAACCTTAACCTCATTCTGAGATGTGGCTCAGGCAGTCTTGTAAATAATGTCGCCCAATCTGAGGCACTGTTATAACTTTAATCTCTCAGTAGTTTCAGCCCCAGCATTGTCCAGAGTGAGGATATAATTTGTCTGTCTGTCTGTCGATCTATCTAGCCCTTTTAAAGGAAGGGGTACTGGGGGCAATTGCCCTGGGCCTCACATATGGAGGTACTTACCCTATTTGCTGGTGTATAAGACTCATTTTTTCCCTAAAAAATACTGTTTGAAAATGGGATGCATCTTGTACGCTGGCAAATATGGTACACATAGAAATGGTTGCACAAACGTTAGCAGTGCTGCTTTGATACAACTCATATCTTTCAAAATCTCACTAGCTTAAGAGACATAAACTCAGTGTAAAGAAACATCACAATGGTGTGTTCAAAATGAACAAATTGAGTTTCAAGGTTAAATGAAAGGTACTACATTGAGGTGGGTCATACGAAATACACAGATATACGATGGATGATAGCTGCTTGACTGGTAGATGTGAAAAAGGCCTTGGGCCTAAATATGAGTCAAGCTAAGTATGAGTCAACTGTGTGATGTTGTGACCAAATCTGCATCTGAACTAGACAACATTCTCAAGTGTTAAGGTATCTCATTGAACACTAAAGTTAGGTTGGTTCATGCCATCATATTTCCAATTTTTATGTATGGTTTGAAAGCTGGAAATTGAAGAAAGATGATAGGAAGAAAATCAACCCATTTGAAATGTGGTGCTGGAGAAGAGTTCTAGGGATACCCTGGATTGCTAAAAAGACACATAAATGGGTCTTGGAGCCAATCAAATCTGAACGCTCCCTGTAAGTCAAGATGGCTAAATTGAGATGGTCCTATGTTAGATTATTATTGAGAAGACATGACTCCCTAGAAAAGACAATAATGCTTGGTAAGATAGAAGGCAGTAGGAAAAGAGGAAGACTGCATTATTGATGGACAGGCTCAATCAAAGAAGTTACAGTGATGATAGGGCATCTTGGAGTTCTCTCATTTATAGGGTTGCCATAAGTCAAAGTTGAAATGATGGCAGTTAACAGCAACAACCTTTAACAAAGGAAATTCTGCCATTCCCTTTTGCAGCTTGTTTTTGAGAAAAAAATGGTCTCTTCTGAGGTTCCTACTGTTAAACAACTATTAGAGGCACAGGCATTTACAAGTCTATCTTTGCAGCTGGCCACAGTAGAGATGCAAATCATGTGGCCCTGCAAATGTCGTCTAGCTGGAACTCCCAGCTTTCCTCACCATTGGCTATGCTGTTTGGGGCTACTGGGGCTTGCAGTCCAACGCTATCTGGAGGCCTATAAGATTCCCACTTCTGGATTACAACATTTTAGGATTTTATTTTGACCAGTATTGAAAATAAGCAAATTACTATTTATTTCATAAATTGAGAATGGTTAGCATGGGGGAATCTGTCATGGAATACTCTTCTTTCTAGGAACCCTTTTTAGAAATTCTATCCTAACTCAGCACATGTTTGTTCAAAGGTAAATCACATTGAGTTTATAATAGGAGCAAAGCAGTGGTGCCTGGTGGCTTCCATGTCAGTAGGACAGCGAATCCCTTTCAGGTTTTAATTTGAAATTTAAATGAGCTTTCCAAGGTGCTGAATGCTAAATCCAGTGCCAATTCACCACCACAATCCTGTGGAAGCCAATAACTGTTCCAGATGCAGCCTTGAAAAGATGCAACATAGGAAAAAGAAGAATGTTGCTGAACATTCATAGGAAGAAAATTTTGCTGAACAACATCAAGAAAAAGTTGTAAACATTTGTGAAGCTGTTAGGGTGGATAAATAAACCACATCTCACCATATCTCCAAGTGGGCATAGAACCCGCAAGCACAAGCACTTGAACTCCCAAACACAAGTTAGGAAGGTAGAAAAGAGAAGGAAAGAAAGAAAGACACACACAAGTAACTTTGGCCAAAGAATCCATCCAAATATCACCACAGACAGCAGTGATAAGGAAGGAAGATTTATTCTTTCAGGCTTCACTTGTTATACCATTTTTATGCTTATATTAAAGAATGCTTACATGAAAGAAAAGTTCATGCATCAGCATCAGCAAAGTTACAGCTTGTATATGTGTTATATTCTATCTGACCCTTAACATTCCTATGTCTGTGTGTTCCAGTCAACATCCTGGGTCATTCTCAAAGATATCTTCGACATTAGCAGTGTCCTTCGTTTCTGCACATACCAATCACTGACATGTACTAGGCAGAACAAACAATTCTAAAGCAAAGTTGTTTGATGACCCCTGAGTGTCTATACCCAATTAATACCATAGCAAATTGTTAACACACATCAATTCTAGAGCACCAAATTTCAAGCCTAACAAAGCTATTTCTGTTAGGGTGACCACAATAGAAAAAAGGCCAATGTTGTGCACCTTTAGTAGCTATGTAGAAGAGGGGATTTCAATACCTGTAACTTGCCACAGAAGCTTGTTGGTATTTGCTGTCGAATTGACTTTGATATTTGGTGATCCTATGAATGGGAAATCTTCATGATCCCCAGTCATCAACTGTCCCACTTAAATCTTGCAAATGCAAAGCTGTGGCTTCCTTGGTTGAGTCAATCCACTTGTAATGCAGTCCTCCTCTTTTCCTTATACTTCACCAAGCATTACCATCTTTTTCAATGAATCACATCTTCTCATGAGATTTCCAGAGTACAACAGCCTCAGTTTATTTATCTTCACTTCTAATGAAAGTCTAGACTCAATTTGCTCTAAGAAGCATTCATTTGTCTTTTCAGTAGCCCACAGTATCCCTAAAATTCTTATCCAGCACATTTTAAATGAGTTGATTTTCTTCCTGTCAGCCTTTTCCCACTGTCTAGCTTTCACATCCATACATAGACATTGGAAATACCATGGCCTGCATGATTCTGACTTTGGTAGCCATGGTAAACCTGCTGAAAGTCTCTGTCTTTTTCATGTGGCTACCCTATTGCTGTCTCAATTATTGCTCTGGCTTTATCAAATATTCTATTTTCCTCTAAACATTGGGACAAAAAAAGCATAGGGCTCAACGACTGATAAATATATTCCTTCTCTACATGTCTATATAGCTATATGCTTAAATTCACTGTGCAGGTATGTGCAGATCCCAATATCTCTGTGTTCCTCCTCCTCCTCCTCCTCCTCCTCCTCCTCCTCCTCCTCCTCCTCCTCCTCCTTTCCTTTAAGGATATAAATTCCAACCATGTTTTGTGTGAAGGGTCTCAGTGCATACTGACATTGTGAGTGTCAGCTCCAGATCACTTTAATCAGAGAGTGGATATGCATGATAAAACGGATAAGGGACTTTAATCAAAAAATCCGCTGGTCTGGAAACGTGACGCACTCCGCCAAACACACTTCATCCCCTTTTTCTTGTGCCACTGCCAAGATTTTTATTTCATGAATATGCATCAGAGGAGACGATATTACATTAAAATGTGACATTGTTGTGGAGTGTTGGGGATTTGGAATTACAATAAATAAATAAATATATAAATAAAGATGGAGTGGGGTGGGGGTTAGACTTCGGCAAAGTTTTTATCAGTTGAGTGTGAATGCCGTGGTGTAGTTCACCCCTTTCCTGCTCTCCCACTCAGTCCTGACCCTTCCCTTCCCCCACGCCCCTATCAAAGCTTACATTTGGACAGCATATTGGATTCTGCATTCTTATGGCATTCTAATAAGAAAACTAATCTAAGCAGATGGATACTTTGTTTAAATTCCATCCAGGAGCACATCATATGGAGTTTGCACCTAAGAGCCATAGTTTTTCATATATAATACTTATTTGCTGGTAAGGAGGCTCAGGTAGGGAGCATCCTTTTTTTTTTTTTTTTGTTATCATGAAATTATTGCTAGGCAGATAGCCTGATTCTGCATGAGAATGAAGGCAGAGCTTTTTCTGGCAAAGGCTGACTTTGAATCAGGAACACAGAGAACTCTGAAGTCCCCACTTTTGCTTCGACCCTCCCTTTCAAAAAAGAAAAAAAAGGTAATATGAGCAAGATCGTAGTACCATGGTACACAAATCTGACATCAATAAGCCAGTCTTAGCCTCGATTTTTAGGTTTGTGTCTATTGCATATTCCGTTCCAATCTGCATTTATTGACTGAGTTAGCATTTATGCATTTTAAAACTTTTGTCAAGCCCCGGTACCCAGGATTTCTGGCAACTGAGCTCTTAAACAATATATCTTGAGACTCACAATCCTTGCATGCAGCGATGCATTCATCAGATTAAAGATGAAGGTGCTATCAGATTTTGTCTGCTATCTTACAAGGGTTTTTGTTTTCTTTTAAGAGGGTGTGGGCTGGCATGAATATAAACAAGGTGAACATTTGTATCAAGAAAAGAGACTTCTTTTTCAATAGAACTGCTGATAAATAAGACTAAGATCTCTTACTCATTAGCCAAGAATAGTTTGAGCCTAAGAATTATTGAGAGACCTGAGAATCCCTACTAGCAAATAAATACTTTATATAGAAAACCATGGCCATTAGGTGAGAACTCTATATGATGTGCTCATGGATAGAATTTAAACAAACTATCCATGTGCTCAGTTTAGTGTATGCTTCTCTGTGTATCTGTGGTGTATGTGTTGATTGAGAAAAAAAAAAGATGACTGGGAAGGATACAAAGATCTATTGAATTTTGAGTGGTGTCGAAGAAAAAGGAAACATTTCTTTCTCTCTTGTAGCTTTAGAAATTAGCTTTACCCTTTGAAAAGGTTTAGTAGTAGGCATGGGACAGACAAAATTATGTATTTCACACAGTGCTAACTACCTTTAGGTTTGATTTTTACCTTCTAAGTGCAAAATGGGAATTAGGCCTGAATTCTCCCTAGAAGCCAAGATGACTAAAGTGAGATTGTCATATCTTGGACATATAGGAAGACAAGACTCATTAGAAAAGGCAATAATGACTAGTAAGGAGGAAGGCAGTAGGAAAAGAGGAAGACCACACTATAAGTGGACAGAGTCAATCGAGGAAAGCCATGGCCCTAAATTTGCAAGATATGAGCAGGGAGACCTGGGCCCTTTTTACATGCAGTTTCTGTTGCGAGAGGGCCCCTTGAGCGTCACGTGAATGGGAGTGTCGGTCCATATGATGCACTCCCATTCACACGATGCTCACGAGCCTAAAGTGGGCCGTGCACGAATTTTCTTATTTTCGGCTGGGAGCTGAAAATACTGAGCGGTCGTGCAATGCTCCCAGGGCCCTCACACACTTACCTGCCGTGCGGTGCGTCATACGAGCCAGGCCGGTCACACTTCCTCCCCCAGTGCAGCCTACAGCTCCCAGGCTGTACTGCGGAAAGAAGGGGCGGGGCGCTAGTGCGACGGTCACGTGACCAGGAAGTGAGCTGTGGGACGAAGGAGCAGGGATGCAGCAGCATTCCTGCTGAGGCTTTTCTCACGAGATGCCCCCCCAGCTGCGTGGTAACGTGCGAAAAGGGCTTTGGACATCTCTCATTCATAGGGTCTCCATAAGTTAGTCAACTTGATGATAATTAACAATAGCAAATTGCAAAATGCAGCAGCTAGACTGTTAACCAGAATACCATACAGAAACCATTTAAGAATGGACTTCAAGGAATTCCACTGGCTGCCAATATGCTTTCAGTCTGAATTCATAAGACTGGTCATAACACTTAAATTTCTTAACAGCCTGTATCATACTAGGAGAGGCACTATCTATATCGATATCTATATCTATATCTATATCTATATCTATATCTATATCTATATCTATATCTATATCTATCTATAGATATATGGCTGCCCAGGAACCGAATCTGCTGGATAGGCTCTGCTCTGTGTCCCATCACTCAGAGTAATATGCTATTGAAGGATGTTGGAGAAAATCTTCTGTGTTGTAGCACCTTAGTTATAGAACACCTTCCCACTAGAGGACTGTCATTGATGTCTTACATTGTTGTCTTTCTGGCACCAAACATGGGCACCATAATTCTGTATTATATACTTCCTACATAACCATCTTGCTTACATAGCTAAGTAATGTCTTCCATCCTGATACCCCAATCCTCACTTTCCAGGAAGCAGCTATTGCAACCAACAGGAGTTGTTTCCCTGGTGATGGAGAACCAGCTGACTGACATTCTCCCCCATTCTTGATGTATATCTGGCATGACATTCAGAAGCACCTGTCACAATTCCCTCCTACACTGGAGATCAGTTGCAGTGCCTGGTAAGTTCCCTAAAGTAGTGGATATCTAGGGATCATGAATACAAATCACTCACAGATGCATAACTCTAGATTATACATTTGTAATTGTCTTAGTGAATTCTAGTCATGGTTGTTTTCAACCTTTGGGCCTAACTGGTTTTATACTGATCCACACATTTGTATGGTGCTGAATTGATCTACAGAGTATTTTAATAGGTTTCAACCTTCTTCTAACTTGTTAAAGTGTTCAATATGTTTTTTTTTTCTCTTTTAAAAGTCATTTTACGGTTTACTTTTTTTTAAAAAAAATGATCATGTTGATTTTATTGTACATTGTTCTGAGATCTTTAGATAAAGGGCAGGATATAGCTATAATAGTACATAAATAAGTGAAAAAAAAATCTCTTTTATGTCCATGGGCACTGCCAATAGCACATGGCTAGACCTGAGAAGGTGATTCCATGAAGATTCCCCTTTGGACCATATGATCAATAATGGTTAGTGGTATCCAACTAGTGTCCTACCAACCAGATCAGATTTAGGAGGATGCATAGAGGACTGTGAATCACTGAAAACTTTCCCATGCACATTCCTTCACCACATGTCTTCTGTCAATTGATGATGGCCTACAAAGCAGTACAGAAGATAAAGCTAATGAGACATTAAGATGCTCATCAGAAAAACAATCATAAGACAACTGTCATAAAAGCACTCATGTAACCGCTGTGAGTTATTGGTTTGGCCCAGTGGATGGAAAAACCCCAAAGAAGGGACTGGGCTTGCTGGTTGATTTCAGAGGGAGAGATGGAGTTGGAGAGGAACTACAGTTGCCAGCACTAAGGAGTAGGCCCTTTTCACCCTGAATAAGTTTCAATTAGGAGGGAACAAAAAAGTAAATTCTTTGTAGTGTAATTTCTATATTGGATTTATTCTACAGGTATACCTCATGTGGAATGTAGACTATGTGACAACCAATAAATACATTTCAGAATTAAACCAAGGTTCTTTTTCATGGTTTGCAAAATTATATATATGGGGTGAAGAACTGGAGTTTCACTATTGGAAGGCAAGTTTGTACTGCTCTACCTACAGATGAAGCTTGAGTCCTGCTGAGATGAGAAGAATTTGCCTATTATTAGTTGCAATGTTGGGTGCAAGCCTAGGAAACATTGACTCTGTTCTCTGTACTCCAATAGATTCACCAGGTGGCCTTGGCAAAATTGTTCCCTTTCTTGGCAACCATGTTCTCCCTATGCAACATGGTAACAAGAATTACTTGCCTGGAATAGAATATGGTGAAGCTGAATGAAATAAGTTTTTTTACGGAGTACTATTTAGACATCCTAGAAGTGCTGCATAAATGAGAGACAGTGATAATAGTGTAGGTCCATGAGTTGGAGTTCATTAACTGGATCTATGATAGAATAGGCTTCATGAATAACTGGGTAAGAAGTGTGGCTCCCCCCCCCAAATTTCTGTCATGATTGACCACAATGCATAATTTTGTATTTGGTTTTGCTTTGAGGGGGAGTCAGCCCAATAGTTATTTTATGTCATAATCCCTTAGTATGCACCCAGTGACAGATGCTAACTAACAGCAGAACCAACACCAGAAGCTCATAGAAACATAGAGTTGGAAGGAGCCCCATAGGCCTTTGAGTTCAACCCCCTGCTCAGTGCAGGAACTCCACCTATAGCCTCTCCAGCAAGTAGCTGTTCAGCCTCTCTTTAGAGACGTCCAGAGAAAATAGACCTTCTGATCTGTCTGGGTAATTAGTTCCATTGTCAAATCACTCTTGCTGTCAAGAAGTACTTTAACTGAAATCTACCCTTTTGTAACTTATACCCATTGGACCTGGTCCTACCCTCTGGAGCACAGCAGAGAACAAACCTGTGCCCTCCTCTCTGTAACAGCCCTTTAGTGCAATCCTGGTATCTCTTGGTCTTCTCTTCATCAGTTTGAACATACCTAACTCCCTGAACCTTGTTATTGTTGCCATGCATATACACAACTCTTACTTGCTTTCTGCTATGGTTTCAGCTAGAAAGCTTCTATTGTGAATTCTTCTTGTTAATTAGGAATTTTCTATATCAGCATAAAGCACATATTCTTGAGTTAGGGCACACAAAGTATGAACTCCATCAACATGGGGGCCAGTAAATCTGCTTTTCAAAAAGAAAAAAAGAAGTCTTTGAAGTAAGCTAGGATAAAACTAAAATCTGTATATATACAATATGCTTCTATTTTCTTTTAACCAATCCCTTTTGAGGGAGTTGCTACCATTTGGTTATGTTTAATTTGTAAGATAAATAATTTTTTCCCACTTTGAAGGATATATTTCTGTGTTGAAGAAACTTAGAATTGGTGATGTTTTCATCATTCTTCTGGCATTGGCCGATTCTAACATGTAATAACATCAAAGAGCAGTTGTCAAAATGCAAGAGGAAGACAGAATGTCTTCTGAAGAGCTTAGGTCTAAACCATGGCATTTTCTGTAATTATTGTAACGATCTTTGAAATTCTGGGTTTCTTTAACAAAGATGCAAATAATGACCTAGTTCACCTTCTTATATTTCGTGAAAAAAAATGCACCTCTCATTGTGGGGCATATTTTTCTCTTTTGAGAACAAAGAAGCCCCCCAAAAGGGCCATGTAAGATAATTTTGCCATGTTTTTGCTCTCTTCCAGCTTATTTTAAATCCAGGAGAAGCTTTTCTTTTTCCCTCAAGGAGGAAGCAAGTCAACTGGAAGTCAATTTTCTGTTTACATCCTGCTGGAAAAAGAGGCTTCATATGGGCCTACAACAGATAGGAAGAGAATAGCAAAATTGTCCTATCCTGCTAGGCAGTGTGGGGGGATTGTTTGGAAAAAACAACAGCTTTCCCCCAAATTGGGACAGTTTGGGGGGCCTTGGGGCCTTGAGGTTCATGTACATCTTTCAGGTCATACTTTCATATCATCTCTCCCTTATTGTACATAAAGAAACACTAGTGTGACTGTGGTCCAAGAAACATTCCCTCCAAAATTTCACCGATGAAAACTGGGATGTATGGGGCCAAACACCATCAGCATGTAGTCAAGATGGCAAAAGTTACTAACAAGAAAAAAGACAGCAGTTAGGAGAGGCTTCAGCAGTTTGCTTTTGCCTGAGTCTACTGGGAAAGACAAGATTCCACCTCCTCTTTTTGTCTCTTCCCTGCTGAGTTTATTGAGTATAAACTACTTTTACACTGAGCTCAGTTTACAGCAATTGAAAGAAGGGGAGGAAATATGGGCAAAGCTGGAGGAAGACATTTTTGAAGGCAATAGGAATCAGGACTATCTCTGTCAAATTGGGAAGGGTAGACTGTATGTAGAAATAATGTCTGTTGTTTACTTAACAGACATGAATCTCCCTTCAAAAGCTACAGAGATTCCTTTCTGTGCATACTGATGGATACACTGGAAAGACACAGTGGTACAATAGTTGTGAAGTGATTATAAACTTGGCTTTTAGTCTTGAGTGTAGGAGGATCAAAACTGCTGTGGAAAAGCTTATGGCAGAAGAGGTATAATGCAAGTTGGTACAGGCATAGCTGCTGATTTTGTTTTTGCTATGTTCGTTAAAAAAAAAACTCCAAGATCTTTCTAGAACATTAACAAAGAAATTAGAAAAGAAATTGTGAACTGCAGGCCTGCACACATACACACACACACCTCACTGAAATTCTTAACTGTTAAATTCTATAGGTACACTATTCTCTGCATGGGAACACAATATTTTACCTCTCTGCCATGTAGCTTCTGTTAAAGATGAGAAGCCTGTTGAGAGACAACACACAAAGTTGAGTACTCAGGGGTTCAGGGTGAAAAACAAGACATATCTATCTGTTTGCCATTGCATTTTTTTCCTTAAAGGAAATCTCAAGTTCTTGCTGTAAAATTTATAAAAGACATTTCTGAACTTTGGAGCATCATATCACAACCAAACTTGACTAAATGCTCAACTTCTTGCATTTGCAAAATTCAATAGATAATAACTTATTCCTACATGGAAAGAATTGTTTTACCTGCCTGGCAGGTAACTGTTACAGGTGAGACAAAAAAAAGTGACAATTCTGCACCACAAATGTTCAGGGATTCAAAGCCAGATTTTAAGAGTTCAGCACTCAAAACCCTCTACCTGGATGAAGGAATCTATCAATTTCAGTTTCTACTACTTTCCATAAATTTCAAGTTCTTCTATCAATGGTATGACAAACTTTGTGAATTTTGGAAAAGTGTTAACTAAACAGAACCTAATGAAATTTTCATCCTTCACTATATGCAATGAAACTTAGCTTCTAGAGTATATAAGAAAAAAGTTCATTTTCATTTGAAGTAAGGAAACAATGCCTCTGCAGCTGACTAGAAAAATATTAGAACAAAAAGTCTTTACAGTTATTCCACTGATAAGACACCATTCTCTATTTGTAGATTTGATTGTAACTCGTCTATAAACTAGAGGTAAAGAGATTTATCTGATGATGGAGAGGAATAAAACATAGCATTATGCCCAGGCAATTATTTGTCTATCTGGCTGGCTTCAAAAACATAATAAAGGTTGTTTTTTTTGGGGGGGGGGTGTTGAAGATGTGAAGCCACATGGAAATGTACACCGTCTCCTGTTTCAAAGTTATGCTAAAAGCCAAATTGAACAAGTGGCGCATTGTATTCCTCCAAGTGCTGGGGTGTAGGATTATGCAACAAATTGAGAACAGAACAGTCAACAAGTTAAACCTTTAAGACTATGCTACTTATTCTCATTTATTTCATTACCTTTCATGCCTTTCTTCTTGCTCTTGTTTCCAGTTATGCAAGAGATTCCTTCTTGATTCCTGCCTATTGGTATCTAAGCAACTGTGACAAAGCACACAGGGTGTGTGTTGTATGGTACATGAATATTTGAGGCCATTTAATAATCCCCCCTCAACTTGAAATTAAGAGTTTTGCTTTCTGTTCAGGAATGAGTCTATTGCGAGGAGTTTGAAAACCATTACGTTCAGGAAATTTTGATTCATTCTGAGTTATGATCAGCAGCAGTATATACATCTCAACTCTTGTTCAAGAAACACACACAAAGAAACATCCCAACTTTTAACTTCCATCATTACCAACTTTTTATATGATCTAAGTGGACCACTGTGTAAGAGAACCATACTTGCACATGCTGTACTGGTATAAATGGCAGCTATGATCCTGCCCTGGATGGCATAGCTGCAAGACATATTTAGAGTAATCTTCAATCCAGCTCACCCAAACCACCTTGTCTAAGTTGTAGCTCCCCAACATTTCCTAGTCATTTGAGGGTGGGGGAAGGAACATACAAGCATACATCAGTTTTCCTATAGATGGAGATATAGCAACAGGCAACCATGGAGACCTCCAGGAACTTTCTGGAGGTCATTGCAGATGTAATAGCATTAGGGATGTAATTCTTTACTAAGTGCCTTCTTGAAGGTAGCAATGAATAATTTCAGCAATTTTCTTCCTGCTGTGAGAAAGTTTTGAAAACCACACAGTTTTTAGACCGTTTTGGCAATACAGGCAGAATTCATACATGGTTGTTTTGCACAGAGAACAGCATTTTCTGCATGGAAAATAATATTTCAAATGCAAAAATATCAATTCTGTTCAGAAAATACTGTTTCCTATGAGAATCAACCATGTATGAATTTTTCACAGAATAAATTCCCAGTTACAGCATGTTCTGTGCAGAAGACAGCATTCTGGAAAATAACATTTCCATGCAGAGACACTAATTTCTACACAGAAAATGCTTTCTGCACAGAAGATACTGCTTTCTATGTAAGTCAACCAGGTACATTTTTTTGTGCAGAATAAATCCCCAATTACAGCATTTTCTACCTTGATATTTCTGCACTGAAATATTTTCCAAGCAGGAAGTGCTGTTTTCTACACAAAACATGCAAATGTTGTGTAGAATAACTTTCAAACTTTGAAGATTCCCATCAGTCCAGGATTTTTTTTTGTCAGGGCTTCTCAACACTTGAAAAGCATGTTTTTTAACCATTGTAGGAATATTTTCAAATGTTCTTTCCGTCCTTATAGCTACCCACCTTCTGCAACAGATCAGGAAATAACTGGGTTCAGGAGTCTGTAGCTGAGAAAAGGTTTTCTCCTCTTTCTTTCTTTCTTTCTTTCTTTCTTTCTTTCTTTCTTTCTTTCTTTCCTTCTTCCTCTTCTTCCATTTTTTAAGGGAATTTTGGTCACTGCATGGTCAGTAGGCAAGTCTGCCCTCTACAACAAAAAGTGAGTTGCAATGGTCTTAGCCCAATTTACCGCATTGTAATCCATTGGCAGAATATCAGCCAATAGTTTATGCCCATAGCATAACTATCAGCCAATAGTTTATGCCCATAGCATAACTATCAGCCAATAGTTTATGCCCATAGCAGGTACACTGCCCAAAGCAGTGTACCTGCTTTGTATGCAGGACGTTCCAGGTTCAATCCTTGACCTCTCCCGGTTAAAAAAAAAAGAGGGACAGAGAGATAAGCTTTAGATGTTAAAAACTGACACTCTGGAGGGCTGGTGCCAGTCAGAATTGTCAATACTTTGCTAGATAGACAGATAGTCTGACTTGACGTGAACCAACTTCATTCCTTTTTTTTTTTTTAATTCCCAAAGCTACTTATTTTAGTTTGACCTCAGAACTGAGGAAACTTCCTTTTTTTGATCTACAGTTCCCCCAGTCTAGAAGATTCCCTAGTCAATTGCTCCTGGGCTTCATAAACAGTAACATTTCTACTCTGAACAACCATTTGGTGTGGTTGATTTGGTGTCTGAAACATTGATATTCTTCAGGAAATAAGTGCATTCAGGCGTTATGGCTCAAATTCCATATTCAGTTCTCTTGGGCCATTTCTGCACTACACTGTTATAGTGCTATTATTCCATTTTCAACATCCTGTGGATTTCTGGGGTTTGTAGTTTAATGAGGCCAAAGAGCTCTCTGGCTGAGAATTCAAAATGCTTCTCCCTAAACTGCAAACCCCAGGATTTCACAAGGATGTTGAAAGTGGAATAATAGCACTATAACAGTGTAGTGTGGAAATGGCCTTGGAGTAAATCTCATTCAGCTCAGTAGGATTGCCGCATAAATTGCTGCTGTAAGAAACCTACAATTTTCATCACACTTTGTCTTTGTGTGTGTGCACATGTGTGCAAACACAGCAATTGTTTGTGCTAAAATTATATCATTTTATGTCTCCTCATTCCTATTTCCCCATTTTTCACTCATTCCCTCCCCACATCGACCACAAGCCAAAATCAGTTCTGAAATTTTACCACAGTTTTCTGCAGCTTTGAGTGGAAAAGCCTTTCACTACCAGTGTTAAATGGAGAGGGGGCAACCTTTTGGCATGGGTTAATTCACACATGCATTTCATCACCCTGCTGTGTCAGAACTTGATAACTCTCAACCAAATGTGTGAACCCTCTCTGCTGAAAACTGTTGTGTTTGAATTTAAGCGGGGGGAAGGGGGCAGACACTAGATTTCTTTTTCTGTGATGTCTATTTCACACGTTAGACATTACTTGAATGTCTTGTTTTGTGGGGTTACAGTGATAAAGGGGCCTCACAGGGGACATTTCAGTTCCTTCCAGGTCCCTTCCAGACTTTCTTGGATGTCAGGCATACACAGGTTCAGGTCAAAGAAGCATTTGCAAACCATATGGTTTTCTGATTCATGCTAGTCCAAATGAGAGATCCAAACTTAATTATGGTCAGGGAGAAGTCCATTTGGAAAAAGGTATACAGATCATTGGACAAAATCCCCACAGATCTTTATATTGTTGCAGTATCAGTCTAAATCCCACCTGCATTCTTATCTCATCCTGGCTGGAAACTATAGTGAGTCCCCCTCTATTTTTTCCTTGCAGCAGAATACTTGGGGAATTGGGTTGAGTTTTGTTCTTGTTGTCATTGTCGTTGTTGTTGCTGCATTTTTGAAAAAAAACAAACCCCTATATATTTTGTATGCATTTTTAAAGGAGACATTTTTATACACATCTTTCTGTTGGCTAACTTGCCTTGTGCATGTTTGGTGTGTCTATTTAGCTACTCAACATTTTTTTTCCTGAAAATGTTTACGTGGTTTTATGCATGTATTATTTTCAACTACAGCCATACCACCTTTAACATTCAGTCTTGTCTGATCTGGTTTGTTAAGCAGGAATTGGTTTGATTAGTACTTTGATGAGATTTCCATGTAGAGTTAGAAAAGGTTTGTGCTTGAAGTTCTGAAGAGCCACTGCCAATCAGTCATTTCTAGGCTTGATAGGCCAATGATAGACCCATGACCAAGGCCATTTCCGCGCTAGACTGTTATGGTGCTATTATTCCACTTTCAACATCCTATGGAATCCTGGCGTTTGCAGTTTAGGGAGGGGCCAGATTGCATGGGCAAAACATACATGGCATACAGCAGCAGCAAGAAGAGGAAGAGGTGTGTACTGCTGGCATCTCAGCTGCCCCTCTAATCTGGCTTGTATGGCCTTCACCTGCCTCCACCACCTCAGCTGCTGCCTGCTGCCATTTTTAACAGGGACTTACAAGCCTTGCCATGCACTTGCAGTCTCTCGCAGTCCCACAAGGCTTGCAGTCCCTATTAAAAATAGTGTAGAGCAAGAGCGGAGGAGGCAAAAAATAATCCATGAATAATTAAATTCACGGAAATTATACCCGCAAATGTTGAGGGCTTACTGTATTTCTCCTTTTGTTTGCACGTTTTCCCATGCTGTTGCGTGAAGCTGTTACTGGAGGGAAAAATATCAAAAAGTCTCTGCAGTGAACTTCAACAATTCGACCACAGATCATAAATGAGGTTTCCATTCAGGAGGAACACAACATCCCTTCTAAACTTTTTCAATAAAGACCAATGGGTTGGATGTAGGATTCCCAGAGCAAGACCATCGCATCCCAGGCCCTGAGATCCCAGAACTAAATCCTGAGACCTAGGCCATTTCCGCACTAGACTGTTATAGCGCTATTATTCCACTTGCAACATCCTATGGAATCCTGGGGTTTGCAGTTTTGGGAGGGGCCAAATTGCAAACCCCAGGATTCCATAGGATGTTGCAAGTGGAATAACAGCGCTATAACAGTCTAGTGTGAAAATGGCCCTAGTGATGACCTCATGTGATGCCATAAGAGTTGGGCCCTGGGGATGTGGTTGTAAGGGTGAAGTCATCAATCATGATACATTCAGCATCAATCACAGTTGCACAGAGTATGCCATTCTGTTTAAAAAGACACTGGTTGTTAGTCTCAAGTCAAATATACCCATTGAATCAACTGCTGAATGCTCAATACATAGGTAAACTGAAATAATTCAATGACCCTCCTGTAATTGGAACTAATAATAGTCCCAAATCTATCAAACGAAATAAGCCCAAATCTATCAAATGAAAATGTGTGTGCATGTCTATGCTTACATATTTTTTTCAAGGCAGAGCTGTCACTCTTGGGATTCCTCCCTCTCACCTTGAGGACTGGGGAAGAGGCACCAGGCCTTGATATCTAGAAACCTCAGCTGGATTTAGGCAGGTAGGCCTGGAATGGTAGAACTGAACTGCTCTGTCTTCCTTTCTCCATGGCATCCATACCAACATCCTGAAAATATTACGCAGAAATCTGATGCACTCTGCTGAATGGACTGCAGTGTGCTTTCCGAGGACCTTCCCCAAATTGGGCAGAACTTTCTGTGAGAAGAACCCTTCCATTAACAGAAGGCCAATCTTGGAGCCAACCTAAAGTCTCAAAACCATAATTACTGGGGCAGAAATTGTGCAGCTCTCCAGATGTCATTGAACTGCAGCTCCCAGCATTCCTCACCTTTGGCTAGGGATGTTGGGAATTATACTCCAACAATTTCCGGAGGGCTGCATGGTTCCCATTCTTGCCCTTGTATATTAAGAATTTCTATTTTTTTTTAATTTCACAGTTGTGGGGGATTATGAATATTTTAAAGTCACATCACCTTGTGGTGCCCAAATTAACCTTCGGAGCTCATTCCAGTGCTTCTGTGGCAGCAGAAAGCTATTAAAAAAAAGAGAGGAGGTGACAGGAATCTAAGACCACTGTAAGAGTTTCTTGGTTGGGTTTGTCAAACGTCTCTTGGTGTACCTAGCCTGCATATTTTCATCTGAGGCTGGGCAGTACAAATCAAGAACTAAACCCACATCGAAAGATTATTGTGGGTTGAACAATTGTTCAGGGATGTTGCTTCACAAAACCCTGTCAGCTGAGACGTGATGTTAGAAGGTTAGAGAAAGAGCCTCTCTCTGCCTTTTCTCAGTTCTTTTCTTTTTATAGTCCACTGCAAAACAATAAAGCTAAAAAGGCTGAATATAATGCGTGTATATTTTGTTGTGCTTTTCCCTCCCCACCTTTCCCAAAGGAGTCTATGTACTACCCACACTAATTGTAGGTTTTTCTGAAAATGCAGCATGAATCATTTATAAATAATGAGACTTTAAAATCCCTAAAAGACTCCCCGAGGTATTCGGTATTTCAGCATAAAATAACTGTTAAATGGAGTTATTCTGAATTAGCTTTTACTGGAAAGTGGTGCAAATAAAGTTTTGCTGTGAATGTGCCGTAATTCTTTTACACAGGTATCCGGGGGTAATTGACAAGCGATTTTCATAATTCAGGTTTTAGCAAAGAAATCAACTGAAGTGGCTAACATTAAATGAAGGAAACCGCTGTTCAAACACAGCTTTCAAGAAGAGGGGGAATATTGGGGGAGAGAAAGCCCCGCATGAGACATCAGTTTACAAGGGGCTGGTGTGGAGACCTAAAAACTTAATTCCAGCTACAAAATAAAAACATAGACGTAATGGCTCAGTAACACATTTCTATGCACTGCTTTTCTCAGTCTTCCAACTCCTAGAAAAAGAGACTTTTTCATCTCCTCTTGCATTCCTTCCTCCACCACACACACGTCCCCCTCCTTTCTCTCTCTTAGCAGTGATTATTCTAAGGCAGAGATAACCCCAGTAAGGCATCACACTCAGACGTTGTGGAGGATTTCTATGACTCCTTTTGGACTCGGTAACCTTAGCTGTCCATTCCTACCTGGTGTACAATCAGAGGTTATATTTGATCTGTAGTGCAGAATTATGCAGAGGAGTCTCCCTCCATACTTTGTATTTGATTGACAAATTGGTCTGTCACTCAAAAGCTCCTTCAACTTATCGTGAGCAGTAAGGGAAATTATCTGTTCTCTGCATATGTGAGAGAAGCTTTGTTCATTAACCTCTAGACTGCCAGAGCTATGGTGCACGTTCAGCTTTGAGGAATGCGCTTGGCTTCATAGTGAGGAATCGGAAAAAAAAAAAAAAAAAGCAAGGGCATGACATTATCGTGCACTTCTGTCTCTGTTTCTTTGTACACGAACAGGTATACACTTTCTCTCTTTCACTAACAAACTGGAGGGAATTTGTCATTTTGTTTCAGTTTGTACACTTACATGCACATCAAAACCCTAAGTAATATTTTAATATTAAAAAGAGTACTCTGCTGGAATGTGGATTCCAGTTTCCCTGCAAATTGTTTTTTTTCTCCTGAATCAGAGATTTCTGGATTTTTCAGGGAGCTTTTACCATTTCTTTAGAATCCTTTTGGTGGTGTTTTTTGTCCTTAACTTATCACAGGGAGGTGGCTGAGGGTGTGGTCCTCCTTTTCTTTTTTAACACCCCATCTCTCAATTGCTGTGCAGTCTCCTCATTCTTCTGTTCTGAAAAAGCGCCATGGGAGTAGTTATCTGTTGATATTTTTCTGTGAGCTTCTAACTAAAGTGGTGGTAAGAATCATGTTATATTGAATATTCCAGCAGCTGGAGCTAGCATAGGCAGTCGCGAGGAGTTCTGAGAGGTGTACTTCATCAACAACTGGAGGGCAGCAAGATTGTGACCTTTTCACTAGTCACAGCAAACTAGATGAGAGTGAAAGAAGAAGCCACAAAAATACCACAGAAAACATCTTCTTATACCTATTCCAAGCAAATTGTCTGCATTCTAGAGAAGGCCCAGGAATGACAACTTTTCAGGTAGCCAAGCTTACCAAATTCAGCTAGGATAAGATGAAAGTGATGACATGAGTCACAGAAATTCTGGGGAATTGCTTTGTACTACCCATTCGAAGCACAACATCCATTTTTCTGGAAAATGGCTCCAAACACCAGTCTTCCAGATAGCCACACTCACCAAATCCACCACTTGCATACACCACTTGTGATACAATAGTCCAGATAAAAATACATCAGAACCAGTTCTTAGCGTCTGATCTGGAATGTCAGCTTTCCAGGAAACCATGTCTGGATGGGCACATAAGTGGTTCTTATGGAATTTTTATGGCTTCTTCCATCACTTCCATTTAGTCTTGTGTGACTGGTGAATTTGGTGGGCATGGCTCCCCAAAAAGCTGGAACATATTCTGGAATACAGATATTTTGCTTAGAATGGCTACAAGAAAGTACAAGAAGGTAGTTCCTGATTTTTGTTTTGTTTTGTGACTTTTCTTTCCTAGTGTTAGGCAACTAGTGACTTTCGTGACTGTAGCCATGGAATGTTGGTGTTCCAGGCCATTTTCTAAAATAGAAAACAGATTTTGTGACTGGAACAGGATGATGATGATGATGATGATGATGATGATGATGATGATGATGATGATGATGATTTACCACACCAAGAACATACATTGCCACTCCTGCTTTGCCATTGATCCCTACCATAACCATGTAAGTTACATTTGATTAGAGACAGGGTTCCATGGAAAGTTCTATGACCAAACAGTCGTTTGAACTTGGGTGTCTTTGTTCAAAGTCCAACATGTTAAAAATTACTTATTAGTTCTCTCAGAAGAGTAGCTACTATAAAAATGGTACATAGTCTGAAACACAGGCCATTTCTACACTACTCTGTTATAGTGCTATTATTCTGCTTTCAACATCCTGTGGGATTCTGGGATTTGTAGTTTACTGAGGTCAAGGAGCTCTCTGGCTGAGAATTCTAAATGCTCCTCCCAAAACTGCAAATCCCAAGATACCATGGGATGTTGAAAGTGGAATAATAGTACTATAACAGTGAACCTTTTCGCACTGGCTTCCTCTCGTGAAATAGCCCCGTGTGCCTCGCGGGAGTGGGAGCATCGCTCTGCACAATGCACTCCCACTTCCGCGGCACTCATGGGGCTGAAGCTGCACTCGTGCGTATTTTTTTATTTTTGGCTTGCAGCCAAAAATAAACGGCACTCTCGCAAGGCTCCCGGCGGCCTCTCGCACTTACCGGAGTGCGGAGTGCCATCGCAGGTGGGCCTCTCTCGCTTCCTCCCCGCTTCCGCCCCCAGCGCCGCCTACAGCTCCCAGGGAGCGCTGCGGAAGCTGGGGGTGTGGCTGAAGAGCTCCCATCGCGGAAGAAGACACCAGGTGCGGTAAGGAGGCAGGGGGAAGCGGCGGCGTTTCAGGAGAGGGTTGTTGCGCGAGCCGCTCTTCTCCCTTGCGCAAGTGCTGGCGCTGCAAAAAGGGCCAGTGTAGTGAAGGAATGGCCACAGTGGTAGGAAAAAAAATAGAGTGACTAAGGTGTTGAATTTACATAATTAGAATGCAAATCAATGTGTGTAAGTATAAAAATTGCATGATATACAAATTAGCTGCCTGGATTTGTGGTGGTGGAATATGGCAACCCTACCCTACATATCTTTTGTGTATCTTTTGTGTGCTATGATCCCCCATCCCCCATGGATCAACGGAGCCACAGATGGGCATGTTCTAGAGCTTGGAGGTCCATATTGTGCCATTTCAGGCTCCTTTAGAGCTGTGGAGGGCTGCACCATGCATCCACAGTCACTTCTTTGCATGATCAGAAGTTATCTCATGTCCCTCTTGGTTACCAAAGCATTTTCAAAGAGAGGAATGT
>CAOLHI010003574.1:0-167778 GCA_948474755.1 Ctenosaura bakeri | reverse complement strand
TGATTTCAAAATGAGCCATTGATGAAGCCGACAGAGTTGGAGAAGAGCTGCAAGACCAGTTGAAAGGAAAAGAAAAGGAACCGGATGATAATTCAAGGAGGTTACACTTGGCTGAAGAAAATTTTCTTGTAGAGATGGCCTGCTTAAATCTATCAACATTTTGCTTTTGTGGAAGACACTCTGTTCTTGCTTCCCTCTCAGTACTGAAGCTCTCAGGAGCTGAGTAAGCAGAAACCACAGACAGATCAGAGAAAGCAAGTTTCATCCCCGTGTCGACATCAGTCTCCTGAACTCCCTCCAAGTCATCAATATTAACTCTGGCTCTTCTCCTGTGCCCAGAAGAGAAAGTGCTTAATGAGGTTGGCTCACTGAAATGGAAAGATTCAGAGGTCAGGGAAGAGCTTATGGTGGGCAAGCACACAAGAGACTTGCTTCGCTGAAATGAACCTGAGTTGTTTGAGGCCATGTTGGCTCTTTTGGGGAAGCGTTCCTGGTCACAGTTCCTCAAGTCTTGCTGGGAAACACCACGGCAGGGATTGGCATGGTGCAATGTGACTGAATGAACAGGTTTGTGAAGATCACTGTTTTTGTTAAGAGTCCATTTGTAAGGAACAAAACTTGGTGGAGGTGTAAGAGGAAGGTTCCTCAAAGGAGACAACCAGCAAAACTTGTTCTGCTTAGCACATCTCTTGTAACGAACTTGCTGTGGAGAAAGGCAATAAAAAAAATCAGATGGTTCATTAATAGCTATTTCCAGTTCTAAATTCTGCTACACATAGGCTGTAATTTTTACCTGCAACAATTTCAGAATAAAAACAGATTGCTAATGCATCCACAGTTTAAAGAGAGTAAATGAAACTAACTTGGGGGTGGGTGGGGATAAAGACTATCACTGAAGGTGTGGATGACTAAGTGGCATCAAAATGTAACAGGGCTACAGGCCCACCTGCTCCCACTTCAACCTGTCTGCTTGGTTGAGATTTCACAGGGTCTTCCTCTGAGTACTTCCACATTCAAAGATGGATGCTGGCCAGCAATAGGGTTCTCTTGGTGATGGCACCCTACTTGTGGAATACTCTCCCTGAGGATATCAATGGGAGATACTGCCAAGTGGAACTGTTTGAGATTAGGTATTAGTAATATTTAGGAATATAGGTAGCAAGTGTTTAAAATTCAAATAATGATTCTGGTGCTTGATTTTGAAAGTAGGCAGGTGAATATTCTTTTTATGTTATTCTAGCACTATGATTTAATTCACAGATCAAATTAAGCTATAATCCTAGGAATTCTTTTCTAACAGTAGGCCTTGATTGAACTCAGAAGGGCTTACTTCTGAGTAGTCATGCATTAGACTGCACCACAGAATAAAAATTCGTTGTCAACAAGAGATTAAAGCTACTGATATTTTTCTTTCAGATACCGTATTTTGGAAACCATTTGCCTGTGAGTTTATCTAGCAGTTAATCATTATGGAAAAAACAGATTTCCTTCTAGTTACCTACTCCATGGAGAAATGTGTCCTGCTGATTTAGAGAAAGACTATCACAGGGTTATTCCTTTTTCCTTCCCCTTGATTTCTGTACAGTCATTAGTGCTGACAGATAATTGCTTGTTTTCTGCATAATAGTCAGAAATAAAGAGTACAAATGACACTGCTAGACTGATGTCAGCTGAGAAGACAAAAGCTCTGTGTACGCACTGATACAGCTGTAATACAGAAGCCACAAAAGAGCCACTTCTATTTTGAACTGAGCTATGTAACTAGCAGATATGGCACTATTTGGCTGTTCATTGCACAAAAGCTGGACTGCATTGTTCCTTAAAGATAAATATGCTCTTGAAAATGCTTTTCATGACATGTAATGCTGCTCCAATTTCCAAAGGTTTCACACCATTTCCAGAATCTACATCTGAGGTTTAGTACAAAACCATATTCTCCTAATTACTGCATCTAGGTGAAACAAACTCAGCTGCTTTCTTAATCCTCTAGCTTTCCCAACGATACTATAGAAGCTTCCTAACAAACTAATAGCTGCAGAAGAGCAACTGCTTATTATAATTTGTGTGGGAAGAGTGCCCACACTCCATAGTTTTTGAGTTCCTGGGAAGCAATTTCTAAGAATATGGGATTTTCAGGGTATGCTTGTAAGTTCATGCAGGGTAATGGCTTGTATATTCATAAATATACCCCATATGAAGGGAAAGATGTGTGATGATGAGTAAAGCTAACTTTCAAGGACACTACGCCATGGAAATATGAATGAACATCAGAACATAGCCACTGGGAGACCAAAATGGAGGGAAACTTGAAATCTGAGGAAAGGTTTTTAGAGATGTCTCATGAAATGGTAACAGATTTGGGAATTATAGTGACAATACTGCAGAACTGTAACTGAAATACTTTTAATGTGGTTTGTTTAAATTAGTGTGTTTTTATAATTTCATACTGCTTGCAATGTGCTGAGGTCAACAACTTACAGATGGTAGGTTTGGCAAAAATGGCACAGACAATGAGATCAGTAAAGCAGCACCCCTTTAGGGCGAATGCTGGCAAAGTTCTTTCCAATGACATAGGACACAGAACACCTCCCTGTATCTGAAGCAGGAGGGCAACCTGGGAATCCACTTAGTAGGCTTATTTTTCCCATGTAGGATGCTGACTCCTCTACTGAGATTTGAACTTCCATTTCTTCTGCATCAATGAAATAACCTAGTAAGTATTGCAAAAGATGAGTAAACAACTGGTTTCTGCTCATGCAAGCCTTCCATTTCCACAAGTCCATAAAGCTTGAAGTGAAAATTTAGAATACAGATCATTCCAACCAAAGAAATAACACCGGCTTGTGGCGGTACAGATGTTCACCTTTATTCAGCCCCTGGTTTGTTGCTATGATGATCTTACTCTACGCCAAAGAGCCCCTCAGACTAGCAGCGGTGCTACAGAGAGTCCACTAAATATGAAGGCATGGCATTTCAGGCTAGGAAAGAATGCTTCCAGTAGGGGATTGTCTCATCAGATTTAAGAGAACACAGGTTGTATTAAGGAGAAACAACCCATTAAGGCTTGGTGGTTTAAGGCAAGCTGCCCAGATGCTTTGGCTTAAAACTCCCATCAGTCCCAAAGCATGGTCAGTATTAGCAAAGGACGATGGGAATTTTAGTCCAACCTAACAAGAGGGTGAAGTTTCCCATACCAAGCTTAAGGTGGAACAGCAGCAAAACCGCTTTGTAGATTCCTCATGGAAGAAAGAGAGGATATAAATAAATGTTACATTTAACTGGCTCTTTAAATGCTAGATGATGTAGTTTATGCTTGAAACACAGTGCTAGCTCACAGCTATTATGTGACAAAGACAAAGAACTATGATTTATAAAAGACTCCTGCAGCAACAATAATAACAGTGTGTTATTTGGATAACACATGGCCTCTTCTCACATTAGAAATAAAATCCATAAGTATTCCTAAGTACTGTACTGTTTTTACACTACCACAGTGTGATGAAATGAAGTCTCAGTTACTGGATATGGAGGAATCTTTGTTCCCTTAAAACCCTGCCTCTATAGTTCTGAGGATACAAAAAAACTCACATGTATGTTGTTTTATGGTAAATATTTCCAAGGGATTACAAGGAAGGTGATCACCCAATATTGATAATGATTTCCAGCTATTCCAATGAGCACTTACATTCAATATGCATGGAAGAAGAAATATTAAAATGACCTAGAAAGTCACAATGTTTTAAAATGTACTTTCACAAATTGGTCCAAAGATGTTAGTAATCTATTAACTGTATAAATTTGACTCATATCGCTGCTGGAACTAAGATATCAGATGGTCACGCAAACTGCATGCCTTCCTACACCCTTAATTGTTTACCTCAAAGGGCCTTTCCGCCCTACACTGTTATAGTGCTAATATTCCTCTTTCAATATCCTATGGAATCCTGGAGTTTGCAGTTTGGGGGGAGGGCATTTAGAATTCTTAGCCAGAGAGGTCTTTGGCCTCAGTAAATGACAAACCCCAGAATTCCACAGGATGTTGAAAGTGGAATAATAGCACTGTAACAGTGTAGTGCAAAAAGACCCAAAATATCTCACACATCTAGGTTGTAAGTTATTGTTATGATCTTCTTGCTCTCTGGTGAACCAGAGGTAAACAACCAGGAGGTGAGGGGAGGCACTTGGAGAAAAAAAATCAAAAATTGTTGTGGGACTGTGGGGCCCTTTGGTGGCCTCTAGAAGGGCCTTGAGGAGGCCTCATTAGGCCCACACTGCCAATCTTTGCCAGCCCTGAGCTAAATAACATCCATGACAATGTTACAGAATGAGAAAACGTCAGAAAGATTCCTACTTCTTACAGCTTGAGGAAATATTATGGAGGGGGTAGCCCAGTTCTACCTCAGTGAGTTGAGAACAGCATTGTCCACTAGGGTTGCCAGAGTGAAAACCAGAGCATAGCCTTTAATGGTTGTGTAAAAGAGGACATTTCAGCAAGTATGATCTGCCACCCAACTAGATAACAAGCTGCACTTGCTGAAATTCCCCCCTTTACACAACCATTACAGGTATAGAAACCTGCTCCAGTTTGCAGTCTGGCAACGCTATAAATATTCAACCAGTTTCTGGCCAGTGTTCAGCAGCTCTAATAGCAGACTTTCACACTGAAATGTGGCATGTGATGCTTTCCCCAGCACTATCTGCATGGCAGGAAAAGCTTCACCTGTCAGAAGTCTTCCTGTCAGCTGCTGTTAAAAGCACAGGTGTAGAGATCAGAAGAAGGTATGGCACGCTTAGCTAACTTTATCAGGATGAGAGCAGGGATACAGGTTTATTGGGACCTATCCTCCCACACCTCCACAGACGAAGGTGTTAGGGCTGTCCTGTTTACAAATGAAAGAGGCAAAGTTAATGACATCAGTGGCTAGATTTATTTTCTCACCACTGCTTTATCTAAGCTGCTTGATAATAAACTGCATTTACAAAATGGGTTAAGAGCAGGACAGTAATCCAATTGGGTAGCAGGCATAGTGATCCTTGTTAAATATGATGAAAAAAACAAATAAACTTTGAGATTTCATCTTGTTAGCCTAATCGCTGGAGCAGATCCTTGTGACATTTTTTTTTTAGTTTGGTAAGAGAGAGGTTTTAAAAGAAGAGGAGAACTCTAACTATGTTGTATGGAAACAATAAAGGGTACCTATCCTTAAGAGAGCAATCCAACAGCTGTAGGAAGGACCTAGTCCATAGGAGCTTATGCCATAATAAACTTGCTAGGATAACATCCAATGTTGCACAAGTGGAATTTTGCTTGCATAATAAGTGTTCTCCTTGCATTTCTCTGACTGTAGCCACAAATTTTCTTTCCTCAACCTTCTGGTGCAAATTTGAAAGGAATGCAGGGAAAGGAGTTTCCTGACAGACAGCTCTGGATACAGTCCTTCAATCTTTGTTGTTTCCATTCAAGCTGCACAAATCTGAAACTATCACTGAGCATATACCTTTTGTATCATTTCTTCAATTAACTTTGAGACATTATTTTAATTTTTTTATGATTTTATCACAACCTGGGAATGAACAATGAAACAGTTCAGCTGCTGTTGCACCCTCTGGGCCTTCAAAGTGGCTCACAGCAGTATAGAATGTTTCAAAATTTTAAAAAGCGTTTGTAGTTGCATGGAAGTTAATTGATTAAGAGATGCAACTGAAAGGACTGGGATTGGTGCTAAATGTCACTATCTAATAAGCAGCACATACATTTTCCAATCAAGTGTTTTATTAAAGGCTTTATTAATGCCAGGGGTGGGGGGCTTCAATCATTTTATATACATGTACTCAGTATTAACTATTCTAATTTATTTTAATTTCTTTGAGAGATGAATATTATTTTGTAAGTAATTTTTTACTGTTCCCTATTTTAATTTTTTAAATATTGTTTAAATAAGTTTTATTGTATGATACCTTGAAAACCTTCATTATAGGGAGGGCAAGAAATGTTTTAAAAATGAATAACTATTTAAAACAAATAGACCATTTGCTTAGAGGTAGACATTCCTTATTTTATGAGGTGTTGATTATTGGAATGCCATCCAATTTCATACATTGTTTCTATGAATTTCCCCACTCATGACTCCATGCTGGGCAGGAGGGTATAATGGTACTCCTTCTCACACAAAACCTCTCTAACACAAAATCAGGTCTGAGATGAATCCTTCATAAGCATGTCCTTTATCCCAATAGGAAAATTTGTGCTTTCTGTAAAGCTCAGACATCCCTTTACAATTTTTTTTAAAAAGTATCACACTATTGAATGAGTGGTTTTACAACAAAACTGTAAGAGCAAGAAAATGAAACAATCCTAAACAAAATCAATAGAATGCATAAACCATAATAAAACAAGGGAACCTGAAGTCAAAGAGCATCATTAAGCACTAAAAATTAAGTAGAATAGTATAGTTTTTGCTCACCCAACTAAAGGCTAAAACTGGCAAAGCTGAGCTAGCCTCCTGCAGAATGAAGTTCCATAGACTGGGATGCTGCTAAAAGGAAGGTCCTTTCTTGGGATCTTACCAACCTTACTTCTGTAGGGAAATTATTTGTCTTGTGAACCTCTTCTTCCAAGTATCCTGCACTCTTCATATGATATCCCTACTTGTTTCTTATATTTACACATCTCTTTTCCTCTAAAGAATTGAAAGTCACATAGGTAGCCCTCCTTTTCTTTCTCCTTCCCTCCTTTACCCTCACAACAATGCTGGGTATTAGGTCAGGCTGAGGGAGAGCTGCAGGAGACTCAATGAGTTTCAGTGGGACTCTGTGGGAACTTGAACATTGACCTTCTCCAAGTCCTAGTCCAATAATCATCACAAAGCTGCATGCCTTCTTCTTCACATTAGTGATTATAGATATCTTGTAGGGCAAACTGGGGAAATAGAGCATCAATCATATGAAAAATGGTGAGTTCTATTTCCATTTTTATTTAAAAAAATATAAGGGATCTATCAAAAAATATGAACGCTCTTGGCAAGACAACAATTCAAGACCTACAAGTGCTGTGCTTCCTGTTGAGAAGCTGAAATCCTGTGCACACATTCCCAGTACAAGCCTCATCAATTCAACCATGTTTATTTCCAAATAAACTTCACGCCATCATAGTAGCAGTTGGGTGCCTTTCACATCAGTGAGATAGTGAATCTATTACAGATTGATTCTGAACTGTGCAGGTGCTCTCCAACATGCTGAGCTTATTTTGTGGATACAGATGGCTTCCTTAAAGTTCAGACTCAAAGTGGATTCACCATCTCATAGAATCACAGAGCTGGGCCATCAAGTCCAACTCCCTGCCATGCAGGAAGACACAATCAAAGCATTCCTAAAAACCTCCTCCTTTGGACATTTTTAAACAGAGGCTGGATGGTCATCCAGCCTCTGGTTAAAAATCTCCAAATGAGGGACTCCACCACGTTCCAAGGCAGTGTATTCCACTGTTGAACTGCTCTCTTACTGTCTTACTGACGTGGAAGCCAACACTGTGTATAGTTCCCAATGTGGATTTATGGTCCAGTGCTTTAGATAGTGCAGGCAGAGCAGACTAAAACCAAAAATGGATTCACATCCCACTTACATGGAAACCGCCAGCTGTCATTACATCAGGAACAGAGAACAAGCAACTTTACAGACATTGTGGAACAGCAACTCCCAGCAACCCCAGTCAGTCTAGCCACTAGTGAAGAACGTTTGGAAGTTCTAGTCCAACATCATTTGGATTGTTGTATTTTGCCCATCCTTAGCATACATAAAGCATCATCCTGCAAATCCAGATAGCTCATTCTGATTTGTTTTTGTTTCATGCACTATGGCTTAAAATATGTATTGTGAATTTCTGATGTGCTACGTACCTGCAAAAGGATCTTATTCCCATCAGGATCTTCAGTTTGCCATCTGCCTTCACTGATGGGGCTGCAAGGATTGGGCAAGAGCGGCAGAAGTAGCCGGATATCTTTCACGCGGAACTCCAGCACAGCCGACTCCGTGGGACATGGCACAAGGCCTCTTGGGAGCTTCTTCAAAGAGAACTGAACATCTATGTCCACATTGGAATAGATAGGGAACACACAGAAATCTGCCTTTTGCTGATGAATTTGTTTTTTCAGAATTAACTCATACAGCTTCATAGTGCTAGCAAAGTTTTCATTCCGGCAGTAGATGGTAAAACGTATGATTTCCTTCCCATAATGCACTGGCCGGATGGCCCATAAGGGGGTCCCAGGGACCAGGATGAAGAAGTCCTGACTGCCTGGCATGTAAGGGAGGAACTTTCCATGCACTTGCTCAGTGTGGTGGTAGTGCCAGGGGGGGCTTTGAAAAGACTCATGGAGCTGCAGGATGGGCTCACCATCATAGTCTTCTTGCAGGAAGAGGATCACAGCAAGGGCTGGCTGAGAAGCTATAGCCTTGTGAGGTTTCCGAGGCTTCCTTGGTAGCCGTCTCTCTGACACCCGGAAGAGCTGGAGGTCTGGATGAATCCAGGCCAAAAGGTTATCAATGGCTTGTTGGAGAGCAGCAGATTCTCCTGGATTTGCAATTATGTGCATGCTAACAAGAAACGGATCGGGTACATCTTCTGCAGAGAGCTCACCTGAATGGAGACAGAAAGAACAACAAACAAAATCTTTTATCAGTTTTTGCTTTTTAATAAAAGCTAAGAGTGTTGTTTTGCAATGATATTCTGTTATTAGGAGAAACTTAACAGTCAGTTAACAAAATTTCAGATGTATATGAAGCCCTTCTTATGGGAATTCTGATCTACTGTTCCATTGACAAGGAAGCTACCAGCCTCCACTGGAAGTTTGATAGATGTGTTGGGGGATTGTTCACGTGACTTCACTGGCTCCCTCTGAGTATAGATGGCATGTAATTGGATGTCATTTCCAGGACATTCCCTCACTGGTGGGCACTTTTGGAGTTTCCAGGGTCACTGGAGGCATTCCTGTCATTTTGATACCATTATTTGTATTTTCCACTTATACCCTTGAACGTGCATTGGGTTTGGCCACTCTTTTGTCAGTGTGTAATACTGTGAATACAGGTTTGCTCTGCTAAACAAAATGAATGGCTTCTGTGCAACTGAAAAAAACCTCTTAGTTTAGTTTCTCCTTTAACAAAAGAAACGGGAGAAACTGACACTTCTGTTTTTTAATGCCAGCTCAGTTCAATTTGATTCCTGGCAAACTGTCACCAAAGGAAGGATTTGAATCAGGCCTCTTAGACCACTGGTTAATCCTGCACAAAATACTACAGTCCTGAAGTACTTCTTTCAAAGCAAACATGGCCTTGTTTCTACAGTTTCCAGTCTACTATTCTAGCGCCTCTATTTGTATTACAAAAGCAGCTTTTAAAAAGTCAAGCTACTTAAGCACAGGAAGTACAAAAGCATAGTCTTGGATAGTTTAGGAGCTGTTCTACAGAAGAAATTTCTCTTGTACAGAGATTATCACCATGTGGGAAACAACAGTCCTGCAAATCAGAATTTATAAGTTCTCACAGATCTGGAATTTCAGATAACAATGTGGCAGCAGTCTTAAGAAGCAGGGGACCTGATACAGACTTCCAAATTCACATCCACTCACCCACACACATGTGTGTGTGCATGCACAATGCTGGAACAGGCGAACTGTCCTGAACCATCCATCCTTTTTTACACAAAGATCAGAAAGGAGAGAAAATCTACCCAAGGGTAGGCAATGAAACTCCAATCAGTCACTTCAGATCACTTGTCAGTCTCCCACAAGCCGATAGCAAGGGTGTTCTGCCTTTGGTAGGAAACATAAAGGTGTCAGTTCAGTCTGCACAATTAAAAGAGCCTGCAATGATTGCTGGTTTTTTAAAATGCACTTCACAGTGTGAACTGACAATCTTAATCCTCAAGTTGACAAACTGAAGATAGAAAGAGAGAGAGAGAGAACCCAAACCTGTACCTTGGTCTGACACTTCGAAGCTAAACTGGAAGCCAGCTTCCTCCGACTTCCAGCCTTTATGGGTCAGAAATGACGGCACAGGCATGAAATTGACAGAAACACCTCTGATCTCAGAAAGGGATCCCACAAAGTGCCTCCCTCTCTGTGCCCTCATATTCCTAAGACCATTGAGAAGCATCATCATCTAAGTTCATCTACCTCTCTCCTCTCTACTTCCTACAAAATGTCACCCTGGTAAAGCGGCTACAGACCACTAATTCAGGGGAGAAAGGACTGTGTTCCTGTGGGGTGGATGTGGATCCCTGCCAAGGCCTTCTGGACCTCCAGTCTTAAAAACAAAAGATAGAAGACAGAGAAACTGCACTTCCAGAAGGTGTGAATCTCAATTTAAGTACATCCTCACCCCCTTTTAAGGCTCAAAATATTTAAAAAAAAAACAGATAGGAATTTCTGGCCCTAGTTTGGGGAAAAATAAGTGCGTGTAGCCCACAAGGATCCTGGGGAATGAAAAGCTGTCTACATTTGCACTCTGCAGACAGAAAACATGGAGGACCAAAGTGACGATACCTCCCATATGTTGTATGATTCCATCTGCTGCACTGCTGTTCTGGAGAAGAGGTTAGCCTGTGCTTAATGCACAAGTTCTTCATCTTGGTGTTCTTCCTAGAGTGCTGGTGTCCCCAGCATACATAGACTAAACCTAATGCTTTGCCAGATGACGACCTCATAGGATGCCCCCTCCTTTGTTTCCCTGGGCCCCAAGTGCTGGATGCAGTATCCCATGCAGCACTAAAGGTCCAGAGTATTCCCCAAAGTGGATTTATCTCTGGTGCTGACTGTGACTTCTGTTCTGCCCAGATATGAATTTCGCTGAGAACTGAATTCATGAAGGCATCTGGTTGGTTTCCAGGTCCCTATGGGCTGGGTGTGCAGGTAGGTTGAGTGAACTGGGCTGCTCCCCAGCAGGGTCTCCATTTCTGGCTTTGCTAGTACACCCTGAAGGCACTCTTAATGTTCCTCATGTAGAGTGGTCAGGCATATACATGCGTCTTTTCAGGGGCAAATCTCTTTTGTTTGTTCATGTGTGTAAGTCAGGGTAAGCAAAGTGAGGCCCTTTAGATGTTGTTAGAATACAACTCCCACCAGCCCCTACCCAGTATAGCCATTAGTGGGTAATGTCGGGAGCTGCAGCCCAACAACAACTGGAAGGAGGCACTTCTCTCACTCTTGGTGAATGTGGTTGAGGCCAGGCAAGTGCTTTTGGCTTCTGTGTCATTTAGCAAGGATGAGGTTGGTAGGGCATCTCTCAAGTTCCTGCTCAGGACTGCAGTCACAAAGAATTTAGCAGCCTCACTCACTGCAATGTAGGTCAGTAGTAAAGCCTCAGGTTAGAATGTCACTTTCTGTGTCACTCCTGGAGATACAACCACTTTGACAGATGTCACAACTATTTACAACAGATTTCTTTAAAAGCGAAGTTCAGAAACTCAGTGCAAAAAATCACAAAGGCATACCCAAATCATAGCTTTAGGAATATAGTTGGAACCAGGATAGGGCCTAAATCCTAAAGTAGACTCCTTTGAATGTATTGTTAATTTACATAGATAAATCATACTGATTTAGTAGGTCTCTTCTAGATTAGACTAACACCAGGATTCAAGCCTAAACCACTCACTGTGAATATATTAAGCCACAGTAATTTTCTCTGGTGGGATGGATTCAACCAGAAAATAGTGTTAGATAGAGACTGACAGACAGACAAACACTTAAAGTGTTTACAAGATTGTATCTCTCTGGTACATGTTATTTATAGGCTGTATTCATATACAGTAATGCTGGTGATACAGAAGGCAAGTCACAGGAACATATTGGCAGAAACCATAGCCTCAATAACCTGCAGTACATCACACATTCTGCATGGGAGAGAGGCAGCAGTTGTTCTGCTATCGCCTAACAAAGTGCTGGGGTAGCAGAACACAAGCACCAGAGCTTAAGAAAATTACTTTTTCTAGATTACACCTCCCAGAATTCCCCAGTTAGCATGGCCAAGTAACTTTTCTAAGCTTTGTCCTTGCCATCTTGAGACCACAGTGAGCCCCTGATGCCAGTAGGACAGTTAAATCTGCTTTAGTCTGAACTTCAAAGAAGCTAGCCAAAATGCTGAACATTATCCTCAAACTAGTTCAAAGCCCTTGGAGAGCTCCTTAACAATTTGTATTAGATCCCAGCGCAGATTTACATCCCTCTGACATCGGAGACACCAGCTGCAGCTGCTCGAGACCAGAGGAAGGCAGGGTCACTCCTACAACTTTCTTCTTCCCTGTCTTGCAGCACAAGGATTTTCATAGAGTCCCTCCCTCCGTTTCCCCTCCTGAACTTTTCTTTGCCCTCCAGTCAGTCACAATCTTTCTGAGACCCTCCAAGGCACCTAACGTCTCACAGCATAAGAGGGGAAAGTGAGCACAAGAAGGCATAGAGAAGACTCTCACTTTGACTTGACCTAGAAAAATCTTGAGCCATACTCCAGCTGCTCTTTCCTCTTACTCTTCCTCCTTGAAAATGCTCCAAAAACTCCCCGAGTGCAGCTTCAGCATCATTACAAAGACATCAACAAAACAACAACAACAACAATGACAGTTATACTTACTGCTGGAAGATGACACACAGCTGTATTCTGACCTGCAATAAAAAAAAGTTATGTTCAATAGGTTTGCTCTTTGTAAAGGGTACTGGAACAAAGTGAGTTAGGCTATGTTTATGTTTTAGGATTGTTTTTAGGCTGCTTTTGAAAGTTTTAATAGAGAATTTTACTGTGTTATTTAAAATGTTTTTCTTTGTACTATTTTAAGTGCTTTCATTTGTTCAACACCTGAGAAACCCTTGCAGGCTGGGAAATGAAATGGAATACCATAGATAGATAGACAAACAAACAAACAAATGTATTTAGTATGATTTGAGTGCTGAACTTGTGCTCTGGAGACCTGGGTTCAAATCCCTACTTGACTGCAGGCCAGTCACCGTTTCTAAGCTTTAGTGGCCTCAAAGTGTGTGGAATATTAAAAAGGTAAGAGAATCGTGTATACCACCTTGTGCTCCTTAGAGAAAAGCTAGGATATCAAAATGATAAATAAACAAAAGAAAAATATGTTACAGGGCACAGTTTTAGCCATGTTATAATTAAAAATATAATATAATAACAAATTGGAATTCAATTAAAATTTAACAAATAACTACAGTTAAAAACATACAGAAAAACTAATATTAAAATGGAATTAAATAAACAAGATCTTTATCACATTTGAAATGAATAGGAGAAGCTCTTTTGAACTGTCTGCCCAAGAAGATTCTAGATTACAAGCTCAAAATCAAATCACAAACATCTGGAAAACTGTATTGATTGGCATATACTAAACCTCACTGCATTTCCCCTGAGATTGCTGCACAAATGTGTTTGGATTGCCACATGCCACACAAAGACGCTGCTCTGGTTTATAAAGTTATCAGGCCCTGGACTCAAACTAAACAGTATCTGCTAGTTTACACACAGCTGAGTTTGCACCCCAGACATGCACATACAATAACAGTAGAAGTTGTTGTATGATCTAGTCAGAGTGAGGAAAAAATTAATTTTGGGGCTTCAGCTCCCAGAATCCCCCTGCTATCATGGCCAGTGGCTATAGTGGCTGGTGGGTTCAGGAACTGGTAGTCCAGAAAAGTACATTTGTCCAACTCTGGATCTAAGACATATGCAGGCATGTCTCTGCATACCCGAAAGATGCTCATGAGGACAGTCAGTTGCAAATAAAAGAAGAAGAAAGGGCAAATGAGTGGAAGACACAGACAGGCGCACCCAGGGATGTGTGCACATGCACATGGATAACACAGTACATTCTGCATGCAAAGGACAGAATACACTTGTACAGCCAAAACATGCTACAGAACAGCCCTTTGACATTTGGATGCCATCGTATTTTCAAATGTTGAAAGCAGTGAGTTGCACTGAATCTGACGATCCTAATTGCCTGACAATTCAGTATGCTGCTCTTGTACAGTAAAACATTCAGAGCTGAAAATTTCTTCCTGTTCTCTGGAGTCAGGACAAGTCCTTATGGTTTGTAAAGTTACTACTTAAAAAATAATGGAAGGAGGGGAAAGCCCCAAATTATAGGAGCAAGCAAAAGCAAAATGTGCGCTGCTACATCGAGTTATTTAAGGAGTAAGTCCCACTGAATTCACAGGGTCTTGCTCCTGAGGACACATATATGGAATCGCACTGAGGGTTCCTCATTGTTGACAAAGGGAGAGTAGGCTAATGAGGTGTTCTAAGATCTTTCTCTCCTCAAAGCTTTGTGAAGGATTTGGCAAAGAGATGAGAGAATTTTGCCTTAAAGCATTTTTAGCGTGTGTTGCTATAATTGGTAGGTGAACATTTTCCTCACAAAGCAAGTCATAGAGTTTACTGTTAATTTAGAATTAATTTAGAATTAATTTAGAATTAACAGTGGTTTATACACTTTGTATCTAATGCATGGGCTTCCATTCCCACAAGCCAGGGCATCAATTTACAACATATGCCATTCTGTCTTTGAGGGGTCCCCTCAATCCTCAGGGACAACTTTTGGAGAGCGGAGGCCTCAAGACTTAAGTGGTAGGACAGATTCACGAAAATCAGGTAATCCAGCTTGTGTGAGTGGAGACACTTTCTGCTAAGGCCAAGTCACTGCAAGCTAAACCAAGCAATACTTAAGCCATTTCTGCACTACAGTATTATAGTGCTATTATTCCATTTTCAACATCCTTTGGAATCCTGGGGTTTGGAGTTTAGGGAGGGGCCTTTAGAATTCCCAGCCAGAGAGCCCTTGGGCCTCAGGAAACTACAAACCCCAGAATCCCACAGGATACTGAAAGTGGAATAATAACACTATAGCAATGTAGTGCAGAAACAGCCTTAAAGAAAAAGCTTCTCCTATTTTTATGCCAGGTCTGCAGAAATATGGAATATTGATATTTATACTGGTACAAATATTACCAAAGAAAAATCCCGCTGGAAACTCGCAGGGCGCTCTCTTTGCAACCCCATCACTTACTTGTTTTTACTTCGATTTCCCATAGGCAGGCAGGCAGGCACGACACACAGTACCGCCTAGAAAGCTTTGGCTGTTCGGACCCCACCGCAACTTCCCTGTAATCACTTCCCTCTGCCTGCGCCGCCTTTCCAGACCTTCCCTGCGAGTAGGCGTGGAGGGCTCGCGCCAACCCTCCCTCTCCCCCAGGTGTTCCACGCGAGTTTGCTCTCACAGGCGTGTTCTCCCCCTCTAGACGTTATCCTTCCTAGCCAAGGACCTTCCCCAGCCCGAAGTGGGTCTAGGTCTCCGTCCCGGGGCGGGAGGGACACGAAGAGAAAAAGCGGAGCCTCTCCGGCGCCTGTTCTCAAGAGAGCGTGGAGAAGGAAGGAAGGCAGCCTGACAGATATAGCTCGGACTCATAATCCCATCCTCCGCACCACCACAGAGGCGAGCCCGGGCCTCGGGGAGGGGAGGGGACTCACCCGCCGGTCTCAGCTCCGGAATCCGCGCCCTGGTCCTGGCTCCGGCTGCCCCCTCTCCGGTGCATGGCGCGCCGGCTTCCCGGGCTCCACTGAGAAAGAAGAGGAGGAAGAAGAAGAAGCAAAAGATGCCACAGCCAGAGACTAAGAGCGCGCGAAATGGGCGGGTCCGGCCTGCCCTGTGGGCGGGAAACTCCCTCCCTCCGGCGGAGATTTGCCTGGCCGTCCAGACGCCTCCAGGGCGCGTGTTTGCCTCACTCTGGCCGTTTCCGCACTAGGCTGTTACGGTCCTGTTATTCCACTTTCAACCTCCTGTGGAATCCGGGTGTTTGCAGTTTAGGGAGGAGCCTTAGAAGCCAGAGAGCTCTTGGGCCTCTGTGAACTACAAACCCCAGGATTCCACAGGAGGTTGAAAGTGAGATAATAGCACTATAACAGTCTAGTGCGGAAATGACCCCTGTGTCGCTTCGGCAGGCGCGGGAAGTCGAAAAAACACCAGGGCGGCATCTCTGTGCCACCGTCAGTGTGTCCATGCATCCTTGTTTACCTCCCGGGAGGTCTGATTAAGGATAGCGGGTTCTTATGGGCTAATTGGCTTACCTAGGGAGAGGGTGCTTCTCTTAGCAGCCAGTGCTCAAAATATCATTGCCCCGTCAATACTTTCTAAGGCCATTCCCGCACTACACTGTTAAACCGCTGCTATTCCACTTTCAATGCCCTGTGGAATTCTGGGCTTTGTAGTTTACTGAGATCAAAGAGCTCTTTGGCTGAGAATTTGAAGTGCCCTTCCCTAAACTACAAACCCCAGAATTCCACAGGATGTTGATAGTGGAATAGCAGCACTTTAACACTGTAGTGCGGAAATGGCCTAAGTTTAATTTATCTATGAGCTCATTCTTTACAGTTCCATCAGCCCTGGCCAAGTACTGGGTCTTCAAATCAGTTCCACCTTATGGGGACCCTATCCTAGCGGTTTCTTGGCAAGGCTTGTTCAGAGAGGGTTGGCCGTTGCCTTCCTCTGAGTCTGAGTGTGACTTACCCAAGGCTCCCAAAGAGATTTTGTGGCTAAGAAGAAATGTCATCCGTGGTCACTTGAAATCCCAGAGCCTTTCCACACTACACTGTTCCGGTGCTGTTATTCCACTTTCAACCTCCTATGAAATTCTGGGGTTTGTAGTTTACTGAGGCCAAAGAGCTCCTTGGCTGGGAATTCTAAAGGCCCCTCCCTAAATTGCCAGCCCCAGGATTCCATAGGATGTTGAAAGTGGAATAATAGCACTGTAACAAGGTAGTGCAGAAAGGCCCCTAGTGCAACACTTGGGCTGCTACACGATGCTGTCTGAGCATGTGTAATACTATCTGTGTGCCCATGCCGAATGATACACTTACAGACAGGATGATGCTTTGTTCAGGGAAAGGCAGTAGGAAAAAAGAAAGACCGCACTACAGGTGGGTTGACTGAATTGATCAAAGAAGCCACGACCCTGAGTTTGCAAGATGTAAAGCAGAGCAGCTGTTGACCAGGGATCTAGAACATATAATCCAACTTAGCGTTTTGGAAAATTCAGATGATACCATGGCCAAAATACACTTGCCTGTTCTACCATCTTATAAGGAGCAACCAAAAATTTAATTTAAAAATGAACATCACACACGTACTTTTATAAGATGCGCTAACTTTGATTTAAAAGGATAATAGTATTCTTCTTGACTGCTGTGCATGCTAGGGGGATAACATTCCAGTTGATATAAAAATAATGGAGAGAGCATGAAGTTGATTCATTTGACAAGTTCATCTAATCATTGTGCACAAGTCTTCATGCTTACTAACTGGCAGATTTGTTACTGCCATGGTTGGGCAGCACTTAAGGTGACATAGATATCATTTTGATATCAATAATTTGGCTCTCTTCCACCACCCCTCTCCACGTGTTTGTGAGGCCCCCAGACAAGCACAGAACTAGGCTCGACCACTAAACACTGCAATATCCCAAAACAATACAGGCAGGCCAGAAATAGCCAGATCGCCGCTTTAGGAGACCTCTCCGCAACCACTCTCATTATGTATGCACGCTGTTTACAAAGGACTCCCTGCCCTGAGCAGGCACCCTGGCAAGTTGAATACTCAAATGCCAAGCACTCTGCGTTTGCATACTGACTGCCTATTTGTCAATTCGGACTTAATCATGCTAAATTTTGACCTTTCCAAAGCTTTGTCTGGCACCCAAAACTCATTGTTTTCCCCAAGTATGGAATAGCCTGCAGTTACATATCTCCCTATAAAACCCCCCGATTCCGAGACCTTCCTCAGATCGCCCCGGACTTCCATCCCATCTTGCCACCACTCTGCTTGGCGAGCCTTCCCCTCAGTCATATTGACTGAGACTGCGCAACTTCGGACTTTTGCAGTGACCTATCCGGGCTTCAGGACAGGTGTCATACCCCCCAATTCAACAATCCCTCTCAAAAATCCCTCTATACCTCTCCAACCTTTATTTTCTATAATTATCTGAGTGTGTGTGTTGCATACACTGTTTGTCTGCATTTAATAAAGATCACAATTATTCTTAAATTTGGGTGTGCTCTTTGGCTTGGCCTTACCCCGTAGACATTGGGTAAAAGATTCCACTGTGTTGCCCTGCTTCTCGCATTGCTAGCTTGTGCTCTTGGCTAATTTCCCCACCTTTTGATATTTTGAGAGCACATATAGGTGTCCCTCCTGGGACCCCCAGTAAATAGGGTAATAGATTCTAAGTAATTGAGAATGAATATCCTAACAGCATTAGAACCTTTCTGATCTTGGAGGCTAAGCAGAGTCAGTTGTGGTTAGTTCTTAGGTAGGAGCCTGCCAATGAATATCAGGAGCTGTAGGCTATATTTCAGAGGAGGGAAATGGCAAAACCACCTTGGAGTGTTCCTTGTCTAAGCAAAGCCTGTGAAATTCATGGGGTTGCCATAAGTCAACAGGCAACTTGAAGGCATATACAGTAGAGTCTCGATTATCCGTCCTGCGGTAATCCGACATTCCGGATTATCCGACGTCGCAGCTGCTTGGGGGCGTGGCTGTAGGTATTTCCGCAACAGGCAAGGAGAGAAGGGCGAGTGAAGCCTCACCCCAAAACATGGCCCCAAGCGTGGCAGCGGCGGCGGCAGCGAGCAGGGCGAGTACCTCCAGGCCCCAAAACAAGGGCCAAAGCATGGCAACGGGGAAGGCGATGGGCACAGCCAGGCCCCCAAACACGCCCCCAAGCATTGCAACGAAAAGGAAGAAGGTCGTTGTACCAATGGAGCAGAAACTTGAGGCAATCAAGAGACTGGACAATGGAGAGACGTTGCAGAAGGTAGCAGATGACTATGGTGTTGGAAGGGTAACTGTAGGAGACTGGAGAAGGAACCAACTGGAGATAGAAAAATGGTGTTCCTCCAGAGTTACTGATGGTGCAGTGAAAGAGAGGAAAACCATGAAAAAGCGTGGCTATGAAAAGGTCAGTGAAGCTTTGTATGTTTGGTTTCTGCAGTTTAGAGACAGAGGTGTGCCTATTTCAGGGCCTATTTTACAGCAAAAGGCATTGCATTTTCGAAAGGAATTTGATGAAGGGGACCCAGATTTTACAGCCAGCGTTGGTTGGCTCGACAGGTGGAAGAAACGTTATGGAATCCGTCAGTTATGTGTTTGTGGAGAAGAAGCTACGGGGGTCGACATTATGATGCTGCAAAGATGGCGAGACTTGGCTGCGAAGAAACGGCAATCTTCGGGAAAGCAGAAAAGGATCACTGATTTCTTTAAATTTTCAGAGGACTGAACTTTTTATACATTACAATGTTGTTACTGTAACGTTACTGCAATGTTACGTTTACTGTTACTGCAATAAAACTTCAATACATTTGCAGTTCGTAGTGATTTCAAGGCTTTTCTTAGACCCTCCGACATTTTATCCGACATTTTCGGCTATCTGACTATCAGCCCATCCGTTTATGTTGGATAATCGAGACTCTACTGTACGCACACACAGGAATAAGGACATCTGCCTATAAGAAACCTTAACATTTATTAAATATTTCAGTTGTGTCTTTAAAAACACAACTGAACACAGTTTAGTCAAGTATTCCTCTATGAAAGAAATCTTAGTTTAATCACACAATAGGTCCAAAACTTACTTTGCCTTTGGATCAGGGCCTGTGCAAGACATTTTTTGGTGACACAGTCTAGCAAGCAGAAGACAACTAAATGAGCAATTGAACTTTCTACCACATCAAGTTAGAGTAGAAGGCACAGGGCAGGCTGGATGGCATACACAGCTCTTTCCTTCAAGAGATCATTGCCACTCCTTGTGGCCATTCGGCTGCTTAAGCTGACCACTTCGTTCTTCCTAATGATGGGACTGTCCCTGTTTGGATCTTACTGTGTCTGTCAAGCATGAGAAGATTATGTTAGCACTAAGGACTTATGAATTTCTGAGTGTGGGCTACAACAAAATGGCAACAAATTTTTCTTTTTTCTCTGTGATAAAATTATCAAAATAGTAAATAAAACATGACATTTTAAAAAATTGTGTCAAGGTAAATAGGAGAAAAGATAGCATGGCCTATTACTCAGTGAAGGTAAGCAATTGGGGAGAAATCCGAAATGCACATAGCTGATCACTGCTGAATCTAAAAGAACACTTTTTAAAAAAATAATAATGGATGCAAGAGGTATCTGCTTCCAACGTGTAAGCCCTCTTTCAAACCTTTTCAGCTTATCTTGGGCTTTCTTTCTGTGCCGTGTATTCCATGTCTTTAGTTGTGGATCATGTTCATTATTTTTCTTCATATTCATCTGACTTACTTTTCATCATTCCTGCACAAACTCTCTTTTGTTCCTCTTATACAAATAAATTAAATTGACAGAGTCATCATTCTAATTGTACTAGCTGATTCATTTATATAAACAGTATGTTACTTTGAGGCAAGCAAGAATACATAAAATAGAAAAATAAAATGTCACATTAAAATCTGATTTAGTCATTGAAAAATAAGAAATACTAAAAACCCAGTTTCTACCCTCTAGGTTCCAGTCATTCCAAGCCAAAGCAAAACAAAAGTTTTTGGATCTTAGTTTTCTTTCCGATTCCTCAGGCTTTATATGCAGTAAGGTTAACAAAAACAGTTAGAAGTAGCTACAATGAGAGAATTCCATTGTCGTAGCTACTTCTGTCAATGCCACCTTCCCCAAATCCACCTTTTAAGCCAAGCAATGCCCCAAATGAAGGTTTTATGAGGTACTGTAGATCAGGGTACTGGGAAAAGACAACTGCTATGCTCCCCTGGCCGTGGGGCATGTTGAGATGGGCAGTTGGAGAGACTTCTTAGGGTCCTGCTGCAACTGCTTGTCTCAATGTACCTCATGACTTGGTGAGTCCTACAGATGCCATTTCCCAGCACCCTGATCTGTGGTACTTTGGAAACCCTTCAGTTGGGGCATGTGACAGGCCGTTACTTCTCCCAGATGGATGGGGTAAGGTGCCCTGTCTTTACTCCACAGCTCTGCCTTCCCTCTTATAACACTACCTTTGTGTAAAAGGGTGAGAGTTTTCAATGTTTATTTAGAACCACTTAATAGTTTTATAGTAGCATGTTTTCTGTGTTACTTTATATATTGTATACAAGTTACACTGAGTCAATGTTTACAAGGATAAACTGTCACTTTTTTAAAATAATTTTATTCACATTTCAGCATATAAAACAAAGAGTAATTTCTGCAATGTTCACATGTAATGTTATTCCTTCTTCCTTTCCTTTCTGGATTACAATTATTAATATTCCCTCTATTTATTATACCACGTATCGCAATAAGATGTTAATAATCTATAATTTGTTAGTTCCTTCTATATATCTCTACTTTACTTGTTACATGATATTTCATTAGCTGTTAACTGTGTAATAATTGTTATCATGAAAAATGTATTACCCTCTGTCAATCTTCAACCCAAATCTGTAACAATCTTCCACTCTTTGTTAATATCCTCATCTGATTTCCCTTTCAATCTTTGTGTAAGTATGTCCGCATTTCTGTTTTCCATAAAACCTGTCCACCACTGTTCCATTGTAAGTGTAGTTTCATTTTTCCAAAGTCATGCATATTCAATATGGGCCGTCATCACCATGTACAATATAATTCTCCAATGTCTCTTAGCTGGCGTTCCATAAATTGTCACATTTATTAAGATAACAATAAGAATAAAGTAACATGTTAGACTTCATATGCAGGTCAAGGTTGATACATTTCCTCAGAAAAGTTTTTAAGCAATATAACCTGCTCAGAAACAGTTCAGTTGCATCTTTAGACTTTTATAAAAGGCACAATAATCATGTAACAGCACATTGGCTAGACTCCCACCAAAGGCTTAACCCCCAATCTAGGTCACACTCTCTGACCAGATTCTACTAGGACTTAATTTCTCTTCTGGCTCTCACTAGGCTTCCACTGAGAACTAAACTTCCCAGCACAACCATACTCTCTGCTTGACTTGGGAACTCTGCTCCCTAGCTCCTTGCTAGGCTCTCACTGAAGGAATCAAAGTACTCACAGGTACCTGGCTTTATATAACTTTTTCTCTTAGCCACAAGCTGCTCCCACACACTACTGGGCTAGGTTTCTCTCCTGAGGTGCTATTCTGGTTGTCTAGCAACCTGCTTCCAGGCTGACTTGGCACTTTAGATAGCCACATGCTCCAGAACTTCATCACAGGGCACTTTCTGGCTCAAGAGATTTTGGGGGTGGGGTCTCATTTGGTCATTAAAAATTGTAAATGTGAATGCCAGAAGTGATAAGAGCCTAAGTCCAGCTTACAGTCTCATTAATATTGATCAGGACGCCAGCCATAATTTCTCTGTAAGAATGTGTGCTAATCATATCGACAAACATCTGCAGTAACTGAATGTACAGGCATTTGTTTATATGTGATTAAACAGACACATTTTCACTCTGTACCTGTAATCTTCTCACACAGAAGTAATGAAGTGGGTACAGGATAGATATACACAAATACAGACACACTATCCTGACATGAGACAAAAAGATCTTTATCAAGAGAAAAAAGAGACAATGATGCTTCTAAGAGAAGCTTTGCATCAGCTCTGTGCATACACAGTCTTCAGTAGCTGGTGCCTCCAGTGTCACTGAGGTAGTGAATTGGCTTTGGGTTTTAGTTTGAACTTTTATTTGGTGAGGTGTGGTACAGCACCATGGTCAATTCCAGTTCAGATTGAATTCTGAAGTGGATTCACTGCCCCAATGACATGGAAGTCACCACCTGCCACTATGGCCTTTTTCCAACTCAGAACTGCACAAAGATGATGAAGAAGACCTGGCATTTCTGTCAGAGTTCCCAATTCATTGTGATATGTCTGCGTGGGTGTAGTTTAAGGAAATGCACCTTACTTTTTATTTTTTATTTTATTTTATTTTGCAGCTATCAACAATTTAGTTCGAAAGGGATTGCAGCCAATGTAGATTTATCCTGACATTTCAGCAAGGCCCTGATTCATATGAACATGCTGTCATGATACTGATGCTGTTGTATCTTTCCTTTTAAAAAAAATTATCCAATTATTTCCAGCAGCTTGAGCTATTTTGTTTCTAAAGCTAGATAATCATCACCACAATTAGAAAAGCTTCAGAGAAAATCATCTCTCACAGCAGTATATTAACATTGCATATTGCTATAACTATGTTGGATTTAAGCAACTGTAGGGATGAACAAGAGGGTTTTTTTTAAGCCAGTAATCTTATATGCCATGAAATATTTAGCTGTGAAACCATTTGATCGGTTCCTTTGCACATCTTTGAAAAGTTTTTAGTTCTGACTTAATAGTTTAATAATCTTGTAATTTAATTTAAAATTTAATCTTGTGGTTTCAAATTAGGAACTCTGACATATCTCTTTAGATATATGTGTATACTTCTGTACAGCTTTACATCCAGTAGTGCAATGAGATTAAACCAGTTCAGACTCGCCCAGGCACTTCTGATATGCCTGAGAAAGTGATAGTTTTGGCATGGTTTAAAGGTTCAATGCAGGAAAAACTAAAAAAATATATGTAGGCATTCAGATTATTTCAGTACGTTTTGATATATACTGCTCCTGGCCCCATGTTTGTTTCAGGATCTCTGAAGATTTTCTATAACCCTGGAACTATGCTGTCCTGAACAGTTATTCTTCCCTCCTTTTCCTTCTGAGGTTTTCCCATGACTTCACAGAACTGGAACTGAGCATAGACCCATCCACCCTAACACATTCTGAATTTCATTCTGACATTTAGTTCTGCACATTGTGTATCTCCAAGTAATGCTCAGACAGAAGTGGATTAAACGGACCATAACTGGAATGGTTGAGCCATTAGTTATCACTGAAAGCTGAAATACAAAGACCTCAGAAGGAAGATTTTAATATGCTAGCCTCACAAACAGGAGTAGGGATCGTTTTATTGTTGTTTTTCTTTTGTGATTTCTTACCTCTTCACATTGCCATCTCAGGTTTGCAATAGATGTTGTTTTATTTTATTTGCTTGTAACTCTGTATTCTGTCTTTCTTCCAGGGTCCTCAAGGCAGCATAAATGCCTCTACTTCTCCCCACTTTGTCCTTCCAACAACTCTATGAGGAAAGCCAGACTATGAGAAAGTGACTGTTCCAAGGTCAGCCAGCAAATTGCGTGGTTCATTGGGGCTCACACCTGGATCTCCCAACTTCCAGTCCAACACTGTCTCTTTTTACAGCGAATTGAGTGGTTAAGTCTTAGTGATGGCAAAATGGAAGTGCCTATGATTGTAGCAGAAGACATTCTATGAGGTTTGTGCTTTCTGGGGCCATAGCTATCTCTCTGCCTCTTTAGTGAACAGTGCCAAGGTTTTTTTGTAAGCAATTTCTCCAAGTTGCAAGTAAGTGTGTGTGTGTGTGTGTCCACACCTGCAAGTGAAAGAAAGAAACGGAGGGAGAGTTTATGGATTCAATATTCTGTAGCAGGATGGGGAAAAATTAATGTCTGGCCAGGTTGGAAGAATAATGAAGTAAGATGCTGTAAAGTTATATACATCGGAACTCGCAAAACCAACTCTGGCCCTTTCCGCACATGGATGTTAAAATGGACCAAGGCGTCCTGGCATGGAGGTCGTCCGCACCTTGGATCGGACTAGGTGCAGACTATTTAACTTAGTTCTGCACCTTAGTCCAATCCAAACCGCCCCCAAGTGGTCCTCCAGCGCGCTAAGTAAAGACCGGAAAAATCCAGTCTTTCAATTTTCTGGAGCACACCATTGCGTTCCTACTTACCTGTGCAGATGCGCAGGCTCACACCAATGCGAGCCTGCGATCAGCAGAGAGCAGGCTGTGGGCATGACCAGCATCACCGGTTGGTCCACACCCACAAAGACACAGGAAGCCACCATTTTCAGCCGGAGCAGTGCGGATCTAAAGACCTCGCACTGCTCTGATTGGCCCTGGACTAATGGAGGAGCCCTGTGGAAGGGCTCAAGGGAAAGTCTGTGTTACTTTGGACCCAAGAAGAACCGGTAAGTAATGGCACGGAGCGATTCACTCGCCTCATGCGGAAAGGGCCTCTGAGTATTGCTTGCCTAAGAAAACTATGAAATTCCTGGGGTCACCATAAGTTGACAGGCAGCTTCAAGGCACATATACACACATGAGTCATGTATTCGATTATTACTAAACAGCTGGCCTTTACCAACTAAGTCTGAGTAAAGATTTGGACCATTCAAACCATTACATGTTTCCCAATGATATCTTAAAACCATGAGGACTCCAAGCCTTGTCTGAGCTTGGGTAAGGAATTGTGGCATTCCAGCTATGCCCATTGCATGCTATTCTAACACATCCTGAGTCCAACTTTCAGTTCTGCTTGGTCCACCTGTGCCCAGCCCATACAGAGAAGTGATGGTCAAGAAAAAAAAATGTGGATTAAATTTGGAAGGGGGGATTTTGTCCCTTTCTTGTTCCCTATTCCAGGTCTTCATATCTCTAAGGCAGTAGCAGGACTCAAAGCAAAAAGATTGTTGGGGTCCCCTTGCACAAGGTCTGATTTAAAAGGTGCCCCATGGTTGATTCAGGTATACAGACTTTTCAGACAAATTACCAGTACTGATGCAATCTCTTTGTGTTAGCATTGGGAGCATGTGAAGCTGGATGTGTTAACAAATAAATAAAAACTTAAACCAGCTTTGTTTATTAGGCAAGTGTGTTTTGGAACACCATTTTATTTGACGGCCAATCTCCCATGCTCCGGCTTTTGTTGTGAGTGTAATGGATCTGGATATTCTAGTCTACTTTATTCTTAACAATGGCTTGTTATCAGATAGCTGTAACCATCTCACTGTTGCCATAGCAGAGAAAACAAAACCCCTTCGAACCACAGTTGAACTGCTGCCTGACTCTGCAATGTGCCTATCTAGTGTATGCAGATCTGAACAAGAGAAATAGAGGGGATCCTGGCTTGTTAGCAGCTTTTAATTTAGCTTTATTAAATACTCAGGAATACTCAGCTGTCTTTCACAGCCACTTAACAAAATGTTTTTTTCAGACTTCTTCCTTCACCTGTAAGAGCTGTTCAGTACCATGGTCAGCGCAAGAAAGGCAATTCTCTGTGCAGTCATTAAGGTGAATTTCAAATGCTGGGCATGTCATAGAAAGAGATGAGAGAGGAAATATGTGTTATTTCAGCCTGGACAATGGTCTGAACTAGATTAACAGACACAGCAGAAGAAGAATCAGCAGGACACTGGATACTAATGAGAAAGTGCAGGTCCATGGAAAAGATTCAAGCAAATCTCACACATTGAAGAGGAGCTCTAAATGAAAGTGAGAGATAGATGGATGAGGTGAAGAACGAAGAGCATTATGTTAAGAAAAATACACTCCATATTTCACCCCAACTCCCGCCGGAGGAGTCTATCAGATGGAATCCCTACTTATGATGGCTCTACTGTCCGGCTGATCCGTAGCACTTCGATGTATGTTATTGGAGGTGAGGAAAACAAGTTCAGTGAACCATTAAAAAAAAGCAAAAGTACCACCAGTATAGATTCAGTTGCCTGTGGCCAGCTGAAGGAGGAAGAACGGGCATGGATGTACTCCAAGACCCAAGACTGTTTGCAGTACCTGCAAGATCTGTTAGCCTTAAGGAAGAAATACCTCGAGAGCATCAAAGATCTGAAGCTTATGGACAGAGGATCTCAAATTACTCCTTTGTCCACAAAATCTTCCAAGAACAGAAAAAAACCACCAGCCCCACCTCCTCCTGCACAATCATCCAAGGTAGGGAAGATTGAATCCCACAATTAAGCAACAATAATTTAGAGGAATTTAATGATAATGCCCAAACAGGAAGGGAGAAGCCATACAACTTTGATGATAGGTTTTTATTTGTTCGTAGTGATGTTATTTTGCACCTTTTCCCATTTGACCTCTCTTACATATTGATTTACACTACTTTGTGTTTAATCATTTGTTTCATTTATACCCTCCCTTTCTGCCAATGAGCTCAAGGCAGCATTCATGGCTCTCCCTACTTTATGCTCACAGATAATTTTGTGAGATTGGCTAAGAGAGAGAGGGAGAGAAAGAAAGAAAGAAAGAAAGAAAGAAAGAAAGAAAGAAAGAAAGAAAGAAAGAAAGAAAGGGGGAGTTGCCTAAGGTCCTCGAGTGAGTTCCATGATGTGGTAGGGACTGGAACCTGGATTTTCCAAGTCCCAGTTCAGCACTCTACACAACACTGGCTGTCAACATTGACATACACTCACATTGCCCACATTCAGTACTCAAATCTTATGTAAAAAGGGCCCCCCTTTCACCTAGCATTCTCTCATCCACCTTCATATGCTTAGTCTGAAAGCTGATAACTATTGTGCTAGGATGGCCTCTTGTCTTCTATGCACCCTTTGCCACCAGTCCAATGGGACAAGATGTTTGTTTATTTTAAAAAAAATTCTGAGTGGTTGGCAGGAGAAACATTCCCAGCAGCTAAGACAAACGACTCAAGAGATCTCATTTCAAGAAGCTGAAACTATGTCTCTTGCAGCCAATGGCTAAGGATGATTCAGGAATGACAAATTGTATTTGCCAGAGGGTAGTTGTTTTGACAGATTTCTCTGTTGTTCTTTTATTTGGGCAGATCTATTATTTTCCTGCAAATACATGCATTTTGGGCTCTGCTTTGATATCACTATCTTGTTCCCTCCCAGCCACTGCAGTCCTCTCCATCCACTTTGGAACTCTTGACCTCTCAGAGGGACAAAATGGGTGTGGCAGTGAGCATGGAGGGAAAAGCCCTGGATCTACTGGATCCCAGATCTTTCAGCCCCCTCCCCCATGGCCCACCAGTACCCACAGAGAAAAATTGGATATGCCACAGAGATTATCTAAACTAATTCCCTTGCATTCCTTCCAAATAGGAAAAAAAAATTTTCATACAACAAACCTTGTATAAAATGAAAAGACCAACACAGGATTTTAGACATGTCAGAGGGCACCCTTATTTATCTCACTCTTTTAGAGCTGCAGCCTAGGTAAATTGTTCACACACACAAAGGAATTGTGCATTGGGAAAAAGGACTTGCCTCTGGGATTCCAATATCCCTTCTTAGTCCTGCATACAAAAAGACACTTTTATCCCCTGAACTTACATTGCATATAGATCTGTGCACCACAACAATATTATGTGCATTTGTCCCTCCACATTCACTGGGGTTAAAGACATAGGACCACCACAAAAGTGGAAAAATCACAAATATTAAAATGTGTGTGTCTGTGTATCTGTGTGTGTGTTTGTGTCTGTGGGAAGTAGCCCAAGGCATGATGGGGAGAGCAGGCATCCAGGTTCCAAACCAGGTCAGGGAGAGGGGTGGGAAAGGATAGGTCAGCCTACTGTCCCTATATTTCCTCGCTCTTGCCCATCTCTTTCCTTGGGCATGGGGGGAACATTGGGAGAGGGTTCATTGGGAGAGGGTTACGTGTGAAAGGGATTTAGGAGTCTTCATAGACCACAAGCTGAACATGAGTCAGCAGTGTGATGCGGCAGCCAAGAAAGCCAATATAATTCTCGGCTGCATCAGTAGGAGTATGGTGTCTAGATCGAGGGAGGTACTGGTACCACTCTACTCTGATTTGGTTATACCCCATCTTGAATACTGTGTCCAGTTCTGGGCACCCCAATTCAAGAAGGACATGGTCAAGCTGGAGCAAGTTCAGAGGAGGGCGACCAAAATGGTGAGAGGCCTGGAAGCCATGTCCTATGAGGATAGACTTAGAGAGCTGGGTATGTTTAGTCTGCAGAAGAGAAGGTTAAGAGGGGACATGATAGCCATGTTTAAATATTTGAAGGGATGCCATGTAGAGGAAGGAGAGGGCTTGTTTTCTGCTCCTCCAGAGACCAGGGCAAGGAGCAATGGATTCAAGCTGCAGGAAAGGAGATTCCACCTGCACCTCAGGAAGAACTTCCTGACAGTCAGGGCTGTCCAGCAGTGGAATCTGCTGCCTCGGAGTGTAGTGGAGTCTCCTTCCTTGGAAGTTTTTAAGCAGAGGCTTGATGGCCATCTGTTGGGAGTGCTTTGAGGGTGTTCCTGCATGGCAGGGGGTTGGACTGGATGGCCTGTGTGGTCTCTTCCAACTCTACATTTCTATGATTCTATGATTCACGGTACTGAGAAATCAGGCTGTGTGCTGTCCTTAGCTAGCCAAGCAGCAGCTAGTGAAGAAGGAGAAGGACCAGAAGTAGGTTTTTAAAGGGTTTTGTGACCTGATCAGGCCACCAAGAGAGAAGGTTCCCCCAGAAAAGAAGCACTTGAGGTGAGGAGCAGGGGTTGGAGAAACTTACAGACAATCAAATCCATGAAAGTTAAACCCACAAGTGTGGAGGCCAACTATATAAATAATCCTTCAGCTTGGTTCCTCTGGATATCGAATTCTAATGGTATGTGAAGGAACTTTATTTGCATAGGTCAGCAGGTAAGACTGCAGCTTCTGATCTGTCTAATTTTTGGAGTAGGTAGAATAATAGAACCTTGTAAAGTTATGAATCTTAGATTTAGTGTTTCATCTATCCCTCCCTGCAACTTTCCCCATTAGTCAGGGACAGTATTAATTAATTCTATCATCCCACTTTTTCAGTTGCTTTCCAAATGTCTCAATTTTCTTTCTGTTCCTCCCAATTTCCCCCTTCATCATAAACTTTGATTGCTGCAACTGAATTTAAAGTGCTAAAACTGGCTGGAATCCTGTTCAGCAATTGCAAACACACAACCCACAGCAATTCATCCACAACTGCTTCGTATGACCAATTCCTATGCAGCCCCTAGTTTGGGGGCTACATAGGGTCCTTGAAAGTCCCCTAAACCCACTGCAATTGACAGGGGTCCATTCCCTTGCTGATAGCAAAGCAGCTGCCTAATGTTCCTTGTGTGAGCAATTTCCAGCATGAGGTTGATTTGTGACAAGAGTCCTTTTTGTGCCTGTTGTGCTAGAGATTGTTCATGGGAGGAGGTTGGAATGTCAGGCAGCTGCTTCTCGGTTGACAGGGGGATGGACCCCTGTTGGTCTCAGTGGCTGCCTGCTAATAAGTGTCATTTGGCAGGTGGGGAGAGTGTTCATGCTGGAATTCACTATGTAGCAATGTAATTACAGTGCTACATAGTATGCAATGGTCTTACAGTACTCCAGCAGTAGTTTGCACTCAATTAACTCAGTATGGGAGAAGAGAGTACTTTTGTTTTTCAGTGTTTTTATGCATTGGCTTCACCTGGAAGACATTGTTCTGTTCTCTCTGTCTCCCTCTCCCTCTGTCTCTCTCTGTCTCTCCCTCTCTCTCTCCCTCTCCTGTACTCTGGACATTTACAGAGTGAAATGGGACCACATTGATGTACTGAAGCCCCTTACCACCAGTATCTACTACTCCATTTTCCCCTCTTGGTGGTGTGCATTCATATGTTGCACGTATAGTGTAGGGTGGATTTTCCCTAAATTTATTTATTTTTAAATTTTGAACCTGCCCCATGGTCCAAATCAGTTCCTCAAGAGTGTTTATTTAAAAAAAGAAGAAGAAGAAGAAGATCATAAAACATTCAACCCTCACACAAATGATTCAGAACAGTGTCATAAAACCAATGTGGAAATGCAGATAAATCTAAAGATACATTTGTAGCAAAGGATTCAAAGCAATAGTTTATCCAGTTAGCAGAGATAGTTGTGTCAAAGAGCATTGCCAAGTCTCTTTCCAATAGTTAGGTCCATCTTGCGACCCCCATGTGGCCCTCCATATGTCACTTGCAGCATCTCTAGCCTACATAGCCAGTGGTAAGAATTCTGGGAGTTGCAATCCTACACATCTGGAAGGCCACATGATTTCCATCCCAAACTAGATCCAGTTAAAAATCCCAATAAGAGAAGGTCCACTGAATCAATGGAATGTATATAAGTGTTGATTTATGTGGTTAATATTTTTTTAAAAAATTTTTTATTACATTCTATATTATAATATATAAAACATACGTAAGAGAAAAAAGACAAACAATATACTAAAACTACCTACCTACAAATACTAACTACCTAAACATGAGACAAAACTACAGTTCTCCCTCCACATTCATGGGTTTGACTCTCACAAATTTGATTATTCGCGAGGCTTCTGTGCCTCTCCCCACATAGTCTTCCTTCCATTCCCTTGCATTTTGCCATCACAGAGAAAGAAGGCAAGCACCCCAAGGCAAAATGTAAGGCAATGAGGGTTGGGGAGAGACAGGTGTACACACATTCCTTCTGTCCTCCAGAGCTCCCCCTCCCATCCCTTTGCCTCTGGCCCCAGGAACTCACACTACGCGAAAGATAAGGGGATCAGGGGAGGGAGACGTGTGTGTCTGCTCTCCGGAGCTCTTCCTTCCCAGTCCTTTGCTTCTGCCCTGGTGTGGAGAACTCATGCCAAGGCAAAAGGTAAAGCTCTCCGCTCTTGCTCCCTTGTCTCTGGCCTGGGCATGGAGAAGGAAGACTACAGCACCAGAGCCCTGGAAGGGAATGGGAGGGGGATTGCAGGAGTTATTCATGATTTTTCCACTTTCACAAGGGTTCTGCACCACAAATCCTCGCAAATGTGGAGAGGCCACTGTAATCTAAACTTAAGAGAACACAAACAAAACGCAAAAGGGTAGTAGGTTACACAAAAGACTTCCAACCCAGCAGAGAATGACTGTCATCATGCACTTCCTCAAAACTAAACTTAGTCTTAAGTAGGAGTCAAAAATTATGATAAACATATCTACTGTTGATCATCTACCTACACTAACAGTTTAAACTATAATATCGTGAGAAAATTTTACACACATTTTTTCTACTCCACTATTTCCATCCTATCATTGTTATTTTCCCTCAACAACCATTAAAATAATTTATAACTTTCTCCCACTGCTTCTTAAATTTAGTCAAAGATCCTTCTTTGAATAAACAAGTCAATTTATTCATCTCTGCCATATTAAGTGATTTCCAAACCAATCATCTTCAGTGGTTAATTAAATGAGTGAGACCCACTCTAGGTTGGATTAGCAATTGAATTTAGGCCTTTGAATACTGGATTGTTCTCTCCAATAGCAAAGTCTGCTTACTGTATCTCACCTACAGCCTTTGCATTTTGTTTTACAGGTCTCAGCAGGAAAAAAAGTCTCACAGTTCAGTTCAGAGGTAGCTGAGGCAATAGCTTATTTTGATGCAATTATTGCAGAGTTGGATGCAGAAAGGCACAGAAAAATAATTGTGAGGGATCATCTACATGCCGATGTTGATTTTGATGGTAAGTACACATGTGACATCTTCCAGAGAACTGCTGAGTGACAGTGGATGAGTTACATGGCTGTTCATCATTGTATTCTTGTAAGAACAAAAATAATCCTTGCCTTAATTAATGTGGCCCCACCAGAGCCAAAACAGTGATCTTCTGAACGACAGAGTAAATAATCATAAATATACTTTTGCAATTGCTTTTCTGTTACATAAGGAAATATTTTAAAATCCCACCTGCCTCCATGTGATGACTGTACTTATTAACCGTCCTCTTCTCTCCAGTCATCTTTGCTGTTTCTGATGATAAGGAAGATGTTTCCTTTTTGATTCAGTGTGCTTTCACTCTCTCCAGCACCAGATATACTGCAGAATGGGGTTGCAGAATAGACAGAAGGACCCTGCCTTCAGCAGAGCCATTATGGCCTTTTTCTACTCTTTCTGGTGGAGATTTAAGTATAGTGCCCAATGCTAAAGGTATACAGTGCCAACCTCAAGGTCTGGATTTGCCCAACTCTCAGTTGCTGATTAGCCATTTCTAGAATATAATCTTCTACCCAGCTTCCTTGACCCATGATTAATTCTTGTTATATGCCTTCAAGTCATTTCTGATTTATGGTGACCCCAAAGCAAACTGATCACAGGATTTTCCAGGTCTGGGAGAGTGGGTTTCCATGGCCAAGTGGGGAATCATGACCTGTACTTCAGGGTTATAATGCCAGGCTCAAACCACGGCACCACACTGGCTCTCTCATGACTGATGGCATGGCATTTTTAGGACTTGATTCTGAGGGGGCCTCTCTCTATCCAGCTAGATGCACAGAGGAGAATATTTTATCCTGTATGCATTTACCATGCTACTCCTGCAGCTATGAGAAAAGCCAGTAAAACAGCAGTGGCCACTGGCTTAATGTCAGTGCGGTGGTTAAAAACCCACTCTGATTTTAGTGTAAACTTTAACAGAGTTATCTAATCTAAATCCCAATCTTGAAAGAGATTCAGCATTTTGGATAGCACCTTTGAAATAGTGACTATAACCCAGAGCAGATTCACCATCAAGCCATCAAACACCATAGCAGCAAAAATTTTCCTGTCCATCCAACTCTCACATGGTTTAGAGGCTCCCTTGTCTCTCCTTTCTTTTATGTCACCAGTTCAAAACTCTTAGCATGAGGCTCTGCCCTGGCACTACTTTTTCCCTTTTTGTGCTTCTACAACCCAATCAGGCCCCTGGATTTCTCTGTGTGTTGTTTCTGCCTGGTGTAGTCTCCTCACCTACTGACTTGAATTAACTCACCAAAATATTTGCTCATGGGCCTCTAGTAAATAATATTTGACATTATAAAGTATAATTTGTGTGAACTCAGCTATGAAAAAGAGTCAAGCCTGAATACTCTAAAGGCCTCAGATCTCATCAGATCTTGGACACTAAGCAGGATCAGCTCTGGTTAGTATGTGGATGGGAGACCACCAACAAATACCAGGTGCTGTAGGCTAGATTCCAGAGGAAGAAACTGGAAAAACCTCCTCTGCAATCTGTGGGGCCACCACAAGTCAATAAGCGACTTGAATGCACATACACACACACAAACCATACACAATGTAGTTGGGTACTTTCCAAAAGGATTCTGTTGTGTTTGAAGTTTACACTGTTGTGAAGGTGGCTTCATTCTAACAGGTGGTTTCTCTTTCAGTTGTCACAAGCTCAAGAGAACACAGCTTACATTCCAATTGGATTCTTCGTGCCCCTCGGAGACATTCCCAAGATGTTCTCCAAGCAGCTAAGACAACAAGCCAACCAGAAAGAAACAACCAAGGAAGTACAATCAGCTCCAGAAAGAAATTACAAAGATACCCAATGTATCTCCCTAAAGCTGTAGAGGGAGCATTCAATACTTTGAAATTTAAGCCCAAAATGTGCCCAAAAGAACAGCATTAATCTGGAAGTAATTGGAAACACTGAGTGTGGAATTCCTTCCATGCAAGAGCAGGTTTAGCAGCGAAAGCTCTTTCTACACTATCAAGGTCTCTGTGCACAGCAGATTTGCAATAGTCCTTATCTGTTGGATACGTGCAGCTCACAGGTTTTCACTTGAGAATACACTTCAGTAGAAGGGATATTCCAATACAATGTTTTGTAGGCTGGAAAAGTCATCATTTGCCCCTCATATGCGCACACACACAAGCACAACCATTTTTAATTGTCCTTGCCATCTATAAAATATGGTAGCTCAAGTGTCATGATTGTCTATTAGACAGTTCCTGTTAAGCTATGAAAGATAACTAGATAGCACCTTCTTCCCATGGCCTTGCTACTTTGTGACTTTTCTTTATGTTGGGAGGTGAGAGTTACCCAGGCAATTAGTCTTATGGGAACTGCGTATTAGCAGAGTTGCAGAGAAGAGTGTTTCCCAGTTTGAGTGTGGCTTCTTAAATATGATGACTGACTTGAAAGACAAGGCAGACAGCAGATTTCAAAATGTAAAAGAAAACATGTACTAAAAAAATGTATAAAAATACATTCTTCTTCAATTAATTAATTTAGAAATGTGCTTAGCATATTTGAGAAGTTATAATTGAGAGCAGTTGATAGTTAAGCAGCAGTTAGCTCGGTATGTGTTGTTAGTCAGAGTCAGTATAGAATGAGCGCAGTTAAAGGAGAACAGTGTTCTTTAGAGACAGACTGACACTGACTCACAGTTGAGAATCCCATCCTAGCCAAAGAGGTGAGGAAGAGAGAATGCTGTATTTTCCAACATTTTATAATATATTTTAATGTTTTCGTGGTACCCCTTACTACCCTCCTTCATAACCCTACAGCAGGAATCAACACCCAGGCTTTAAAAACAAAAACAAAAAAAGTGCAAGAGAACAGAAAGACTAGACATTTTCCTTGTGAACCTTTTAAATAAAACCTGCTTGACTTTTATAACACACTTTTCCTCACAGTTCTTAAACCTTTGAATTTATATGTCCCTTCCTTTTTCACTGGAGCATAAATAATGACACACATACGATGGCAGCTAATGGCTTCCATGTCAGGGAGGTGGCAAATCAGCATTGGGTATTACTCCAAATTTTAAAAGAGCTCTCCAAGGTGCTGAATCTGTTTTAGGGGAATGAAAGCTACCAGGCACCACTGAAAATATATTTAATATCTTCAGTTTACCCACAACTGCCATTTTATGTAGAAAGAGGTCAGGATCCAAAGAAAAATCACTAAATTTGTTTCAAGATCTCAAACTATATATTTACTTAAACATATCTTGCCTTGTGAGCTCAGTGTACAGGTGGTTGTAACTACTTTAAATTTGGTGATATTCATAGGTCACCTTTATGTTGGCCTCACAAGACAACATCTATAATGAAAGAATAGCCATTCAGACACATTGGAGAAAAAAAGTCATAATAGAGTCCCTAAACTCAAAAGAAGGCAGTGAATTAATTTTTCCTGAAGAGATATCCAATCTTCTTCTGTAATGGAGTGGGAGGTCTCAGAAGAAGTGTATGATACAGCTTGGAGGTCAGCTTTTCAAAGCAAAAAATTCAACTGGGCTAGTGATAGTCACAGTTCCATGAGCTTATGTGGTTCTTTAAGCCCTGGACAGCATATCATGCCATTTGGATCAGAGTATGACAAGGGGGGGAAATGTACAATTTGGGGACATTTTTTTCCAGAATGTGGAGAGAGGATGAAACATTCTTCCTTTTAGAAAAACCAAGGAGACGACAAGATTATGAATGACTTTGAGTAACATTTCCCATCTGTCAACTTTACTTTCCCAACTTTGGGAAAGTAAAGTTGAGAATAACATTTCCAAGGGGGCAGTTGTTTACTCTTTACATAGTCCCAGAAATGAAACAGAACTCAATGGAAGAAACTCAAAAAACAATTAAAACAAAGGACACACCAAATCACATCAGCATTGTGGGAAGTTTGTTTTGTTTTTCTTTGTTTTGTTTTGACCTCTGGAGTTCTGAAAGCAAAGTGTTGCCACGGGGCCAATTATCACCCAGGAAACTAGCTCTGGTATAGATGGCCCTTTAGGGCAAGCATCACATTATTAAGGTTGTCTACTGTGTGTTACTAGGTAACGAGTTTGGAGGGTCTTGGATGAGTGGGCCTTGGCCGGAATTGAGTGATGGAGTTTTGATTCTTACCTATATTGGTATTGTTTGCATTTGTGTCTATTCTGGTCCTTTGCCATCTTTGTATCAGCATCACCGTGTACATTGGAATGGGCATGCACAGCAGAATGGATGGCCATTTTTGGTATGTCACTGTTCTGCATGTGCAGCACGGGTGCCATCTGCAGTGACTGGAAATTACATTTTTGGTGCTGTGAAGTGACTTTTGTTTACTTTTGGAAGCTATTTATGGCTGCTTCAGGGTGGGAGGCTGAAACAGTATTTAGAGATAAGAGTCACATTCCCCCCAGAGGCAATTTTCATCCTAAGAAGTGGGTGGGCAGGTAGGCTAATTTAAAAAAATGCAGTTGACAATGTCTAGGGAGGTCAGAGAGGGTAAGAATCACATAAGACCCCTCAAGCGCTCTAAGTGGCCCACTGGCCACATAATTCCCATCTTTGGTGTGCATTAACTACCTCTCTTCAGTATTATGGAGGAGAAATTTAATGAGCATTCTTAAAGTTAAATGGCCAACAAAATACATCAGAGAGAAAAGTGTTCATAGACCTTTCCCTTCTAAAATGTGCAGCTTCTTTCCTCCCTCAGACTCAGCCTCAAAATACATTTTAACGTTGGGGAAGCCCAGGTCACACCTAAAACATTTCCCCAATCATTTATTTATTGTTACCACTTTCCATTCAGGCTGTTACAGTGGGCATAGTTAAGGCTTAAAGAGTTCTTTGTAAATGCTTGCGTCCTTCATGGCTATTTTTATTCCTTCCCTTATCCCATCTATATTTTGTTTTGCACAGGCTTTCCTCACTTATTTGACAAGTTAGGGACCAGAGCACTGTCAGAAAACAGAACTGGTTGAAAAGCGGAGCTCATGCACTGTACTGTAGGGTGTGTGAAGGACTTACAGAGGCTCACTCAGGACCAACCATATGCATGCCACTTGCAAAGTCTCTCAGACAGTCTTTCGTCCCCTCTCAGTTCACTTTGCAAGTAGTGCATGCATGCAAGCAGTTCCAAGTGAGCTTCCATAGGCACAAAGAACTGATGAAAGAGCAGGGCCCCTGTCAAACTGATGCAACTTGTCCTTAATTTGGAAGTGTCAAAAGAGCAAGTCATCAGATAACGGGGTGTGTCAAAAGATGAGGGCTTCCTATAAATCACTTTGTTCAGAAAGCACTTAGTGCATTCAGGGGCCCTTTCCCATTACACAATTACAGCACTGTGATTCCATGTTAACAGCTATGGCTCCATCCTGTGGAGTCCTGGTATTTGTAGCTTAGTCAGAGGCACTAGAGGAGGACTCTGGCGAGAAATGTAAATATGTCTCCCTAAATTGCAAATCCCAGAATTTCATAGACTAAAACTATAGTAGTTAAAGCAGAATCATAATGCTATAGTTCTGTAGTGTGAAAGGACCCTGGGTATTTAAAGAAAGAAACAATTAAGGATCAGATTAATTTTACTTGATGGTGTTTTTCTGCACATTCATGAAACAGATCTTTCCAAATGTACCTCTTTCTTAAAACAAACAAACAAACAAACAAACAAACAACTACAGTCATTTTCTGATGGAGGACTCTGCACATTAGCAATGAGATGACACTGTGCAGCTGTTCCATGTTTCTCTCCTTAATGGATCCCCTCTCTTTTTGGAAAGAACAAGATGGAAAAGGAGTGGAACTACAAAGGAGGCTTAAGAGTAGGACAACAACATCTGAAGCCACCATGAAATTAAGTGAATAAACAAGGCAAGGGTGAAATAAAAGAAAGTATTGCCTGGAATGGTTCCAAATGTAGCAGAAATAGTGGCCAAAAAGTAAAATGAAAAGATGGTACAAAAAAGGCCCACTACACCTGGTGTTGCTTCCAACAAAATGGCTGGTTAGTAAAAGGAAGGGAAGGATCTTCTCCATTCCACATGACAGCATCACTTCTCCCTTCAGTCTAGGCAAACCAGAATGATGCACGTGTGGTGTGTTTGTGAAACTCTGAAGAAACAATTGTCCAAAAGGCCCCAGGGAGAGGGTGTCTGTGGTACACTTCCACTTGCAGCTTCCTTTATTACATTTACCTCTGCTTCAACTCCTCGGATACATACATACTCAAGGTCTCTGAACACAAACTATGCATTCATTAATACAGCTTAATCTTCTCTTTATATTCAGGATGTTGTAGGGGTAGATCAACAGCTACAAAATATTGATGTTTTGGACAGTTGCCCCACTCTGCCTAATGGCAAGGCTGGCCATTCATTCTGCAATGCCCTTACAGATTTGCTGGTATTTCTTGTTTTTCCTTAACTCAAGACAGGGAGGGTAAGAGAGATGAGATGTTGTGATAATTATCTGTCTCACTAGGTGACTGGTTGGAAGAAAGAAGAAGTCATTTGCACATTCATTCATTCATTCATTTATTTTGTTTACTATTGATTCTTTCCATGTTGGTTATGACCAGCTTTCACCCTCTCCGTCTTGGGAGTTAAAGGGCTGTGCCTCTACCAACATAATATACAAACATACAAAAAATGCCCAATTACATTAAAGCAGCATCTAACAATCATTTCCATTTATTCAATTATCAGACAGCAGCAGCTGAAACATACCACATGGTATGAGCTTTTGAGACAAGGAGCTCCACTTGTTCTCTTTATGTTCCTGGGGATTCATTCATATATTCCTTCCCAGACAAAAATCACTAAAAAGTTTGTATACTCCTGGCATCCACCAGAGACCACCAGATTATTAAAACATAGGGAAAGAAAGTAAACTAGTTTATTCCATAGGTAAACGTTATTGAGGGCTGTAATTATATATAACAATGTAAAGCAGGATGATTTTCTCTGTTGCTGTTGCTGTGGTATGTGTTACTGCAGCCCAGGCCTACCCAGAGATAGCACTTGATATCGCTTTTGATATCAAAACCATTCGGCCTTCCTCTGCCACCCCTCTCCACGTGTTTGCGAGGCCTCAAGGCAAGCATGTAAACAGGGGCGGCCAGTAATTGTTGGAAATTCCATTCCACACCTAGGCAGGCAGAACAAAGACAATCTGTTGCTTCAGAGACCTCTCCTGCAAACACCTTCTTGCTTAAGCGTGACACTAACAAAAGCGCCCGGCTCTGAGCCGATAGTCTTACAAAGCCAAACTAAGCACCTTGCATTTGCATACTGGCTACACTATTGTTGATTCAGCACTAAGCTGATCATGTTAAACTTGACCTTTTCCAAAGCTTTGTCCCATTCCAAACTCGCATTGTTCTCATCGAGCAAGGCATGGCCTACAGTCACAATTCACCCTATAAAAAGCCCCCGATTCTGAGACCACCTCGGATCACTCCTGAGTTCCATCCAGCCTTGCTGCTGCTGTGTCTGGTGAGCCATCCCCTCAGTCCTACGTACTGAGATTCCATATCCACAAACTCAATCTTCAAACTTCTTCAGGACTACGAGAAAGGTGTCGTATCACCCATTTTCCCCAAAAATCCCTATTTCCAATTTTTCCGTTAGGTGTGTGTGATTGTGGTGTCTTTTCTGTTTGTTTGTCTTTCAATAAAACATCATTTTTTGCTATTTTTAAACTGTCTGACTGCCTGACTGACCTGACCCCGTAGACGCTGGATTGCAAGATCCTGCTACGTTACCCTGCCTCTCACTAGCTTTAGTGAGTGCTCCAGCTAATTCTCCCCAGAATTGTGTTTGTGTTTTGGTTATTTGGGCACCCCTCCCGGGACCCCCAGAGAACAGGGTAACATATGCCTTCAAGTTGTTTCTGACTTATGGTGCCCCTAAAGTGAACCTATAACATGGTTTTCTTAGCCAGATTTGTTCAGTGGGTTTATCTTCACCTTCCTTGAAACCTGAGAGAGTGTTATATGCCCCAGGTCACCCAGGAGGTTTCCATGGCCAGGTAGGGCTTCAAAGTCTAATCCTTTTTTCACGCTCCTACAATACAATTACAACCCTACAAACGGAAATTCACACGAAACTGCTCCTTGGAGAAGGGAAAAGAAATTCTTCACAGTTTCAGCTATAGGATGCTGTTGACAGGAAGAAATCTAACTTATAAAAGTCAAAGTTTGTGTCTTTGTTTGTATCAGGCGAAGACCTCACATAATTGGGCGGCATATGATTGGCTGCCTAAGAAGATTCTATGGAATCCTAGGGTTTGCCGTTTAGGGAGGGGCCTTTAGAATTCTCAGCCAGAGAGTTCTTAGGCCTGGCCAGTTGCTGTGGAGATGAGGCCTAGCAGCAAGGAGGACAGTGTGTTCCCTTAGGAACCCAACCTCTGTATGCTAATAACTCTGAATACAGATTGGATTGGAAAATATGGAAAAAAGTTAGAGGAACTGGGCAAGACAGTTTGAGGAATTAGAGACACAGGATCTCAAGTCTTTCTAACAAGTATTACCTATAAGATAATAAAATCCCTGGCAACACCGGATATATATGCTAGTCACTTTATAAAATAAATATAATAAATATAATTTCTAAGGAAATTTGTCTGATTCCTTAGAAAATACTAGGTATGGGCTGGCATCCTGCACTGCGGTTATAGATCCATAACTGCTCTGTGTTATGTATTTATCATCATGGCACTATTGTCAAGATCATAAATGCTCTCCCAAACCAAGCTTAAACTTGAGGGAGCCATTCTGAGCAACAGAGGTCTGTGGCATGGCTGAGTGGGGTAATTCAGGATGATGCAGCCCACCTCCTCCTGCTCCCGGACCACAGTGCAATGAGCAGAAGTTTCTGTTCATTGCACTGTGGTCTACAGGTGAAGGGGGTTAGCATCCTGAAGCACCCCACTCAGCCATGCCATAGGCCTCCAACATTTAGAGCAGTTCCCTTGAGTTTAAAGTGTATTCCAGTGATTGATCTCTTTAGTCATTCATTTATGTAGTTATAAATGCAATGTAGGAACTCTGCACTTTTTTCCATTGCAAATGAAAGAACACTTGTAACAATTATGCAATTGCAGAATGTTCTACAGAGGATTTTTTTACCCAAGGGAACCAACAGAATATATTCTGGGTGGTTAAAAGGTAACACACATTACTCTTTACCTTGAAAAAGTATTCAAAGCAGTTTACAATAAAAATCCACACAATTAAAACAACTAATATTTACAAATATTTCAGAAATGTTATAATCAGTTAGCAAATTTTTAAAATTAGATACAAGCAGCAGGAGCAAATGTTTCAGAGCTTGGTAAGTTTTAACCTGATTGCTTTTAATTCTATGAAATTCTATTTTAATTCTTCTAATTGGTTTAAATTATATTTTTAATTATAGTTTAACCTTTGCATAATATGTACTTTCAGCAGTATCTGTTTTGACTTTTGTAAGTCACCTTGAATCCCAGGGCTGGAAAAAGGCACAACAAAAACAGCAGCAACAACTGGAAGCCAATGATACCAGTGTTTCACAATTTCATAAATTTCATTAATCTGACTGGGGAAAATGTTTTGTTACCACACTATACACCACCACTCTGGGGGATCTGCTATTTTAGTAACTGGACATATTTCACAACTGAAACACATATTTGAAAATGCACTGACTGTACACATATGCAAGCTCAGGATGATCTCAGACATGGCCAGGTCATATGTTCAGAGAGGATTAGACGGGAAAGCCCAGTGTTAATGGGCTTGTGATAATCTTTGCAGAACCGTAAGTTGCAAGCACTCTTGAAAACAATAGCAGATGAAACTGCCCAGGTGAAGCAATCAGGGACTCTATTTTACCAAAACTTTCCCTAGTCACACTACCTGACCAAAACATTAAGAGACTGTCAGGGCTCCCATCAATGTTTTGTTACCTAGAGTTAAGACAATCAGCCCATTCCAGACTTCTTTGTCAACCCCATGGGAAAACCATTACCACTTTGTCCACAGAATCTCCTTCAGGGCAAGAAATAGGGTATAAAAACCCTAGCTCCAACTCCACTAATTTTTAGTACTTTGGACATAGTACATGGCATCCAGATCTTTGTTCCTCTGTGCTACCCTCAGACTCTGTCTGAGCCACTCCACTTGAATCTTCTGCTTCAGGATTGGTAACTATCACCCTTTCTACCCAATTTCTCTCTATCCAACCTTTCTTGCCTCATTTTCTGATAGCCTTGTGTGGTTCTTGAGAGTGTCTGACTTCTGTGTGCCTGTTCATTCCCAATAAAACACTCTTTTTAATTCTAAATGGGAGTCATCCCTGCAGTTAGTACTGGTATACATACATGAAAAGATACTGCTGTTACCCTCCTCTCACAGGCCTCTTTTGAGCTATAATTCTCCAAATTCTAAGGAGACTCTGGCATTGCGGGTGGACTTCAAAGTCTCCCACCTTTTAGGGCACCAGCTCTGTAAATGGGAGGCACCTCTGAACAGAGCCATATTTCCAGTCACTTTGTATCTCAAAGCCAAAGCTTGGAAAATTACTTTAAAAAAGCAATATATTATATTATTAAGCCCCCTCCCCTACATAGCTTCTGGGTTTCAATGGTGCAAAAGAAAAAAAGTGTATTTAGCAGATTTTCAGTGTTAAGCATCACTTTGGGATACTTTTTAGTTCCTTTTTAGAAAAAGTTCTTCTTAAAAAGTAAGATAAAAATCACTCAAACTCTCCTCCAAAATATTTTCCTCAGCAATGAAGGGACACTTGTAACAATTATGCAATTGCAGAATGTTCTAGAGAGGGTTTTCCCCCCAGGGAACTAATGGAATATATTCTTGGTGGTTAAAAGGTAACACACATCACTCTTTTACTTGAAAAAGTATTCAAAGCAGCTTACAATAAAAATCCACACAATTTTTAGTACTGAAAAAACAAACAAGTAAATCTTACCCCCTAACTAGCAATGTGAGTGGGGTGGGAGAAGTAACAGCATTATCAGCCATTATGTTGTTTACTAAAAGGAATGCCATTATGCCACTTTTACTTGCCAAAGCAATGCATTACTGATAATGATGTTACTTGTCACATGTTTCTTCCAAGCTGTGCTCTAATCTGAAAACAAGAGTACAGAACAGCCTCCCTGAAGTGGAGATTCAGTCAGATTCAAATAGGAGAGAACAGTCCATAATTACCTGGCCTTGAGCCACTTAAGGCTTTCAGGTTGAATTATCTTTGAAAATGCACTGGTAATCAGGCAGTGAAGATCCTTTAACACAAGCAGAGTATGTTCACACCAAAACATTTCAGTTTAGAAATTTAATCATCATGTTCTGAACCAGCTAAAATTTCTGACCCAGCCCTCAAGGTTGGCACTCAATATACTGTGTTGCAGTGCGCCAACCTGACCCTTCTTACAAGAATCGGGAAGAAAGCAATACAATTTTTCTATGTTTAGTTCTATAGTTTAATCATGTATTACGTTTCCTGAAATTTTCAGTTGTAACTCAAGAGTTTCCCTAATTGAACTATAACTGAATAAACAACACTCTGGCATAAAGGAAACAGCAGACATTATCACCAAACACATACAAAGAGCAGCAGGAGCAAGGGAATACTCTGGTGTGTAGTAGAACCTGTTTTCACAGTACCCAAGAGACCCTATTCAACAAAGACCCTATACAGAGTTCCTGGAAGAAGACAGATAATGGAGTCACTAGTTAGAACTTACATGAGAGAGATTCACAAGCTGTCATGGGGTTTGTTTCCCAAGAGAGAGAGAAAGAGCTTGAAACAAACAATTAAATACATAGTGTGAAGCAAAGGACCCATAATTCACTATCTGTTTTTAGGTCCGAGATGTATTGTGCAGTTCTTTTTTCCCCTCACTTCATGTTTTTGTGGTTCATGGTTTCATGACATTTCCTCCTGTCCTTCACTTCAAGTCATGAGGTGTGGCAAACATTAGATTCCGATCTAGGGATTAACTATTTGCTTATTCTGGTCTCACATTTCAAAAATTTTGTATTCCTTTTTTGGTTACAGAAATATTATAAACCTTGAAATGACAAGCGTTTTTGTACATTTTTGATGAGGGCTTTTTTTTTTCTTTTTGCATTTGGGGACTTTGGGAGAAAAAAGTATACAAAAAAAACTGGTTTCATGAAAAAAGAAAAAAAGATTTTCTGCAGAAAACTTTGTTTTGCACAATTAATTGTTCACAATCCTAAAAACAAAAGAAAAAACTTCTATCAGTTGACCATTTTCTCAACAAGGTTTCTCAATGTATGCAAGTAGCCTTTCTTATCAAAGATGAGAAAAATTTGCAGATCTCTTTGCATCTGTATTCTATTGGTAAATAAATATTGATTGTAATGTGCAAAGGTATTTTAAAGGAGCCAGTCTGGTATAGTCATTTGAGCATTGGATTAAAAACTTTGGGAGACAAGGGTTCAGATCCCCACTCAGCCAGAGAAACTCACTGGGTGACCTTGGGCAAGTCACATCCTCTCAGACTCGCAGGAAGGCCTTGGCAAAACTATTCTGTATAAATCATGCCAAGGAAACCCTAGAACAGGGTTGCTATAAGTTAGTGTTGACTTGAAGGCACAGAGCAAAAACAACAAGGACATTTTATGACTGCTACGAGGCTTTGGGCAGGGTGATTGGCTGAGGTCTGTTAGGATGTCAGAAAGTTTCAGGAGCTACAAATGCCCTCTGTGGATGTCTTTGGCCAATGTATTTGGATCTCAGAGAAGAGAGGGCTGAAGAAGAGGGAAAAACAGACTTTTGCATGAACAGGCACCACCAAGGAGTGTGAAGGAAAGGACAACAGGAGACAAAAGAAAATGCCAGAAGAGGAGAAGAGAACCGAGAAAAAGAATGGACAGGGAGGTGACTATTCTTAGGCTTCGCAGAAGCAAACAGGACTGAAATACACATGTTTGGTTTCAATAACTACAAGTGTTTATGAGTTTAGCACCATCTACAGTTCTACTAATCCAGAATTAAGAATGTTCCCTGAATTGTGTGCATTCCTAGGATTCTCGTATTGGTGAAGATCAGGGATTTATTTTCAAAGTTTGGTTATATACTATAGGGAAACAAATTATTTCCATTACCCCCAACACTGAGAACTCTAGTTTTACTCTCTGCTGAGATTCAACATGCAATATTCCTTGTGGACATTCTTAGTCTCTGTTCACTGGCATTTAATGGTCAGTCATGCAACCAAATGTTAGATCAGAGCAACACTGGCATCAGGAACAGCCTGCTGTGCCTGGTTTAAGGCAACAATACCATGGTAAGGAAGTATTGTTTTTTTTTACTGTCCTGCTTTGAGGGCTATAGAAATCTGTGGGGTGGGAAAAGGCAAGTAGCATGACAGTTTTATAGTGTGGCAAAAGTGAAATGGAGAAAAGCTTTTCTTTCTCTCCCCTCATAGTACTAGATTTCAGAGTCAGTCAATGAAATTTTATCAGTAACAAACCCATGAGAAGAGAGTCAGTGTGGTGTGGTGGTTTGACTACAACCCTGGAGACCAGGGTTCGATTTCCTTCTCGACCATGAAAACCCACTTGGTAACCTTGGGCACGTCACACACTCGGCCCTTTCCGCACAGCATTTGCCATGCGAAAGGGTGCCTGGAGCGTTGTGCGATTGTGAGGAGCTCCAGGGGCTGGCAGGCGCACCTTTTCATTTTCAGCTGGAAGCCGAAAATAGTATGTGATTGCACATTGCTCCCGGGCCCCGTGCGCACTTACCTGGCGTGCAGAGCCTCCAGAGCCACTCCAGTCGTGCTTCCTGCCCCAGCACAGCCTGGGAAACTCCCAGGCTGCACTGCAGAAGGAAGAGGCGGGGCTCTCGCGTGAGCAGGCAGCTTGTGTGGAGCTGAAGCAGCAGGGATGCGAGAGCCTCTCACCAGAGGCTGCTCGCACAATCCCCGCACCCCAGCGCCAGAAGAAGGTAAGGTGCGGAAAGAGCCTCAGACCCAGAAAACCCTGTGACAATTTTACCTTAGAGTCGCCATAAGTCAGAAACAACTTGAAGGCATACAGCAATAGCAACAAACCCACGAGTGCACCAAAAAACTACTGGTTAATATAAGACATAATTAATTTATGGAGTTCATAACTGCAAGATGTACCGAGTTCTGCTGGGTTAGATGGCTCTTAAAAGAGATTGTATAAAATCATGAGAAAAACGTTTTTCAACAGCTACTAGTCACAATAGCTAAATGCAGAGTTTGGAAAATTAAATTTTAAAGTAACTGTTCAAAGCTGAAGAGGTCCCCAAAAGTGGTACAATTGATATAATTTTAAAAGGTAACTATTTATTTTTGTGTGTCTGAGAATGCAAATAATGACTTTTAGTTACCTTTGGGGATGAGGGATCTGAATGTTGTAAGTCACAACTGGAAAAAAGAAACAAATTACATGCAACTAGTTATCTATGCACAGTTACAACCAAACTCTGTCTATTGTGTCTGGGACACAACTATCAGTTGCTGGGAGCAGCATTGAGAGAGGACTACTGTCCCCACTTGTGAGCCTTCTGATAGGTCATTGGTTGGGCTGCCTTAGGAAATAAGGCACTGAGCTAAACAGACTTTTGATCTGATTTAGCAGGGCTCTTCCTATTTTTTTAGGCAGCGATGATATATTTGAAAAACAGAACCATTCTGAGCCCAGTAATCTATCTGGAGGACCAGAACTGTGAATGAACTCATATAAATATCCATTCTTAATTATTCAAAGCTTTCCTCATGTCAAGAATATAATTTTCAGCAAGAGTGGGGAGACATTTTCATTACTTCTACTATTAAAAAAATGGGACTCAGACACTGATTTAATACAAGTCACTCAGAGATCTACGTATAGATACAGATCTACCTTCTAACCACTCCTGCACAGTAATGTCTCTTTCTCTTCCCAGTATGGATTTATCAACACTTGCCTGAAATCTCTTCTTATAGAGAAATATGGTGAAGAAACATGGGAAAATCTCAGGTAATAGCTGTACCTCTGTAACGTTGGGAAGTGAAATTTGACAATTGGAATAGCCTGTGAATTTGTCAGCACTCCTGTTTTTTACAGAATCATTGCCTGAGCATCCTTCTGCTGTTTATTTCACACTGCCCAATGCGCTTGTCTACCTGGCATGTATGGTACAAATTTTACTTAGCAAAAGTTTGACCTACACTGATTTAAGAACTAAGGAGTTTCTGGTATTTTGGTTAAAGTTTTAAAAAAAGTCAGGAATTTTTTTTAAAAAAATCCTTTGTACAATAAAGTTTTAAATTAACCAAAATATTCTTAGTCAACTAAATGTTGCAGTCTTACTTACAACAATTTTGATTTAACTAGATAATCAATCATACTTTCCACTTCTCTTCACCTTCAGATATTATCTTTGCTGTTTCCACAGAACAAAAGTTGGCGTCGAAGACACTTTTATGACATATATGGTATATGATGACACTGTCACACTAAAATTGATCGAGGAAGCCTGTAAAATACTAAGTACTGAGATAATTTATTGACACACTCTCTCTTTCTCTCCTGTTATTATTCTAACTTCACTGCCTTTTTTCATTTTCATATTTGATGAAATATCTTGAAATTAAATTTTAAAAAAAAGATATTCACTTTATTTTCTTTTTGTCCTACTTTCTCTTCATTTTCTTACTTCGTATTGTTGCAGTGGTTGTTCTGTGCCTTCAAGGGATTTCTCACTTACATGTTAGCATCTTATTTGCATCTGTAGCACATTTTGAATATTGTTTGAAGGTTGTTGAGAGATATTGGATAATCTGTGGGAATAGTGAAGGTGTGTAAAGAAATAGAATTTATATACTGGCAGAATACTGGTGATTGCCGTCATAAGTTCTGAAAAATGTAATAATTGGTTGGTGTGATGATAGAGGTGTCCTATTTTATTCGATGCTTTGAATCAAATCCATCAAAAAAAGGTTGGAAGTACATTTTTTATAAAGGATAACTGTAAATAAGGCACATGTAAAACAATAAGTGATATAGATTTGCACATTATAGATTTTAGAAATTGTATTTAGGGAGGATAAAGCCTCCATTTATAATTTTTAGACTTAATGTAACCATTTTGTGTGTGTGTTTCTGTGTGTTCTATTTATGTATTTAAACATCTGAGATAATTAAATTTATTTGCTAGTAAATTTTGTAATTTTTTTTTTTAAAGTGATTTCTCACTTACAATGACCCTAAGGCAGCCCTATCACAGGGTTTTCTTGGCAGGATTTGTTCAGAGAAAGTGTGCCTTTGGTTTCCTCTCAGGCTGAGAGAGTATGATTTGCCCAAGGTCACTCAGTGGGTTTCCACAGTCAAACAGGGTTTGATCCCTATCTCCAGAGCTGTAGCCCAGTGCTCAGACCACTACACCATACTAGCTCTGCACCACATGAAAAAGGCCTTAGTCAGAGGCATTATTCTCCACCCCTAAAGTTGCCAAGCCAACTGTAATTGAATTCAGTGTGACATAATGCCTAAGAAAGCATGTAAAGGCTTCCCACATTGTACCTACACCTGAGTAGACATTTACAGGTTTGGACCGCATTATTCTTTGTACCACGGCATAAGATAAACCAAAGAGTATAAAATACCGAGTAGGATTGACTAACACCTCTTTCATGTGGTCCCTTTTTTGTCAGAATATTCACACTATTTTTAGCTGGTATCCGTGATAGAAAGCCCTTTCCACACTGGGATGAGAACTTGGTATAATATTGAAACTATTTATGCTATCCTTATGGCGTGTCCATAGATCTGGACACTCTTTCTTCAACTTCTCTTTGGTCACACCATTTCTGGCTCCATATTTGAACATTGCCTGACTTGCTTTTCAGCATGTCTTTTGGCTCCATAGACCTGTGCATGTTTGTGCCCCTCTTCTCCCCATATTTGGCATCATTCTGATATAATTTTAGCTAATTGCAAATATACCTTTCATACCCTACCACCTCCACTGGCTCACACCAAGTGTAGTGTTCCTGTGTAAAAAGGAAATGGAGCCAACAGGTCTTACTTTCCAAGGTGACTCAGAAAGTTGCACAGTTACGAAGTCAACATCTGTGTCTGTGCTATTAAGAAGGGTTAGTCCCTGAAGAAGAACTTCCAACTCAGAAAGACATGTTGGATCCAAATAAAATTTGGGCACTCTGAGAATTTTCTCTCTTTTGGTTTGTTGATGTTGTTTTCAAGGTGCCCAGCACAGTTCTTTCATAAGAACTGCAAACATTTCTCCAGACAGAGCCCATTTCCGCACCGGCCGGCCCCTCCCAAAGCTGCAAACCCCAGGATTCCATAGGATGTTGAAAGTGGAATCATAGCACTAGAACAGGCTAGTGCGGAAATGGGCAGAGAAAAATGGTGAAGAAACCCTTATGATGACATGAAGCATGCAAGCTGGTTTTGTCTTGTCCAAATGGGACTGTGCAGCCTGAACAACGGAGATGGGAAGGTTTGGCCTCCTAGGGGCAACCCCATATGAAAAGAGAAAAGTATTTACTTTCTGCTTTGCATATGCATGTCCCCAGAGACCTTTGCCAAATGCATAACTGGAGCTGTCCTATACAGAGCCTGGAAATAAAAAATTGCAAGCAATCTAGGTGCCTATAACTACTTAATAGAGTGCTAATAAGGTGTAATGAGTAATGCTACTATACTGGTGCAATGGCCGACTGTTTCTGCTTATGTTCAGAACAGAAGTTACTTTTAAAGATCTTTTTTAGCAGCAGCATGACAGGCTCTTGTTTCCCATTTAATGCCATTCTTTTACCAGTCATAAAGGTTTTCAACTCTCAACAAAATAACAGAAAGTAGTAGGAAAGAACGGAGCAAAGTAATGAGTAACACAGTGAGTTATTCCCCCAAAAACTGTAAGGAGCATCAGCAATGGACTACATTTATAATTAATGTAGTGTAATGTAATGTTATATAACAAGAACTAATTGCTTTTTAAATGTAACTTCCCCAGCTCTGATCTCTTTACCCTAAAAAAGAAGTTAAAACTGATTATGTTTTGTTTGGAAAGATGGGAGAGATCCTTACAAATAGTAGTGACTGTGAGGTCTCTCAGTCCAGATGAGCCAGCATGGTGTGGTGGTTTGAGCAATGGAGTGTGACTTTCATTCCTGCTCAGCCAAGGAAACCCACTGGGTGATCCTGCATAAGTCACACTCTCTCAGCCTCAGAGGAAGGCAAAGGCAACCTCTCTAAGCAAATCTTACCAAGAAAACCCTATCACTGGGTTGGAAATGACTTGAAGACACACAACAGCAAAGCACTAACCATCAGGCACAATGCAGCTATTACCTTTTTTTTTCAACAAAGAAAACAGTGGGAAAATTCAAAGGGTTACAAATGGAAGACAGTAACAACTTTGATTCCTCCTCCACCGTAATATTATGTGAACAAGGTAAAATGAATATATGACAAAAGCCACATCTAGGAGCGCCTCAAGATGTTGGTGTGGGGTGTGTGGGTGTGGGTGTAGGTGTCCTTATGATCTTTTGGGAAAGTCTAGTGGTTGCATTTTATGTATGCTCAAGATCTGAGTGATTCCGACCCTTACTGTTTCTCCATCTCATTTTTTTCCCCTCTATCCAGAAGTGTCAAAAGAGGCAGTGCTGAAGCTTTTTGGGGAATATTTTTTCAGTTTCTGTAAAATGTCAGGGTATGACAGAATGCTACGGACACTGGGAGGAAACTTGACAGAGTTCATTGAGAACCTTGATGCCCTTCATAGCTACCTTGCCTTGTCCTACCAGGTATTTGGCTGTGCATTCACATTACTGGATCACCCTACTCCAAAGAAGAAAGTTTGGAAAATGCATGTATGTGATGTGATAGCTAAAGGGGAAACAGGGTAACACAGCTGTTGCTGGTAGTAATTGTCATGTGTGGAGCTGCCCTATGTTAATACAGAAGATGGAATAGTGATTTGAAGTTTGGAATGGGTTTTAGAAGATTCAAATTATAGTCCTCACCAAGCTATAAAAACATATTAAGTGCCATTGTGTTAGTCAGTCTCAATCAGTCTGATCTACTTCACAGAGATGTTGTAAGACTAAAGTGAGAAGGAGGTGAACTATAGACACCACTTTTTTATTGGAGGAATAGCAAAATATAACCAGCTAACTGACTAGAATAATTAAGTCAAGTGACAAAGAAGTAATTTGCTGGCAAGGAGTGATGACTCAGTACACAAAGGTTATTTATCTTTTGCTACAGGGTCATCAATACACAAACCTAGTCAATACAGAAAAAAATGTTCCTATTTTAGCTCTTGGTGGCTATTGTCTGGATGCAACAGCTGGAAAACATATGATTTAGTTATTCTACTACTCTAGTCTGTCTAGATATCATGGGAAGTACTGAGGGAAAGAGCAGATTGGTTGCTACTATCTTTTGAATATAAAATGGGGGAAATTCAGAGTATTGATCATGGATTTGGGTTCTGCTAAGAAAATGTTAAGTAATTACTAAATTTACCCATAATTTCATGAACAAAAAATTCAAATATTAAGTGGTAAATCCACCTCAAGTAGTAGCTATTGGGCCTTACTTAGAAAAGACTATTGTTTCAGGTTTTCTCCCAGTTTTTTTCATTGGAATGATCCAGGCTTAGGCATGGACAACATAATGTCTTTGTTTCCTGCCACTCTGTGGCAACTTCTCTTGTTATTGTTGTGTGACTTCAAGTCATTGCCAACTTCTGGCAACCCTAAAGCAATCCTATCGGGGGATTTCTTGGGCTGATGTGACATGCCCAGTGGGTTTCCATGGCTGAGTGGGGGAACTGAACCCTGTTCTCCAGGGTCATAGTCCAATGCTCAAATCACTACATCACTCTGGCTCAGAGCAGCCCACTGAAAATACTATACAAAGGATCATAGGGAACTAGAGAAAGTAGATGATCTATGGTGGAAGGTGATGTGTGTGGATACGAACTGGGGAGATATATCGGTAGATTTCCCCCACCAGTGGAAGGCAGATCCTGGCTCCCACCACCATATTTAATGGAAGTAAGTGGACATGATATGATGTTGTTTTAGTTCTGTGAATGAAACCATATTACAAGCTCAGATTTTGTCCCAAGGAGATTAGGAGTAAATCTTTTAAGCATATTAAATGTAAGAGCTGTATATAGGAATTTCTTTAATAAAATTAAAATTCAGTTTGTCTGCTTAGGAAATGAATGCACCATCCTTTCGAGTGGAATGGACAGAGGGGACAATGCTACTTCACTACTACTCTGACAGGAAAGGCCTCTGTCACATTGTCCCAGGTACAACACCCAAGGCTGTGCCTATTATTATTATTATTATTATTATTATTATTATTATTATTATTAGAAAGGAACAATACATAACAGAATAAAATAAAAACACCACATGAATAACATAAAGGTGAAAAAGAAAAAAATTACAACACAAATAGCTTACATTACTATTTCTCTCCAGATCCTTATCATCATATACTTATTCAACATATTATATATCATATTGATTATATATTTTTATTTCAACTATCTAAATCTCATTTTCCTTGTACTCATTATTGCTATAGTAATTTCATTCTTAAATCTATTATTTTCAACTATATTTAACCTATTACTAATACTGTATGTGATCCTGTTATTAACCATAAACTCTAGCCCTAAATGTGAACTCATTCCCAGAGCCAATTATATTTCAGCTTACTCTGCTTTCCAAAATTGTAATTCTTCCTGTGGAGGTGTGATACTTCCCTCTTTTGTTAAAGCCTTTTCCACAAATATTTTCCATATTGCTTCAAAGTAATTCCTTTTCATTATTCCTTTTTTAACCTTGATTCGACATGTTAACTTATCACTGCTTGCATTGAAAACTTCTTGAATTTTCCATTTTCTTGATATAATTAGCCTTGCTGCAGTTAATAAATTTGTAATTAACTCCTTCATTGTCTGGGTACAATTAACTTTATCAAGTATAGATAATAACACTATACTTGGACATATTTGTAAATCAATTCCTGTTATCTCTTTTATCTCTTTAAACACCATTTGCCAAAATTTCTGTACACCTTCACAATTCCACCACATATGGATATATGTACCAATCTCTTGGCAACCCCTCCAACATAACCTTGAATTATTCTTGTCTGTGTGGTTTAACCTTACTGGTGTTAGGTACCATCTCCAAGCCAATTTATAATAATTATCTTTTATTCTTATGGATAATTTTTTTTAAATGACACTGATTCCAAATTTCCCCCCAGTCTTGAGTATCTGTTTTTTGTATTAATTCTTCCTCCCATATTTTTCTAAGATAGTCGTCGTCTTCTTCATCTTTTGACAATATTTTATATATTTCTCTTGTGATTACCCTTCAATATTTCATTTTCTTCCATATTATCTCTTTGCTTAATCATTTGTTCAAATCTAGTGTATTCTGTAAAATCTTTGTTATTGCTTTTCCAATTCCTTGTCCATTGCTCCAGCTGAATGTAATTAAACCATGGTGTCCTAGTACCCTGCAATCTCTCCTTTAGTCTATCTTTATTTGTCATTATATTCCTCCATTTTTTTAATTTATATATTCCCTGCTTTTTTAATTCCTTCTCTAATTCATCTCTCAAATTTATTGGAAATTTTTCCATCATCACTACTGGAGTTAATGGTGAGATAGCTGGCATTAGTTTTTCCTTATTTTATTTCCAAATTTCTAATATAAGGCAGTGCTTCTCTTGTGGTTTTAAATCTGGAACGTATATTGTATAACCATATTTCTACTGAAAGGCAAATGTTCCCTAAAGAGCAGAGGAAAACAGATGGTAAACATAATGAGTGAGGGCAACCCATGGGACCAGGAGCTATGCTATGGACTTTTAAGTAGCCAAATTGGTCCCTGAGAGCCAGTTGTCTATTCCTCAAATAGAGATGTAATTCACATCAACTCTAGTCGATGCTGAAATTGTTTTATGCTTGATTGTAATGGAAATTGGATTTTTAAAAAAACTACTAAGACTTTAGCTCCAGTACTGTGACTCCAGCTTCATTTTGTACCTCCTCTCCAAAATGCCTGGTACCCCAGGTCAGGTGAATGCTAGGATGGCTATCTCTTGGCTGTCCTCAGCAGACAAAGACTTCTTTTTTTACTCCAAGATGCTTTTGAGAACTGAAGTTTTTTAAAGAAAGGGCTTTCAATAGTGTGTTGTATTGTTTTAATTATATTGTCCTTTAAATTGCTTTTAACCATTTTCAATTGTATCTTTTAAACTGTTTTTTTATTATTGTAAACAATTTAATGCTATTTTAATGCTTTTACTTGTTTTAATTATCTCACATTTGTTTTAATTTATAACCTGCCTAGAGTCCAGGCTTTACAAAAAAGGCAGGGGATACATAAAGATAACAACAGCAAGTGTTGAAGGAATTCCGAGAAAGAGGGCTTTCCATCTTATTCTGTCCTATTTTTCCCTCTCATTTCAAAGGGCTTCATCAAAATTTTGAGGAGCTCTTCTTTTGAGAAGCCAGCATGGGTTTGTCAAGAACAAACCCCACCAAACTAACCTTATATCTTTTTTTTTATTAGTTCACTAATTTAGGAGACAGTGGTAATGCTGTGGGTGTCATTTATCTGGACTTCAGCAAAGCATTTGATAAGCTCCCCCATAACATTTTGACTAGCAGATTAAATATGGAATACAGGCATCCCTCATTTATCTGACAGGTTAGGTATCAGAGCACTGTCAGAAAACAGAACTGGTTGAAAAGTGGAACCCATGTGCTGTACTGTAGTGAGCATTAAGGACCTATGGAGGCTCACTTGGGACCAACTGTGCATAAACTGTTTGCAAAGTCTCTCAGCTGGATTAGCCCCTTTTTATCCCCTCTCAGCTCACTTTGCAAGCAGTGAGTGCATGCAAGAGGTTCCAAGCAAGCCTCAATAAGCAAGAAGAAATGATGAAAGAGCAGAACTTCCATCGAATTAATGGAACTGGTCTTCAATTTGGAAGTATCAAAAGGGCATGTCATCAGATAATGGGGAGTCAAAAGGTGAGGGCTTCCTGTAGATGGAAACACCATCAGATGGATCCATAACTGTATGGAAAATCATGCTGAAATAGTTGTCATCTGTGAGTGTGCTTCAGATTGGAAGGAAGTCCCATGTGGAGTGCTGCTGGGTTCAGCCTTAGGGCTGACACTCTTTAGTAATTTTTATCAATGATTTAGATGATGGAGCAAAGGAATCCTTATCAAATTTGGAGATGATACAGAACTGGCAAGAGTAATTAATACATTGGAAGATAGGGACAGAATTCAAAACTGGGCTGAAATTGATAAAATGCAATTTAACAGAGACAAATGAAAAATTCTACATTAGGCCACAAAAGCCAATGCACAGGTAGAGATGGGAGATACTTGGCTCAGCAGTACTACATGCGAGAAAGACCTTGGGATTATTTTTGAGTTTAGTTGAACATGGGCCAGCAGTGTGATGTTGCAGCAAGGAAGGCAAGTGTTATCTTACCCTGCATTAATAGAAGCATAGTTTCCAAATTGAGAGAAGTAATAGTCCCTCTATATTCTGTGCTGATCAGGCCTCATCTGGAGAGTTGTGTTCAGTTCTGAGTGCCTCATTTTTAAGAAGGTAAAAGACAAGTTGGAGCAAGTTCAGAGAGGGGTAATAAGGATGATAAGAGGTATTGAGGAAAAAAATCATATGAGTAGAGGTTGAAAGAGCTGGGCACGCTCTGCTTGGTGAAGAGAAATTTGAGGGGTGACATGTTCACACTCTTTAAATTCCTCAAGGACTGTCACTAAGATGAAGGTGAAGGTTTCTTCTTTGCCTTTCCAGAAAGGAGGACCAAGTCTAATGGTCTGAAACTGACAGTAAGAATGGTTTGGCAATGGAGCTATTTGCCTAGAGAGGTGGTGACATTTCCTTCTCTGGATGTCTTCACAAAGAGGCTTGAGCAGCTGCCTGCTGGGGATGCTTGAGCTGGAGAGCCTACATAGAACAAGAAGTTGGACCTGATGGCCCATCAGTCCTTCTCAGCTCTTTGATTATATGATTTTGAACAAAATGGGACAAGGTGTGCCAAAAAGAAGATGTAAAAATGGCTGCAAATGACCTTCAGTGTTCTGAAGAAGTTCTCACAGAGGGTGCAGGCAGCAGGAGGGGATGGGGAGCATTTCTTCTGTGAAATTCCTAAGATTACTTTAGTTTAGCTTCCAAGCCACTATGTATGTGAATCATCTGCCCCTAATCCTGTATTATCATAAAATGATCAGGTTATCTTTTCTCTCTCTCTCTTTTCCTTCACACTTAGGGATTCTAGAAGCTGTGGCCAAAGATTTCTTCAACAGTGAAGTGACACTGGAAATTCTTGCTCAAAATGTAGAAGAGGAATGCACTGGGAAGAAAGAGCACGTGGTATTTTTTCTTTTACAAAACAGTAATGCCACAAAGAAGAAGGTTAAAGAAGCAGCAAGTTCTCTATGGAGAGACAATTCTGGGCAGGAAAAAGAGGTGATGAAACTGGTCCTGAAGAAGGAGGCTGGGGTGGAGTGTCTGAGTTTTGAGTTAATATATTTGGCATCCACATGGGGCAGATGGGAAGAATTTGTGGCCCTGGGGTTGTAGCCAGCCATTTTTGTAACCTTTGATCCTCTTCCTTCAATCTCTCAAGATGCCTTTTGTTTTCCCCAAGCATGGTAGTTCACTTATTAAGTAGGTTACAAAATCCCCTTCATTCTTTAATGTAAAAAATAAGTTTTTCAAAACCAGAAGTGGACATTCAACCTACATCCATATACATGTAAACTTACAGGGCTCTAAGTGTATGTACAAAGACTTATTTCAGAGCTTGGGAAAATTTTTTTTGGGGATGATCACCCCCAGAATCCCCCAGTCACCACAGCCAATGACCATGCTAGTTGGGGCTTCTAGGTGTTGTGTTCCAAAGCTATAACTTTCCAAGTTGTGCTTCAGGCATCTATTTATTTATTTGGGTAGATTTATATTCTCTCTATATCCAAAAGTTTCAGAGTGGTATACATAAATACTGGACATACCATACTACAAAGCATGGTGCTGGAGGACTACAGAGGCCATGGGCAGCTAAAAGACCCAATAAATTGGTCCAAGAACAAATCAATACTTGATTTTGGGGGAAGAGACAGAGTATAAATAAAGTTAATAATAATATCTCTAAACTGAGGAACTGAGATTGTCATACTACAGACATATTAAATGACAAGATGACCCCCTGGAAAAGACAATAACACTCAATAAAGTGCAAGACTGCTTTAGAGGTGGATAGACCATTTCCACATTACAGTGTTAAACTGCTGCTATTCCACTTTCAATACCCTGTGGAATTCTGGGATTTGTAGTTGACTGAGACCAAAGAGCTCTCTGGCTGAGCATTGGAAATGCCTTTCCCTAAACTACAAACCCCAGAATGCCATAGGAGGTTGATAGTGGAATAGCAGAACTTTAACACTGTAGTGCGGAAATGGACAGTCAAGGAACCCACAATACTGTGTTTGTAGAACCTGAGCTGGGCAGTTGATTTCTCATTTTTCATTCATAGGATTACCATAAGTTGAAGCTGACTTAGTGGCAAATAACAAAACAACAAATAAAAACTGCTTTTTGAAATAGTGTGCAAAATAACCAATGTGTTATGTTGAAACTGAGGATCTTCCCACGCTCTACTGTTATAGTGCTCCAATTCCACTTTCAACATCCTGTGGAATCCTGGGGTTTGCCGTTTAGGGAGGGGCATTTAGAATTCTCAGCCAGAGAGGTCTTTGGCCTCCATAAAATACAAACTCTAGAATTCTACAGGATGTTGAAAGTGGAATAATAATACTATTACAGTGTAGTGCAGAAAGGCACTGAATTTCTTATTGAAGTGCCGCCACTCCTTTCCATTATATTCATTTTATTCATTTAGAACATCTGTAGAGGGTTGGCTTCAGTAGATACTCCATGCTAACATAATAATGAAAGCATTTCATGCCATAAATGAAGTGAAAATTAGGAATTCAGATTTCATTCTAAACTCACTGCCTTCTGTTGCAACTGTGAGATTTATCTAATACAGAGCTTTCCAGACTTTTCATGTTGGTGACACACTTTTTAGACATGCATCATTTTGCAGCACAGCAATTCAGTTTTATTTATTTTAAATAAATAAGTAAAGCATAAAGCATAAATCACATATTTTTAAAAATATAAATGAAAGGTTTTCATGAGATTGGTTGTGTCCCCATACATTTCGTTATTACAGTTTATGTATGTATCTGTATCTCTTATATTTCTTATAAGGGGTTAGTTACTAGCAAACAGAGGGTTAAACTAACTAACTGCCGCCCTCACCAGGGTCTTTCTCAGTCCATGGCAGCTGCGGCAACACACCTACACACTGCAGCCAACAGCATGTCACAACACACAGTTTGGAAAGCTCTGATCTAATACAAAGTGTTACAATGGATGAAAAGGAAGGGCTTCATTTTGATAAACACCATGTTCCCTTGTCCTGTTAATGGTCTTTCTAGAGACTGGACGTGACTTTTCAGAAAGAGAGGGAAGAATCTATAGAAAAAGAGTCCTACCAGGATATTGTAAGACCTTTTGCGAAATTTAGGAAAGGTAAGTGTGTCTCTTTTAAAAGTGTTGGGGATTGTGTGGGGAGGAAAGTGGCAGCAACTGTTACTGCGGTTATGATATGTCTGGTGAGAGCACTAGATATCGTTTGATATCAAATAAATGGGCCCTTACTTGACCTTTCTCTGCCACCCTACTCCACGTGTTTGCAGAGGTCCACCAGACAAGCATGTATTAGGCGCAGCCATTAATGGTTGTAAATTCCAAACCTCATTCAGGCAGGCAACTTAAGCCTCTCTAATGCTTCAGGGAAAAACCTTCTTGCAAACCAGCCTTGCTCAACGCGAACCTACACAAAGACGCCCGACCAAGGGGCCGAGCCATTCCTTTATGTTGGACCATTTGCATACTGGTCATACTATTGTCATCAAGTGCTAAGCTCATCATGTAAACTTGACCTTTTCCAACTCCTTTATCCAGCTCCAAATTTCCTTTGTTCTCACCGAGCATGGTATGGCCTGTAGGTACAATCCACCCTATAAGAACCCCCTGATTCCGAGCACTCCTCGGATCGCTCCTGAATTCCATCCAGCCTTGCTGCCGCTGTGTTTGGTGAGCTGTCCCCTCAGTTCTCGATAACTGAGTCTGCCTCCCTTCTTGGATTACTTGCTGGATCACTTGCTCGAACCACTAGCTTTGCTGCCGCTCTGTCCAGTGAAGTTGTCCCCTCAGCGAACCATGCTGAGTTTCATCCCCTGCAACCTCCACTTCTCTCCAGGACTACGAGAAAAGGTGTTGTATTACCCACTCCCTTGAAACTCCCCATTTCTATTTCTAGTTAGCTGTGTGCATGTGTTGTCTTATTCGTTGTTTGTCTTTTAATAAAACTGTTATTTTTGTTACTTTAAAACTTGTCTGGCTACTCTTCTGACCTGACACCGTAGGGTAAAAAATCCCAGCTAAAGTTACCCTGCCTCTCGTTAGCTTAAGAGAGTGCTCGAGCCTAATTTCCCCATCTTGTGTTGTTGTATGGTTATTTGGGCACCCCTCCCGGGACCCCCACAATACAGGGTAACACAACAACTGGTGTGCCACTTTAGACAGCAAAACATCTCATCCACGTGCTGAAACAGCACCTGGGATGCCTATATCCAATTGACTGGCCAATGCTCCTTAAAATGGAGGGGGCAAGTAGGTATTATTCCCATGCTTATTTGTGAAGAAATACATTAATTTATTCAGAGTGGAGAACAGATGATTTTCTGTGTATAGAGGAAATGAGCGAAGAGAAGTAAACTGTATTCTCTCTGCCTCTGTTCCTAGGTCACCTATCATGTACATTTGAACCCCTTTTTCCTGAAAGGCTTTGGATTGATGAAAGAACATTCTGCTATGCATTCCCTTTCCATATTGTGTTTGATGAAACAGTAAGTTAGCCCCTGATTACTTGTAGTTAAGGGCTGGATTCAGAGCTGAATTTATGCCCTAGCTAAGGCTACAGACAATATGCCAGCTATGGGGGGGGGAAAGGATACACATATTTTAGGTAAAGTTGTGGGGTCTCTTAAACTTGACATGGCATAGGACTAAACATTTCTTGGTCTGGACTTGGTTCAGTGTATGGCACAGCCTGGAAAAGGTTACCTTTCTGAACTACAACTCCTAGAGTCTTTGGCCAGGTTGGTCAAAAAAAGAAAACTTCCAAGATGGGATTTATTTAAAGTGTTAAAATGATTTTTCTGTTTAATGCATGTAGATATAGATGTCATTAAGAGCTAATATTTAAGATCATACAATCACACTGTTGAAGAGGTATTTTATGTCGGATCATCCTTGCTTTTGAGGTACTTGTTGACTGTTGTTTCTAAAACTCTTTCGTTACTGAATATTCCCTTTCTGTCTTGCCCTTAGCTGAAGATCAAGCAGGCAGGTGTAAACATTCAGAAATCTACACCAGGATTTCAGATACTCGGAGCCAGATTAGATGAGTATTTCTCTATTGTTCATCCGCAAGTTACATTCACTATTTTCAACATAAGGAAATTTATCAATAGTCAGTTTGTTCTCAAGATACGAAGGGATATGCTGCCTAAATCACGGAAGAAACAGCCTGCGCTAAAGCTCAGAGGTACCAGACTTAGTTGTTTTTTCACAGATGTAGAAACTTCATCTCCTTTTAAGGCCATTTCCGCACTAGCCTGTTATAGCGCGATGATTCCACTTTCAACATCCTCTGGAATCCTGGGGTTTGCAGTTTCGGGATGGGCCAGCCGGCCCCTCCCGAAACTGCAAACCCCAGGATTCCAGAGGATGTTGAAAGTGGAATCATCGCGCTATAACAGGCTAGTGCAGAAATGGCCTAAGAAAAACACAAGAGGAACAAGCAAAATGGTCTTCATGCAATAGTTAGGAGAAGGATGTAGTGTAGTCATACATGATATGAATCCTCTAGTGGTAGCAAGATATTTCATATAAAAGACATTTACAGAAAAACAAACTAAAGTTTTATAAAAATGGCTGGAATTGGATATAGCAGAGGAAACTTCCACAGCAACTATGATTGTTGGCAGTCAGTGGGACAGTTAATTTTAACTATTTGGCTCATATTTGACTCATTCTGTCTTGTGGTAGCACTAGAAGCCAAAGCTTAATGCACCCTCTCTCAATCCCCTGAGGTATTCAGTGAGAATGTGATTTCATAGGCCTAGATCCTGTGAAACATTGGCTTCCACATAGAGGACTCCTACCTCTTACATTTTAAAGGTAATGTGCAGCAATTCTGTCTTTTCCTTAACAGATTTCTTTTTCTGACAGGGAAAAAAGACAGAAGAAATGATGGGAAAACATGGGAGGGCAGAGAGCTGAAGACTAGTGCTGTTCAAACTGGTGGTCCCTGGACTGGTGCCAGTCCATGAGCCATCAGCTGGCAGCCTGCAGAGCGTTTCCACAAAAAGCAAGAAACAGTTATAGCTAATGGATGCAAATACAGTGACAATCCCTGGCGCATTAGGAAAAAAAAAACAACCACACTCCCACATCAGATACCCTGAGAAGCAGTATGCTAGACCTCCTGTAAACTTCAATGAATGAATCTGTATGACTGTATAATAAAACGCTCTCATGACTGTACACAGTTGTTTACCATTTAGTCATATAGGGACTTTCCTTAACAAATGAAATACTACTATAATCTGGGTCATACTCAAAGCAAAGTAAAGCCAAATGAAACTCTATAAATCTATTAGACTTTTCAATTTTTTGGCAGGACTATCTATGTTTTTTGCTACATATTTGAGTATTACTCTTGTTATTTCACACAGCAGATGCAAGTTTGAGTCCCCATTTGTTGGTTAGTAACAGGTTTCCAGATAAGCTTCAGACTGACTAGTGATGTTAAGTGTATTCTCATTCTGTGTTAATTATGAAAAGGTCAAATGATCTGGATGGACTCCTTCAAGTGCATGATGTATGTGTGCTCCCCAAAGCTACGGAGTTTGGAGGAACTGGAAGAACAACAGATGCACCTTTCTGACATAGCACAGCATGACACAACAAGGGACCTCATCCTCTTCAACCAGCAGCGGCTGGCAGAGATAGAACTATCCAACCAGCTAGAGAGAAAAAGGAAGAGCTCAGGATTCTCTCCAAGAACCTGGAAGCAGAAAAGAAGAAATCAGAAGCTTTACTATATGCCATGTTGCCCAAACATGTGGCCAATCAGCTTAAGGAGGGCAAAAAGGTGGAAGCAGGTACAGTGGTTCTATTGTCCTTAGGACTTTATCGAGACAGAGAAGTAGAATTATATTTAACATTTTATAAAGAGGGCCAGCATGACATAGCAGTTTAAATGTTGGACTACGACCTGAAGATCAGGGTTTGCTTTCCCGCTTGGCCATGGAAGCCCACTGGGTGATATTGAAAGCAGCACACACTCTTAACCCAAGAAAAACCTGTGATAGGTTGCGCCTTAGGGTGCCATAAGTCAGAAATGACCTGAAGGCACATAACAACAACATCAATGTTTATAGTGGTCTCCATAGCTAACAAAACACAATTGGACCAGATAATAAAGAAGTGGGGGGAATTTTCATCTTCCACCGGTTTTAAATTTCAGCTCCTACAAGTCCTTACCATTCATTGAACAGGTTGGCTGGTCTGGGAGGGATGGACTGGAGAGAGGTAATGGAATGTGTTGTCCTACAGGTGTTTTTGGCTAGCAGCTCCTGTCAGACTTATATATAATAGCGAGTGGTGATGATTCATGGGATTTGCAATTCAACAACTTCTGGAAGGCTGCCCTGGTCTGGGAACAGTAGTTGCAGTGAAGTTGCTGAGAGAGCATGGGTACCTCAGATGGGATGCAAGTTTAATATTTTCTTTCAAGAGGGAGATCTCAGCAATGTTAGCTGAAACACTAGCTGAATTTGATGTATTTTTCAGCTTCAAGAGTATCAGGCAGGTAGGACACACTTCTTGTTGTGTGCACCTTCAATTTGTAGCCAACTCAGGGCAACCCTAAGGTGAACCTATCACTAAATTTTCTTGGCATGATTTGTTCAGAGTGGGTTGCCTTTGCCTTCCTCTGACTGAGAACGTATGACTTGCCAAAGGTCATCTAGTGGGTTTTCATGGCTGAGTGGGGATTCAAACTCTAGTCCCCAGAGTTTTAATCCAATATTCAAACCACTACACCATGCTGGCTGTGAGTTACTTGGCCAAAAATCTTCAGATAATGTTGTGTTGTTTTTGTTGTTGTTGTTGTTGTTGAAATCTCACATATGAGCACTGTAAAAAAAGTGGGGCTTTGGTAGAGCAATTAGGTTTGGAAACTAGATTTCAAAGACTGTGAAAGAGAGCTGTTTTTTTCTTTTTTTTAATTTCATTTCATTTTTTGTCAATCTGACTGTTATGCTGGTCCAGTAGGATGCAGAATTTAACGTACATCTATAAAGGTAAATACATTACAGCACATAAAATAGATCATGCATGTTTGAATTGCTGTTCATCTTTCCTGATAAAAGAACAGAAGCAAATAGCACTCTCAGTTAGGGGAGTCTTACTAGTTAAATAGCAAACAAAAATAGCTGCCCCATGTTTTATCCTTATATTCAGAGTTCTCCAAATATAACAATTTTTTTGTTTATTCCTTAGGAGATTTTAATTCCTGCACAATACTTTTCAGTGATGTTGTCACCTTCACAAACATCTGTTCTGTCTGTGAACCAATTCAAATAGTGAACATGCTTAATTCAATGTACTCCAAGTTTGATCGCCTAACTAGTGTCCATGGTGTTTATAAAGTAAGTTTTCATGATGTTCTAGACCAGGAATTTCCCAATATCATCTGTTGAGGGCCAGTAAAGTGAAGTAGCTGCCTCTGGCAGCAAATTTGGGGTATCATGAAGTGGCAGCACAGCACTGGTTATTTACTTTGATGATAGACATGTTTATATAATTTTCTGTTTCATGCAGCAAATTTGGCTAGATTTTGATACAGGGCACCCTGACTTGGGGCAGGGACAGGATTTGCTATTCTGCCTCAAACAGAAATATATATTAAAAATCCCTCTCTTTGCATGCCTATAAATGCTCAACTGAATTTTTAAGTTACTCCAATGCTAGAAATTTGGGGACTAAAGGAAAACATTGGGAGGAAAGAATCCTTATTTGCAGATAATGCCCTCATTTTGTATTCCCCTTCCCACAGCTATCCCTCTGGAGCAGACCCTTTTAATCAACAGGAACTCAGTGAGTCAACAAGTCTGCTCTAGTTAGGTCAATGAGTCTTGAGGCACCTTAGACTAACACATTTCATTTGGTAGAAATTTTCCATGTCAGTCCAATACCATACACAAAGTAAAGCATGTTACCTTAAAGGAACTATAGAATTTTTTTCTTGTTTTACTGCAATCCTCTGGAAATTTCCATTCAGATGAGAGTAGCAATTTTTCTTTTACTCTAAAGGATAAAACACAATCCTTTTATTGATTTTATTAACCAGTTGGGTTAGGCTGATGGATCTCTGTCTCCCATTACCTCCAGACTACTTGTGGATTTATGAGCTTGCGCATGTTCATTTATGAGCCTTGAGCTTGTCCAGAGTCAGCTATCTCTGATCCTAACAGGAACCATGAGACACATAGCTTAGAGTGTTTCACCCTGTAAAGGACAGAAAGAAGGGGAGAAGGCATGGCAACTGTGGCCAAGCAGTTGGCAATACCACTTTACGATATAAATGTGAAGGTTAGACAAGTCTTCACGTATGAAACAGCTGTCAGCTTCAACATTTTCTTTCATGTGTTGCAGGGATGGATCTTCCCACACCTAACATAGCAGGTTTTCACATTGCCTTACAGGTGGAAACAATTGGTGATGCCTATATGGTTGTAGGAGGGGTTCCAGTGCCTGTCACCAGTCACGCTGAAAGAGTGGCGAATTTTGCCCTGAGCATGAGAATTGCAGCAAGAGAGGTTATGAACCCTATTACTGATAAACCCATACAGGTAATTAATGTCTTAGAACTTTGAATCAAACATAAATATACACCTGGCTGTGACAGGAGGGGTGAGAGAGTCTGGTCTCCACTGGGACCAAGTGCCTTTTGGCTCTTCCTCTTCCACATGCCATGAAAGGTGTATGTAACATTATGAAGTAGTAGTACCTCACTCTGCTTCTTTTTTTTTTCTCTTCCCATCCCCTTTTTTTCCTTTTTGTATAACGTGCAGTATCTTGAAAGTCTGTTATGGGGAAATAGTTTCTTTTCATCTTTGTACACAACCTAGAAAACACTGTTGTTATGTGCCCTTCCAGTCATATCTGCCTTATGGTGACCCTAAGACAAACCTATCATGAGGTTTTTTGGCAAGATTTGTTCAGAGGGAGCTTTGCCTTTGCCTTCCTCTGAGGCTGAGAGAGTATGACTTGCACAAGGCCACCTAGTGTGTTTCCATGGCTGAGCAGGGATTTGAACTCTGGTCTTCCAGTGGCCTAGTCGAACACTCAAATCACTATATGACACTGGCTCCTCTGGAAAACATTATGCACTGTATAACCACAAACACAAATAAATGCTACAGCCCTGAATCACAGAAAATGACACTTAGTACAAACAAAGCAAAACTGATGCTTAAGCCTTTCCCTCCCCTTCAGGGTGACACTGTAGGTCTGTTCAACAACTCCCCCCCCGACTAAATTTCCTTATACTATGCCAGTTTTCTGCCAATCTGCCAACATTCTCCAGATGTTTTGGATTTCAGCTCCTCACACAGTCCTGGCTACAACACTCACTGGTCATTGAGGACTTCACCAGAACATTTGGAGCACAACAGTTTGGGCAAAGTTATAAAATAAATTAAGAAGGCTAAAGCAAGAACAAGGGGCTAAATACCCTAAAGGCACTAGATCCCGTTTGATCTTGGAAGCTAAACAGGATTAATCCTGATTAATACTTGGATGAGAGCTACCAACAGATATCAGGTGCTGTTGGCTATATTTCAGAAAAGGGAACTGGCAAACCATCTCTGAGTAGTCCTTGCCTAAAAAAACCCTGTGAAGTTCATGGGGTCTCCGTAAGTCAACCAGTGAGTTGAAGGTACATACATGCACACAAACTAAGAACAATGTGTTTCTTTTAACAACAATGAAGAACAATATCCCCACCCCACACCCCACTGCTGTACTTTTATGTTTTATTTATATCAACAGATTAGAATTGGGATACATACTGGTCCAGTACTGGCTGGAGTAGTTGGAGAGAAAATGCCCAGATACTGTTTGTTTGGTGACACTGTCAATACAGCTTCTAGAATGGAAAGCCATGGCCTCCCAGATAAAATTCATGTCAGTTCAACAGCATTCAAGTAAGATTTTTTTAAAAAAAAAATGAGTGGAATCGGGGTGGAATGGCATATCCTGAAGGAAGGTCTGGCTGGCTAGAATCCTTATCACATGATAGTGAAAAAGTAGAATTGTAGGAAGGGTCTCAATTCATTTTATTTTATACTCTTTATCAGATCTTTTAGCAAGGTAGATGTCAAAAGAAATGGAATTTAGAGCCAAGGAAAATGGCCACTGATCAGTGGACAAGGTGTATATGATGAGGGTGGTGGATCTTGGGGCAGGTATCTGGGGTAATCTGTGTTCCAGTTTAACCACAAGACTGGTTAATCCAACATTTGTGTTTTTCTAATTACACAGAACATTACCACACCACGTGTTTGAGATAGTGGAAAGGGGAGAAATAGAAATCAAAGGCAAAGGAAAAATGACAACATATTTTCTGAAGCAAAACCTCTTTGCCACCGAGAATGAAATAATGGGATGGACTGGTAACACTGACAGCAACAGTATGTGGACAGAGACATTCCTAGTATTATTTAATAGTATTAGAATTATAGTATCAATATGCACTGTCTCTCAATGCACTTTTGTTTTTGTTTTGTTTTTAGCATAATTTTTATTAAAAGTTTGTCTCGAAAATAACGCCCCCCCACCTTCCATGCTTAAATCTTCCAGTTGAAATTGCTTATTTCCATTCCATTACAAACATAAGTTCCATCTTACAGAGAGAAGAACAGTTAGACATTATTTCTTCTTTGATTTCTTATACATTTATATCCTTACCCAATCCAATACTCTTTTCCATTCTTTCTCAAAGTTCTGGATAGATTTATTCTTCAAAGAAAATGCTAACTTTTCCATCGCTATCATACCCAGAACTTTTAACTTCCATTCTTCTATATCAATATGCTTCTTTTCTTTCCAGTGCTCCACATATGTCAACCCTCTCAATGCCCTTTTGTAACCATCACCATTTGTATTCTGAATGTGCTTGGCCCTAAACCTTCACTCTGGCACTGGAAATTCCAGAGGAAGTAAAACACACTTATGTGGACAAGATCAAGCATTTATCCCTGCTAGAATGCATCTGTATTCTTAAATGCAGTTCATCCTTCTCTGAATGGCCACAGTAAGTTGAACTGCCACAGTTCCAGTCATACCCAGTCAACACAGGTATGCCTGACATGTCCAGTCTAATCAGAGCTTGGAAAATATAATTTTCATTAGTTCTGTAATTAGTTATGCTGGATCAGGGCTTCTGGAAGTTTTAGTCCAATTTGGACTAAAGTAACAAAAGTAACTCCAACACATCTGAAGGATGCCAGAAAGGCTGGCTTAGGTCTAGGAATAGAACTAGTGAAGGAGAAATCAAACATTATGCTTCCTGTTTTATTTAGGTTTGAGCCTTAATGGGTAAAACCATTTAAGTATTTTTAAAACTACCAAATCCCCAACTTGCATTGAGTTTGAAAAGGTCTGTGAAAGCTGACGCCACATGACCATTGAAATGTTTTAAAATGAATAGGACTTTTGCCTGTTACAGTTGACTGAATACACAAAAGAATGTTCATCTTGAATTCAGGCAGGAAAATGATCAAAATTTTAGAGAAAGAAGGATTACAAAACATGATTGTCAAACAGCTCTGTACTGTACTATTCCACAATAACGTGTTTGCTGCTTCTGCTGCTGCTGCCAAACTGAGAAACCGACAAGACTGAACCGTTGCATTACATGGCTAAGCAGCTAGATTTCATTTTCTGCACAGGGGAATAGAATCAGAGAGGGAAAGCACATACATAGGGGCACAGAGTTCAACAAGTTTTTCTTCTCCTCTCTTCCCAAGGGTAGAGGTAACAAAAGTAGGAATATAAGCGCCCAGATATTCAGTTCAATAATTACGATCCATCCTGATATTTATTAAGGGTTTCTCAGGCCTTGGCTGCAAAAGTTGGTTATTGTTGTTGTGTGCCTTCATTTCCAGTTCATGGCACCTCTAAGGCAAATCTATCACTGGGTTTTCTTGGCAAGATTTGTTCAGAGTGTGCCTTGCCCAAAATCATTCAGTGGATTTCCATGGCTGAGCAGGGTGTTACCCTGATTTCTGGGGGTTCCGTGAGGGACACCTAAGTGCGCTCCAAATTACAAAGGTGGGAATTAGTCAAAAGAGCAAAAGCTAGCAATACGAGAGGCAGGGCAACGGAGCGAGATCTTTTACCCAAAGTCTACAGGGTCAGGCCGAGTCAAGGAGCAAACAGAAGTAAATAATAACTGTTGTTTTTATTAAAATACAGCCAAACAAGTGTATGCAACACACTCAGACAGAGAACTATAGAAATAAAGGTTGGAGTTCGATAGAGGGATTTTTAGAGGAGGTTTTGGTATGGGAGATACTACACCTGTCCTGAAGCCTGGGTAGTCAGAAGAAGAAGTTCGTGGAAATGGAGTTTCTCAGCACGTGGAGCTGAGGGGAAGGCTCGCCAAATGAAGCGGCAGCAAGGCAGGATGGAAGCCAGGAGTGATCCGAGGAGGTGCTCAAAGTCAGAGGTTCTTATAGGGGAAAATGTGGCCATAGGCTAGTCCATACTTGGGGGAAACAATGAGCTTCGGGCAGGAGACAAAGCCTCCGAAAGGTCAGAATTTTACATGATTAAGTCCGAATTGTCAATAGAGCAGCCAGTATGAAAACGTGGAGTGCTTGACAGATGAGTATTCGGCTTGTCAAGCTGCCTGCTCGGGGCAGGGAGTTCTTTGTAAGTAACGTGCATACATAATGTAGTACTTGCCTTGAGGTCTCCTGAAGTGGCGGATCGGCTATTTCTGGCCTGCCTGTATTTGTGTGGAATATTACAGCGATTAGTGGCTGTGCCTGTATGCAAGTTTGCCCAGGAGCCTCGTAAGCACATGGAGGACAGAGAGGTATAGTTGACCAAATTATTGATATCAAAATGATATCTAATATCCCACAAGTCCGGGCTAGGAACTACAGTAACAGGGAATTTGAACCTTGGTCTGGAGAGACAAGTGCACTACACCATGGTGGCTCCTACCTACTAGCATATCTAAGATTTTTTTTAAAAAAAAATCCTTTCCCTTCTTCTCTCCTGCATGAGTTTAACCTCATTGTTCAATACGATTCTTTTATTTTTATTTTTTTGGTCCTCATATACACCCCTGATCTTCAATTTCTCCCCTCAAACAGATCAGATATCTTAGTTCACCTACCAAATTTACCCATCCTGTTGTTCCCATTAACTACCTCATCTTTAATTCTCCTTTCCTCCTGTTCTACAACTACTTAACAAGAATCCTGTACTCCAGTTGTTGCTATGTGTTTTCAAGTTTTCTGAATTAATGGTCATCCTAAAGTGAATCTATCAGGTGATTTTCTTGGCAAGATTTGTTCAGAGGAGGGTTGCTTTTGCCTTCCTCTGGGGCTACTACTCCTTCCTTTAAAATCAAAGCTAATGGAGGTTGGGGGGGAAGAAGCTCAAAAAGATTAATATGTGGGATTATGCTCACCACAAATGTGCAAATATGCCCTGGGCCTGTGCTCATTCTTTTTTAAAAAGTTGACTGGGGATTGGCAAGATGCACTGAACAGCTTTGATCTCCTAGAAAGTCTGTATCAGCCAAGCAAATCCTCTAACATCTCCAATTTTATTTTGGAACTATGTTTTCTAAAATGTTGAGAGTTACACCTACTAAATACAAGAGCAACAGAACTCTGGTTGAATGAGGGCATTCCTTCTGCATTTTACTGCTTCTCATAGAGACATCAGGAGTATGGTTGTTTGCTTTCAACATACCCCAGAAGCCATTCGCTGTCACCTAAATAGAGGGAACAAGCAATAAGAAACCAATGGGATTTATTCCCCTCCCTTGGTACCATTCCCTGTTCTTTGTGTGTTATGCCTTATTTAAATTGTAAACCTGAGGGCAGAGAACTGTCAAATTACCAATTGTTAAGCTGCTCTGATAGCCTCGTGGCTGAGTAGTGAGAGATAAGTACTCTAAATAAATAAATATTCTAATATACATATTTTTGTAGGAGCAGGGGATCAGATCTGAATTAAATATGTTTTTCATAGAAGCAATATAATACCAGCTTTTACCACCTTTCCTCACATCTCTTTCTCTTTGTGCTGTGGCAGATGCTTTGAAGTATCAAGAAGACAAAAATGTTGTATTGATGAAGTATGCTGACTGTCCAGAGCAACTTACTACCAGAAATGTAGAACCCAGAGATGTCAAAAGTTGGTCATCACTATTCATGCTTACTTCCCCATTCAGGAATGAGAGTAATGGGAGAGATGTTAATATTCTCCATTCTCTTCATGATTTCTAGTGGCTTCAAATAAATTTATTGTTATAATAGTAAGATAACAAGAACTTAGTATCACAAGTAGTTCTGATAATGTGACCCAATAATGAGTCACATGTTCTTAAATCAAGAATATTTTCTATTTATAACTTAGTTCAGTCCAAGAAGGCAATAACAGCCTATTTATGTTAGTACAGTTGTCCTGATTGCACATGGTCTACACTATCTTTTACTGCTTGCAGCAGATATTTGCTAGAAGATATTTGAAACTGGATAATAAACATGGTAAAATATATTTGTGTTTGCACAGCTTACTGTGAGGTTGCATTCCAGGTTGGTAGGACAATCAAGAGAAAGGGATGCAAGAAAAATTGGTTCTTCCCAGTGCAGCTGTAAATTGTTGTGGTGCAGTTATGCAAAGTCTGTACATTTTCTTGCACTGGTGTTTGACAGTGTTTTTATCTTTTCTCCAGCATAAGACTGGTAGTTTTAACCATATCTCAGTACCAGTTTTCTGCAGTATCTCACAAAAATGAATAACATGCACACTGAATCCAAGATTTGAGATCAAGTATAGGCAGCCCTCCATGATCATGCATATTTCTGTGATGTATGCTTTTGACTGCCTGCAGTTTTTCTATTAAGAAATGTCTGAGCTGGATTTCAAAGCTTACAGGAGACATAAAACAAACTACTTGCCTTTTCCATGGACTGCCTGCGTAGATGCAGTGGTTCACCTTGATCTAGGCATGGGAAGTTTTAGATTCAGATCCTTACTCATGAAGCTTACTGACTAAGCTTGACCTGTCCCTCTTTCTCATCCTAACCTACCATACAGGACTGCTTTGTTGTTATACACCTTATGTAGGACCCCAACTTGCAGTGAGCCAATCACAGATTTTCTTTCCAAATTTATCTTGAGGAAGTCTGTCATTGTCTTCCTCTGAGGCTGAGAGAGTGTGACTTCCTAAAGGTGACCCACAGTGGGTTTCCATGGTGAGCAGGGATTCAAATCCTAGCCTCCTATATTCCTACTGAAGCATTCAGACCACTACATCATGCTGGCTCTTTCGTAGGGTTGCTACAAAGAAAAAATAGGAAGGAGGAGGATCTGAGTTCCTCAGAGAATAGCAGGTTCAAAATATAGAGACTGATTTGATCACCTTTGTGGACAACCTGTGATGGGAACTTGATGGGAGAGCATATGCCTGTTGACTCTGCTGCATTATTTATTTATTTATGAAAATTCCAGTGCCATCAGCCTTAACATGCTTCTGGGTCACCCCCCTGAGATGCAACTTAGAGGAACTGCTTTATAGCGCCTTCGGTCCTTGGAAGGACAAGATTTTGGATTTGGCCATGGTGATGCATGTGTTTGTCACATCCCATTTTGACTACTGAAATGTGTTCTATACGGGACTATCTTGGAAAATGTCTGGAAACTTAGCTGGGCCAAAATGCTGCAGTCATATTGTTGACCAAAGGCAGTTGTGGGGAAATACACAACTCCCTCATACAACAGTTTTACTGACTCCCAGTGCATTCTTAGGTACCAATCAAAGTGCTGATTATAATCTATCAAACCCTGCATGACTTGGGACCAGTCAATTGGAAGCTACGTATTGTCTCTTATCAGTCTGCCTGGACATTAAAATTCTTGCTAAGGCCCTTCTCTTCGCTCCATTCCATGCATGTTGGAGACCTGAGGGACTTCTCCTTTAGTAGTCATTCCTAAGCTCTGGAATGCCAGCAGGCAAAGGCCTTTTTAAAGGAAGGAAGGAAGGAAGGAAGGAAGGAAGGAAGGAAGGAAGGAAGGAAGGAAGGAAGGAAGGATCAGAAAGAAACCCAGAAACAGCTGGTTTCCTGTTGCAGATGTTTAAATGGTTGAATGCTATTATTTCTTATTTTAATGATATGTTTTTGCATTTTAATTGCATTTGTTTTTATTTGAATTGCTATTTCTAGCCACATTAACAGCCATTTTTGGCAGAAAGATGAGATCTATATTTTATAAACAGAATTACTGCAATATCCTTACTGTCTTTATGAGCTTTAAAACTAGGATGTGTCAGGGTAAGAAGGAATCAATGAATAGGCATTAGCTGATAGACAGCAAAAAGAGTTAATGTTTTTCAGATTCAGAATATTAAAAAAAACTTGGCTCTTTATAAAACTAAATATTTTAACGGACTGTTATGGAGCAGGACACCTTTTCACTTTGCATAATAGAATACCATGCCTACAACAATGTTTTTAAAAAGCTGAATTTGTTGTTACTTTGCATGCTTTGATGCACAACACTTACATGCACATCCAGGAACAAGAGCTGAACTCAATGCAGTAAAGTTGTACCAAGTTTACCATTGTTGCCCATAGGAATAATTGTTCTCTCCTCTGACCATGGCCAAGGGATTAGGGTGGGAGTACTAATAGGATGGCGACAAATTGGTTCTCATGGCAGCTTAAAATGAAATGAACTCGTGTTCCAAATTGTTTTTCTCACACCTTTGTTTTCTTCTCCCTGACTACTTATTAGGGGCTGAGAAGTGTCACACCTTTGGAGAATATCTACAGGAGGAAGAAGAACCATCACTTTCTACTGAGTCAAGGTCAAAACATCTTAACAACGATCACACTCACTCAATGCTTTGCATTGTCTTTTAGTGAAAAGGGGAAATAAAACATTATGGACTTTCAGTGGACACTTCTGCATATTCCATGCACTACAATACTGTGTAGTGAATTAAAAAGAGCCAGTGGGGTATAGTGGTTTTCCTGTTATACCTGAACTCCAGAGTTTGAATCCCTGTTCATGACAGTTTACTCTTATATGCATCATTGATTTATTCATATATTAAACACTGTTGTTGCAATGCATATTTCACTGTTGATAGGAGGCGATCTATTTATACAAGCAAGATAATACCTGAGGTAAGAACCTAAATACAATAGATTTCTATGGGTTATAAAACAGTCTATCAGCTTTTTAAAGTATTTTGCTAACACTCAAAAAGAGATAACTTCAGTTTCCAACTAAGTGATTTACCACCTGTGATTGTAATAAGTAATAACTGTGTAGTTTCACAATAATATTGATGGATTTTATTGAATTGCAAGTTTGGATGGGGTTGAGTTTCATAAGGACTGCAGCATGTGGGGAGATGAAATGTATACATTTCCATCCCTGACCACAGGAGTAACGACAAGACAAATCACCCCATCAGTGCTGCAAGTTCGGGTTTGGAGGAGCTTGAAGTGCTCAACACTGGAAACATACAATTGCTTAGTAAACACTTAAGATGTGAAATATGACCGTATTCTCATTCAGCATGTCTATCCCACTTTCCTCTGTTTACCTAGAGTACCTATACTCATTGTTTTAAAAGTTATTGCATCCATTGAAAAAGCAAAATACAGAGTTTAAAGTGGAATTATTTTAATTTACATATTAAACATACAATAAACAATAAGCCCAGACCATCACCAGAAATTGTAAGAACATAGTCTTTCTCCATAACCAGTTCCATCAATGCACACCTCAGCTACCTTTACACTTTCACCTGCCCAACATCCTTTTTCAGTGGGAGTAGCCTAATATACCATTTGCAACCAATAGCTTTTTGGGAGAGATAGAAGAATGGAGTAACATTGCAGTCAAGGAGAGCTGTGTTGCCATTCCTCTCATTCCTATGTGGGTTATGAAAAAAATGGGATAAAGCACCCAGCTGCCAACAGCCAGCATGGCACGGTGGTTTGAGCATTGGATTATGCCTCTGGAGACCAGGGTTTGAATCCCTGCTCAACTATGGAAATCCACTGGGTGACTAAGCATCAGAGGAAGGCAAAGGTAAACCCCCTCTGAACAAATATAGGATGGGGGACACGTGGCTGGATAGCAGTATGTGTGAAAGGGATCTAGGAGTCTTCATAGATCACAAGCTGAACTGAATCAGCAGTGTGATATGGAAGCCAAGAAAGGCAACATGATTCTTGGTTGCATCAACAGGAGTATGGTGTCTAGATCAAGGGAGGTAATAGTACCATTTTATTCTGCTTTGGTTAGGGCTCATTTGGAATACTGTGTCCAGTTCTGGGCACCTCAATTCAAGAAGGATGTCGACAAGCTGGAACGTGTCCAGAGGAGGGCAACCAAAATGGTGGAGGGTCTGGAAGCCACATCCTATGAGGAACGGCTTAGGGAGCTGGGTCTATTTAATCTGCAGAAGAGAAGGTTAAGAGGGGACATGATAGCTATGTTTAAATATCCAAAGAGATGTCATGTCGAGGAGGGAGTGGGCTTGTTTTCCACTGCTCCAGAGACTAGGACAAGGAGCAATGGATTCAAGCTGCAGGAAAGGAGATTCCACCTGAACCTCAGGAAGAACTTCCTGATAGAGCTGTCCAGCAGTGGAATATGCTGCCTCAGAGTGTGGTGGAGTCTCCTTCTTTGGAGGTTTTTAAGCAGAGGCTGGATGGAATGCTTTGACGTGTGTTCCTGCATAGCAAGCGGTTGGACTAGACGGCCCTTGTGGTCTCTTCCAACTCTATGATTCTATGATTCTATGAAATCTTGCAAAACAAACAAACAAACAAACAAACACTCTGAGAAGTGCATCTCATGGTCACTATAAGTCAGAAATGAGCTGACAGCATACAACACACACATAAAAAAAGCCAGTTCACCAAAGATATATTTACAAAAAAATGGCAGGGTGAAGGTGAAGCAAACCTTAGAACACTTTAAAAATTAATTTGTTTCTCCTGGTTCATGAAACACTTTAGCCATATTTTTAAAAGTTATTTAAACTGTTAAATGATGACTTAAATGGATGGGACAATGATTAACAGTTCACATTATTTTACTTTCAAAATAAGCTATTGTTTTGAATAACTATTTAAATTGAAAAAGAGTTGTTTGGAAATCTTTGGTATCATTTTTTGGTTATTTTTAGTAATTGTAATTATTTATTTCTTTATTTGATTTATATCCTGTTTTTTTCCAGAATGGACCCAAAATAGCTTACAATATAATACAAAAACAGAACAGCATGGAGTACAAATGTTTAAAAAGTATTATACCACACATACAATCAAGACACTACTTTTAAAACCTTAATATTAAAACACTTAAAATACACACTGCGTACTAAAAAATCACACTTAACTGCACATCACTCTACTCTGTATTTTATTTAAAATAAAATTATTTTTTCAAATTTTTAAAACTATCATGTTGCCAACACATCATTAACAGTTCATATAGCAACTGCATGATGATCAGTAATATGATCAATGTTACCTAATAAATTTCTGAATTAACAAATTTCTTTACCATTTACATTCCAAACGGGTTTGACTGCTGTTTATGGATCCTTTTGATAGAAATATGGCTCAATAAGCCATTGGCATCTATGGACATAGAGGGATCATATACAGTCATGAAAGAAACCTGTTTTCCAACCAGATAATAGCATGATTCAAATGCTGGGGGGAAGTGCAGTATGCCCCCCCAAAATGTTTTGAAAGAAGACAGGCATTTTGTGCCATATGTGAGAGACAAGTACACATATATGATACAAAGAAATCCAATGGAAACAAACCTTTGATAGTCACTGGACATTGTAATTTCTTTTTAAGACTGCCACCTCACCCTTTAAAACAATTGAAAATGATAGATGTGAACATTTAATATTTTTTAAAAATTTTGAAAGTCACAGACAATCTAAGTGCAGTGGAACTATGAGAATAATACAAGAATAAAATTATCTTCACTTGGTGCTTTAAAAAGCTAGTAAAAAAAGGCATCGGCCTACTAAAGAGAGTATTCTACAATCAGGGGGCCAGCAATGAAAAGGCTGTTTCTTTGGTCCCTTTCTGCTCCGTGTGGATGGCAACCACAAAGCTAAGTAAGGAACATTGTCCTTCTGCCATTACTAGGCCTCCCACAGTACAAATGCTAGCTTCCTAAACACACTCACACACACACATACAAACATAAGACCCTTTCAGATTCTGCACCACCTCAATCAGTTTGCCAGCAACAGACTACTGCAAGTTGGCAAGGCAAAACAAATCAAAATTGCCTGCTGAACAAGGAGTATAATGAAACAAAAGATTCAGTAAGCTGAAAAGCACTTCAAGTTACCACAATCCTGCCACCTGTCAAAAAAATGGCTATAGTCCTCATCTACTCTCACCTGGATAACAGATTCTTACATTACGAGTTACATTTCTTTAAAATGGTGTTAATATTCCATGTTAAAATAAGGCATCCAAATTTCATTTTATCCCCTTCATCTCTTCCTTTGGTGACGTACTGACATCTAGTGAGAGAGAGAGAAAAAAAGATCATATCTATAAATATCATCACTCAACTAACGCAATTTATTTTACAAGGGTGGGTACGGTAATTTATCCACTGTCAGGGTACTCTTCCTGACTTCTGCTTTCCCACATTTCCTGCAGAATTTTTTATTACAGCACAAGTGTTTGAAACCTACAAGTTGGTGGGAGTCTGATAAATGGTAACTTGCTTTATGTTATACACTATAAGTGTCAGCTGGAGATGGGGCTATAAAAACTGTTCAGCATTTAGCAAACCCCCAGAGACGCACACAATTTGATTATTATAATGGCCTATAAAACCAACTAGCCTCCTTCTGACAAGATCACCATCTGAAAAACCATTTACTTTAAGATATACCCTTCCTGAGACCACTTTTCTATTCTGTATAATGAGGAGCTCTGTGTAACTATGAACAGTGTCTTTAAACTCACAGCAAATGTCTTATTTGGAACAAGAATCACTGAAATTTTTCAAGCAAGCATCACTCAAGACATTTGTAGGGAAAATACATTTGGTCATAGTAAACATAATCAGGGGGAGCCATGTTGGCCATGCAGCAAAATACCAAACAAAACAAAACAAATCCACAAAACAGTGATACTTTTATCGGGCCAACTAAAATGCACCAAATACATTGTGCAAGCTTTCAAAGCTTCTCTGGCTTCTTAAAAACCATATAGGAGAAGAAAAGCGACAAGAGTCACAGGCTTACATTTTGTCTTGGATGTTATTACTATTGTCATCAGTTAAGATGGTGTAGACGCAATTCTCCTTCTTGGCCATGTGGGGAATGGGACAAAGGGCAGCAAAACACAGGCAATAAAATTTCAAATCCGTTAACAGCAGCAGCAGCACCAGCAAAGTAATTTAGATTAATTCCCCACATGGCCAAGTAGGGGAGTGGCCTCTGCCTGCATTGATATCCCTCTACACCATCCTAACCAATAAGAGAAGTAACATCTGAGACAAAACAGAGGTCTGTGACTCTAACTTTGTCACTTTCTTCCCCTGTATGATTTTTTTAAAACATTTTTGCCTGAAAAAGAATCCAGTGAAGCTCTCAAAGCTTCAGTGATACATTTCTTGCATTTCACTTGGCCCAACAATGGTATCACATTTGGTCATAATACATTTCACCAACCTGCATAGTTAAGAGGTACCACACACAAAAATTCCAAATGTGCTTTGTAATATGAGGAAAAGAAACAGGAGGAAACAAACTGCATTCCCATCACCTCAATCAAGAAGACAAGAAACACAAACAGTTGTTTTAGAAATACTTTTATTGTATTGCATTACATTGCGGTGTAGAACTTGTACTAACAAACTGAATGAAGCAAATGCGTTGACTGGAGCATCTGGAACAGTATGGTAAATGACCCAAACTAAACAAAATAAGAACTAAACAAAAATTCTTCTGATGAGCCCTATCTTTAAGTTGACTAAAGCACTTCGGGGAAGGTATAAAAAAGCTGAGGTTTAATAGAGAAATTCCGGAGCAATTATTGCGCCAAATCTCAATCTCATTTAGTAGCTTTATTTTTTGAACTAAAGAAAGAAGAAATAGATTTCATGCCACTCTTGTCAACTTTTGCAAGAGCTTTTTGAGCAGCTGTCATCTTACTGTTTGCCTAAAAAAAAAGAGAGAGAAAGAAGAAAGGAATGATTAGGAGATTCAGAGTTCATGTTGTTTTACATACACACCAAGCAAACATCACATACAGCTGGCCCTCCACATTTGCGGGTTTAACTTTCATGAGTTTGATCATTTGTGAATTTCTCCAACCCCTGCCCCCCACTTCAAGCACTTATTTTCTGGGGGACCCTTCCTTCAAGGAAGAACATGGGCAAAAGAGAATTATAGAGCTACTATGCCAACCCACCCCCTTTCCCTGACCTGGTTTGGACCCTCAATGCCCACTCCCTCCACCATGCTTTGGCCCGCTTCCCACAGACACACATACATTTTGATATTCGCAGGGGCCCTGTGCCCCTAACTCTAGCAAATATGAAGGGCTGACTCTGTGTGTGTGTGTGTGTGAGAGAGAGAGAGAGAGAGAAGGAGAGAGAGAAAGGGCACCAGTATGGTGTTGTGGTTTGAATGTTGGAGCATGACTCTGGAAGACCAGGGTTTGAATCCCCACTAAGCCATGGAAACCCACTGGGTCACCTTGAGCAAGTTAGACTCTCTCAGACTCAGAGGAAGGCAGTGGCAAACCCTGTCTGAACAATCTTGCCAAGAAAACCCTGTGATAGGGTTGCTATAAGTTTGTAACAACTCGAAGGCACATAACCACAATATATGTATCTACATATTTATACATCTACATACTGTTGAGCTCTAAATCACCCTTTCCCATCACACGGGGCATATATTTTATTTGGAGTATAATCCATCATGAAGATTACACTCTGGCCACTGTGGGAATTTGATATACAACCAGATCTGGATAATATCTTTCACATTGAGGCAGATAGGATGATTTTGACAAACACCACAAATAAACATATATGATCCCACAGAGAGAGAGAGAGAGAGAAATTATCAACTCCATATGGTAAAATACAGAAATAAAAGACTATAGCTGAATCTTGGCCTAAGAACTAACTGTGCTGCTTTGGTTATGCAATATCTTTCATGAGTAAAGTGAAATGAACTATGCAAACTATTTAATTCTTTCTTCTGCATATCTTAACTATTTGCCAGCAACATAAACAAACCAATTCACTCTATTTAAAAGAAAAGAAAAGAAAAGAAAAGAAACTAAGTTAAAGACTGTATCATTTGTAAGCTCTCTGATTTTCCAAGCTCTTGACTGAGTCATTGTAAAGCTAGGGAATGTTCTCAAACAATCTAACTTAAAATATTGTTACCAAAATAACTGTGACAAAAGCATTCTGCTTCTGAGAGAGAAGAGAGATGGCAGGATGGGCAACACCATCTACAACACATAAACAGGAGGAATGTCTACTGTTGGTAAGGCAATAACAGGGCAAGACAAACATAAAGAGAGTAATTTTCAGATGGTCCAGCAAATAGGAATGTTATGGCACAAGAAGCACAGTAGCAATTTGTGTCAAGCAGTGTTCAAAGCAGGCCATAATCTGGGAAAGTGAAACAGGAAGAACAACTAGATGCAGGAAAAGGTCTGAAAGTTAAAGAAGAGCCAAAGAGAAGGGGATGAAAAGTTACTTGTTTTGCTATCTGATATCCTATAAAAATGCAATTTTTCTTCTCAAATAGAGACCGAAATCACTTAAATTGCTAGCCTATCTTTTGCTCATAAGAGAAGCAACCTGGAACAACACCAGACTTTTAGCTAAGAGATTAGGTAGGAGAAAAAGAACCACCACTTACTTTTTTTCCTTTTAGGTCAGCAGTATTAAACTTAGTATAATCTTCCTCTGCCTCCACAGGTGCATCTGACAATTTCCTTTTCTGCAATGGTAGAGTGATGATTTGCTCCATAAATGATACATTGTAGTTTTGCCCACTCTGAATTTCAGTCAAAAATGTTCAGACTTAGAGGGAATAAGGTAGGCAAGAAGTGATAAAAGCATGTTATAAGCGACACTGTGCCTTCCAACCCCTGTAGTTAGATAGTCAAACCAATTTCAGAACCTGAAAAAAAAAATGACTGAAAAGGAGGCTGTTGCTAGAGGGATGTGATCTTGAACTACAGCATTAGAGCTCTCTAACAGAGAAGTGTAACTCACTACACTATAAACTTTCTCACTGACAAGAAAGGCAGAATAGAATAAACAACTAAATAATTGCACTCTCAGAAGTTTCCTGGAAGCACAATTCTCCTTTAAAACAAAGTTCATGCTCTGGTGGTACTACACTACAAAATAAATGGCTGTGGACAGTTGGCTGTGGCCAAATAACAGCAGCAGGTTTTTTTTGGGTGTCCACAGCCATTTTGTAGTGTATTTGTCAGCCAGTCACGTTTATACAGTGAAAACAGGGTTGGACAACTTTGGCAGTTCTAGTGGCCACTAGAACTGCCAAAGTTGTTCAGCCCTGTTTTCAATGTATAAATGTGACTGACTGACGAATACACTAGAGGGAATTCAGAAAGACCCTTGCTTAATGCCACTGTTCTCTTAGGGTACATTTTTCAACATATAGGATAATATTCATATACAGATGGCTACCTTCACAAAATCAGTTAGGAATATTGTCTGTGTATGAAGCTCTGAGAACAGGTCTTCAGTTAAAAACTTAAAAAGCTATACATTTTTCTTCCCCTATTAGAGTTATCTGAAATTCAGGAGAATCTAAAAAACGTAACCTTGTAACAGTAGAATTTTTTTAGATGGTTTCAGTTCACATTTCCAAATATTTTATTCAAAACCAGAGGAATAAATTTTGTAATTTATTCAGCTGAGCTACAGCCTGGACCAAGCCAGCAACACACAACACGTTAGTCCCTGAAAAGTCTTCCAAACACGTTTTAGAGAATAAAATGTACTTTCAGGAGATATGGGCAAAGGATACTTTGAATGAAAGAAATAACACATTCAACCATTGCCCCAAATAGATATGCAACCATATTCGATGGGGACATACATGTGCTCATACTACTGAATTATCAAGTTTACAAAAAGAACAAAGGGAACTGGAAGTTTATGCCATAGGGCATGGCAAAAAATGATGAGATAATTCTTAATTAAATATGGGGCAACTAGCCACTGTATGTGAAAGTAAAATCTCTTAGCCTTCAGTAGGAAAAGTTTTCTGCCTCTCTATGTTGGACGCAAAAGAGAAAAAAAGAGTAGATGACAAAAAGGTCACTGTCTGCTTTTTCTGGGCAGTAAGATGGTGCAGCCCACTCCTTCTTATTATATCGGATGCTGAGGAACAGCAAGGTTTTTTTCCAACAGTGTACCAGGGACTGGCACCATATATCTGCCCACTGGCTACAACTGTTTTTTTTCCCCCCTTCCTTGGAAACTCATCACAGATCAGCAGACAAGAGCTCGCTGACTGGCACTGGTCCACAAACTTCCACTTTGAATAGCACTGGCCAATGATGTTGAAAGTCATAAGCAGAGGGGTACAGCATCTCAGAACCTAGGGAGTGTCTAGATGAAAAATGAGCAATGCTGTGCAATCTGCTGGGTGGATGGGGGTGAGGCCCCCAAAGATTGAAACTAGTGGGTATAGATTTGAGGCGGGGTGGGAGTGGGGGAATGGAAATAAAAGATCTGGATAAGCAATGAAATGACCTTAGAATGATCTATGTGCCAAGTTGGCAGTTAAGAAAAATTCCAAGAGGAAGTAGATTTGTAAGAAAAACAAGTTATGATTCATAACCGTATGAGATTAAGCTAATTAAGTGAATGACTTCCCTATGTTTGATTAAAATTGTATATAAGGAACTGAAATCTTATGTTCAGGTATCTGGATTTGCCATTGAACTCAGAGCCTTTGCTGCACAGTAGATCAATAAATGCTTCTGTTGGTAAACACTCACTGGTGGTCTGTCTATTAAATGCATCACACTTGGGCCTGAGGGGTCTCTGCCCAGTGGGATGTAATGGATTTTCTGGTGCACCAGCCAGGAGATTCAGGACTCCGTTGCTACAACACCATTGCTTGGTGTCCGGAGAGCAGCCTCTGGTTTCTGGGACAACCACTGTCTGAATGCACACCCGAGCTCTTTGTTCAGCAAATTGCTGGAACTCTTGGGGAGCCAGGAGACCATGAGCTCATAAATAGTGCAACGGTCAAGAGTCCCAACAGATGCCACCAAAGGGGGGAAAGTGGAAGAGATGCTAGTGGACTGGCGAGTATAAGGGAAAATAGATTGGGCAGCGTAGACTTGTGGGGCTAGGCAATTCCCCTTCAATGAATAAAAGGTTTGGCTGAAAGAACAGGGATTTGGTCTCCAGATAAGAGCCAATAGGGCAGAGACTGTGCTCAAATTGAGCAAAAGCAAGATGACAGGTGATAGGAAAGGGACAAAAGCCAAACCAAAGGACTGATAGGAACTGTACAAGATAAGTCAGCAGGAGCCTCTGATCCAAAGAGGAAAGTAATGGGGTCCTCACAGTCCAAAGGAACTCTCTGAAACACCCCCCCCCAGATGTATATTGGCCAATTGGAGAAAATTTAGTCAGGGGTTAAACAGGGAGAAACTGAAAAGAAAGTGTAATTTTGAATGGCAACAATATAAAGTCCCAGGACACCACTGGCCAACCAATGGGTCTAGTGATACAGGATTAATAAAAAAATGGAAAAACTTCCATAGGCAAAGAGGAAGTCATCATTTGGATATTCTGCACAATCACCCACAACAAATAGAACGATGAAACATCCCTCTTTGAGAACAGCAGTGGTACCTGGCTTATCATGATGACCACTCTGGCCTTTGGGAGAGATGCAGCTTCCATTGGAGATAAGCATATCAAATGCTACTCTCCAGATATACATGAGCATCAAGCAAGGGGTATGACTTGGGGAGAAGGATGAAACAGATTCCTTCCATATCATCATGAAGACTCCTTTAATTAGCTATGGAGTTGCAAACACCAACTGCACTGTTAGGTTGGTGGCTGAGGGCAACACAAGCAGCTCATATTATCCACTGCCTTCTGCCCTTTATTCTCCCTTGAATATCCGAAAGATGGACTGAACTGGTTTTCCATGGTCAGAAGCTGTATCCCTCTGTTCCTGCCAACTTTAACACAGATAGATAGAGGCTGCAGGCAATTAGTGCTGGAGCAACTTTCAATCTCAGTTTGCCCTGATGTCACCACTTTAACCCTTTTCCTTCTCGCTCCATGCATTAATTTGTCCTTTACTCTGGAATGTAACCTTTGAAAGTTTCACAGCATCCCTCACATGTTCTTCCAGGAACTGGATGGGAGAGAACTGCGGGAACATATAATAGTGAGCCGGTCCTCAATTTGTAAACTGTACTTACGCATTAAAAAAAAATTGCACATTTTCTGCTTCAATACTTTCAAACACCATGATAATTTAGCCTGATATTAGAAAAAGAAAGTCACCTTTAGTTATTATTAAAGAAAAAAAAAGTAGATTTGACTGCCTTCTCCTTAACAATTTCTCAGCAATTCTACCTCACCATGTTTTACCACCCTCTGTTGAGTGCTGGGGTTTTGTGAAACTATTCAGCAGCATTTAAAACCACCACCAATATGGTGGCTCTTTACCTTTGAAGCTGGTTCTGTGGCAGGAGATGAAATTTGTGGAAGTCTGAAAGGCAAAAATAAAATAAAATGTTGAGGAAGTCAAAGTCTAGAAGCAGCTAACTAAAAATGGCTCATCAGCATGAAGAACAGATGAGGAAGGGACCATGTTCACCAATTCCTCCTTCCTCCAGAATCTCTCATGCACCCCCTCCCCGAGATGCCGCACTGAAAGACTGGGGGATCTTCCAGAAGAACATGTGAGATAATGCAGAAGATGACAGGAAAGATCACTGAAAAATCATTTTCTCTTACAGCAAAGTGGGACAAGGTGTGGCCCAGGACCACACAAGGCACTCCAAAGGCTGTTTTTGCAACCCTCAAACCCTCCAATTCCCTAGACCGCCATTCTTCTAGCCCCCTCAAAGGATAAGTTGCCCATCTTGAAAGATTCCAGGAGTACCAACTCTTCTTTTAAACTTCCTGCACTGTCCTCTTGGACTATCTTAACATCAAAAGATGCACATTTTTCAAAATCAGAAGTGAATCTCTGGCCATTTCCCATTTTGTTTTTTGGCATTTTAGATCTTCTATGTGGTTCACAGAAGGTTCTGGGGCATCAACTCCTGGACCAGCCACAGTTGTCCACCCTGGCTATGATGGCAGCCCTCACTGTTCTTCAGTCCCTCATCTGTATGAAAGCTGCCCTTGTTTCCAGACACTCTAGATCAAGGTGGACAAGTGCAAACAGGACAAGGGCCATTTTTCTTTCCTGTCCTTGCCTGGTGGTCCACAGTAGCACATTTCAATCAGTGTGAAATCTGGCTCCCATTTTGGCTGATCTTTGGCTTTTTTTTTTCTTTTTCTTTTGGTATGGTTTGGTAGGAGAGGGTAGGAGAGCACATTGTTGCCTTTTCAGGTGGTTTTGGGAGAGCAGAAGTGATTCAAGAACAAAAAGAAATCATCCCAAAATCAGCCCCAAAAGAAATTTTAAAAAAATCTGGAGTGAATCTAGGGGGCTTTGAGGGGCCTTGTGGGCTGCACTTAGGAGTCGCAAGGGCCACATGAAGGCCACACTTTGCCCACCCCTGTTCTAAATCAAACCCACAATATCAGATTCATTTATTTATTCAAAATATCTGTATATCACTTTCCCTAGATAAACAAATATCTCCTGTTTGTCAGTTTTGAACTGAACAATTCAAAGGAGCCAGCAATAACTGTAAATAAAAATGAAGACTTAAACACATACCCATCAATGGCCTAAATCCTGTTTTCAGTCCTGATGAGAGCAGACCCAGATTCATTGTGATTTATTTATGTGCTGGCTCTCCATTCAAGAACTGATTGAATGGTCCTACTCTAGTTGGGGCTAACCAACAGGATGCCAACCAACAGGTATCCAATTATATAGCAGCGGACCAGAAGATTACAAGCATAAAATCAGTTTTTGGCTACAATATCAGACAATCGTAGGTGTGTTTATTCACATGTTCACTGAGGCTTATTCTTGAAGGCACTGATACGCAAAGTGTAGCCTTCCACATGCTGCTAGACTACAGCTCCTAAAATTGTTAACCAAAGACACTGCAATCTAGGATTGATCCAAAATCTAGATGGCCAGACATAGCTCACCTTGTCCCTAACCAGTATGTTTAGGACTAGCTATAACCTGCTGCCCAAAGCTTAATAACGGTAACACCAGGTGAACTCTTTCAGGAGGGACATTTTGTAAATGAGACACTACCAGCAAAGAGGCCCAATCATTGGTCCTAACCACCTTTGCTCACACTGCTCATTTTTATGATATGGCTTTTTTCAGTCAAACAGGTTTTTCCCTATTACTGGATGCAGTTTTTAAACAGAGCTAAATATTCTTGTCCAAAATATAACAGAGAAGAATCTGAAGCAGCTGTTGTAAAACATACTAACTGAAGAGAAAAATGTGAACTGTAAGCTGTTTTCATCAGCTGTAACTATTCAAACTGGATGGCAATTCATTAATACACCAGAATTAATGGATAATACACAACATGGTGTAGATATCAGCACTTAGAATCACAGAATCGTAGAATCATAGAAATGTAGAGTTGGAAGAGACTACAGGAGCCATCCAGTCCAACCCCCTGCCATGCAGGAACACCCTCAAAGCACTCCTGACAGATGGCCATCTAGCCTCTGCTTAAAAACCTCCAAAGAAGGAGACTCCACTACACTCCAAGGCAGCATATTCCACTGCCAGACAGCCCTGATTGTCAGGAAGTTCTTCCTGAGGTTCAGGGCGAATCTCCTTTCCTGCAGCTTGAATCCATTGCTCCTTGTCCTGGTCTCTGGAGCAGCAGAAAAACAAGCCCACTCCCTCCTCTACATGGCATCCCTTCAAATCATTAAGGTTCAAAAGAGGGAATAAGAGATGACAAATTACACTGCATATAAATGTAGCTACTTCAACTTGAAAAGCACTGGTTTCATTAGCCTCTCAGATTGGGTTGCCCAGCCACCAACAAGGCAAGGCATAATTCTGTCATCAAGCTACTTCCTTCACTTCCTGTAAAGACTGGACATTAGGATTCAATAAGCTCTTCTGGTATCACGCTGAGGCTGCATCACTGCATTATATTAAGTCTCTGTTACATACTGAAAAAGACTGAGCTTTCTTCCCAAGGAATAAAAAGATCAGAAGCAAAGACATGGGATTCTGAGCTGGCCGTAAAAAAAATCAGACAGAATCTGGGCTGAAAGAAACTGACTTCCCCACTTCTTTCAGCCCTCCCCTACCACAGCCCCTCCAGAGTGGTGATGGCACAGAGGAGTCCCTCCCCCACAAAATGGGTGGAGGCAGCTTCTGCAAGAGAGAGCTCAATTTGCAGAAAGAGCCTCTGCCTAGTTTCATGGACATCTTCTCACTCAGTTCTACTCCTGTTTAACAGCATTTCCCATCACTGCACTCCTGAACAAGCTGTCCAATTCAGCAGGGTCTCCCAAATCATCAAGCAAAGCTGGGAGGGCCTGGGATCCAGCCATTGGGAGGAGAATGGGAGAATTAATCTTCCACCAAGATATAATCTCAGTCCACCATATTCTACTTCACTGTAACTATGTCAGGAAAATTCTCCTTCAGAGAAGACAGCTGGTCTGTTTTTCAAACACTCACCGTAAGTATTTAGCTAGTGCAGTACTCAGCTCTTCAGGAATATATTCCGATATTAAGCCATGGGCATAGCGAATATAGTCCTCTGAGAGAAAAATGAAATGAAAACCATATATTATTTAAACTTTTCTCAAATAGCAGCCTCTTCCAAATGAATGCTTTACTAGATAAAGCAATCCAACTCCTCCTTCTCTTAATCAGAAGTTTCTCCTCTCAGGTGACAACCAAATCAAGCTGACATTGTCAATTTCCCTAAAAAGAGAACTAGAGCCAAAACATTTTATCTTTAAGGGATCAAAATTTTGTTAGCCATTATGGAAGCAGAGCACAGTAAGTTGCATCTTTCCATGCACCTTGTTTACAAGGATCCCTGGGAGGCTCTCAGGTGTGCAAATCTACTCATAAAAAGGTACACGGAGAGTAAGCATCTTGTTAAAGTGAAAATGGCTTCTTTAAAGGTAAAACATTGGGTGTTATTTTTGCAGGTAGGTGGGGAGAATAACTAGAGGACTTTTGGAGAGCTACAAATATGGACAGGAAGCAATTGCCCCATCCTTGTTTTATGTCATTCCCAATGAAGGCAATTCCAAGCAGCACATAAGAAAACAAAAACTTTGACCTAAGAAAGGGGTGAGCAATACTGCCTTGACACCCTCAAAATACTTCACTAACACTGAATTTGGCACTGAAGTAACAGCCAAAAAGCCAGCAGCTTTTCCTTTGCAAAAAAAGTAGGCACTCTCCACATGCTTTGTTTACAAGCAGAACTGATTTTCAGAAACTTCAGGAGCTTCCATTTGTAAGCAAGGTATGTGGGAAGCTTTCTTCCTGCCTTGTTCTGAGTATCCATGCATTAAACTGAGCTACACTTGGTATTCTTGGTCAGAAAATATTGAAAAAACATTGAGCTCTGCCAACTTTTCCTGGGCCTCATGAATGCCCACAGTCCCACCACTGCTAGCTAAAAATGTTTTCCCTCAACTGACTAAGAAGGAAGTGTCTTTGTAGGAGAAAAAACAGAATCACAATAAAAGAAGAGGACACATTTGAAAAAAATCAGAGGGAACACAACTTTAATAACCATAATGCTGATTTTTATATTTCACTCTGCAGAGTTCTTTCAAATCTAATTCAATTCCCCTACCTTCTGTGGCATCAGGGATCTGTTTGCCACTGATAAATGTAGCAGATTGCACTCGTGCACCCACACGCACATTGTGGTCTTTTAACACTTTCACAGTCTGGTCAACCTGGTCAGTGGGAAATCTTGTATCACTATTGTAGTTCATTGATACAATATCATCATAACTAAAGTTTTAAGCTGTGAACTGAAATTCAATACATACTTGTAATAGCTAACATACATCTTTGTCATACTGACAAGGGACACATACTCTCATCTTTGTTTGAATAACCTTCTGTGAAACTAATATGGATTGTAGAAGTACAAAGCTATACTCTTAGAATACTTCCATCCATTTATACATGGCAGTTAGAAGAGCCTGTAGAATTATGTTCATAGAAAGTAATTTTCTGTTCCCATAACTGTAATTTTAGTAAATTATCAATAAAATTTAGTGACCTTACACAACCTTTTCTTCACTTTTACCCCAACACTTTTCTATGGCAATCATATTGAAAACAGGGAGAAAACTACCAATATTTACAGTAGTACCTGGCATAAAGCTTAAGTTTTTCCTCAAGAACTACACACAGGGTTCTTAGAATAGCAAGAAAAATGTGCACAACATTAGGGATCCCCTTCTATCTTTTACAGACAAGTACTAAGCCCTCTTGACAGTGACTTAAGCACAGAACTGTGCAAGCGGTGTCAGTTTAAATGAGTTTGGCAGGGATCCTAATGATACATGAGCAACATTTCAATAACCCACTGAATGATCTCTTCTTCCCTCAAGGTTTCTAAATCAGTTCTACCCAACCCCACACTTCCCTTTACTTCTCTTAAAAATGTGATTCCATGGGAAACATTTTTGGATTCTACAAAACATCTACTGTTGTTACTCAACTGAGAAGATGCCATATGAAACGTGGTCATTGGCAAAGTACTCAACCTTGTACAAATTTTTAGTGGGGGAAAAAAAGAAGGAGGGTATTATCCCAAGAGCAGTAAAAGAGCAACTGCAGTACTCTCTGGAATCCTTGTGGTGGCTTATGTTTGTGTACGATTCCACTGCACTGGCATAAGTGACTTTTTCAGTGGGGTGTAATGGCAGAATGGTGCAGCAGAAGCCAGCAGGTCAACTTTTATCTTTTAACAGAGATAGCTTTTGCGGACAACCCCCATCATGTCAACACCTGTGATCACTACATCTCTGCTGTGCACTACATCTCTTCCACCGCCAATATAATGGTGTAGACCAATATTACCTTGGCTACTATTGTAATTTTTAGTGTTCTTTGTGCCTTTATATACTCACTAAATCAAGGAGTACTTACAGTAGAAAGGATTTTCTAAGTGATCTGTAGTATTTATTATTAATATTATTTATTTTACATTCATTTTTATTATTATATTCATTTTTATTATTTATATTCCTTTTATTATATCCTCCTTCTCTCAGCATAGGACTCAAGATGGCTAAGCCACATTTTTCAATTTTGACTGTATGCTTTTAGCTTTTTAGTTCACTGTAACATATCATACAAGAAACAGCTTTCCCTACTTTGATACCCTCAACTCCCATAATCACTGACCTCTGTCCATGCTGGCTAGGGCTGATGGGAGCTGTAGACCAAAACATACACAGAGTGCCAGGTTGGGAAAAGTGAGTCACACAGCACTCCGCATGCAGTATTATAGCAAGAAATGCTTAAATATTCAAACAGAAGAGAAAAATACCTTCTTCTCTAGCCACTTCAGTGTTTTCTCCTCACTAAATTTATAAAATTTCTTGCCATTGATTTCTGAGATTAAAAAAGAAGTCATATTATGTTTAGTTTGTATTTGCATGATATGAAATAAAACATTAGGATGGAGATGTTACAGCAGCATCTAACACAAAGTGACTGCCAAGATCATTCATACATCAATGTTGCTTCATGAAGGAACAAGAGAGATGCCCATTCTTATCTCCTCCACAATCCCCAATTCCTGCTCCCACATCTGCTTCAGGGGTTGCATAATGAATGCATAATGAATGACAAAAGAAACGGTCCAGTGAGCTGTAAGGAGAGGAAGAAATTGGAAAAACAGCTGTTCTCTTGCCTTTTCTGGCCAACTTCAGCTTGAATTTCAATCAAAAAATACTCCTTGTAGCAGAAGCAAAGACCCAACTGAACCTGCCTTGTGTGTCTTCAGCAGTCAGTCTTTAAATAACTCTATGTGGCTTCACATGGCCCACTGGGGTCACTGTACCCATTTCTTTTACTCTCTGAATAGTTTGAGAGGGCCAGGGAAGACTTTCTCTGGCTGAACAGAACTAGCTAACACAGGCATGCACGTCCGCATTTAACACTACTCGCTAAGTTTATTTCTCAGATCTTTTACCTTTTTCTTCTACTATATGGTGGATTGAACGTGAAATACTTGTGCACTGTAGCAACATTACACAGGAAGGAAATTCTTCATCTCTCAAAATTTGACCTAGTGGCTGAAATTTTCCTTGCTGGAGTAGGGGGAAAAAGGGAGCAGTAAAAAAAATCACAGTGATTCAAATAACTGTTAACAAAGCAGAGAATTCTTAAACTAAGACTTTCAGAAGAAATCTATAAAAAAAAAATTAAAGATTAGTCTGTATTAAAATACTACTGAACAGCTGTCATACACACAAAGCACAAACACAATATTTTGTATAAACACTGAAGAACCACCATCTTATCAAGACCAAGTTTCAGATTACTGCTCCTCACCCAGGACATTACTAATTCTTTCTGTATGGATTATTGGACTTTATATGGATTATTGAGATAATGACACAGTGAAGTATCCTTCACATAGAGAAATCTCTATACCAGCTTACTACAGATTATAATTAGATATCTTATAATCAAAGAGCCTCTCTATACAAATGATCACCAACTTACTACAGATTATAATTAGATATCTTATAATCAAAGAGCCTCTGCCTTAGAAGAGTGGATAGACATACCTGACTGTGAGGCTGAAATATAGTAAGTCATTGTACCAAAGCTACAGCACCATTTTAGATAAGTTTTCTCAGCATTAAGCTTCCTGGTGGAAGGGCATGGGAACTGATGGATTGCCATAAAATCCAATTGCTATATATTTTTGATTTTTAAACTTGGAGTGGGAAAAGCATGCTCCACAGGATACCCATGGCCTCTAGTCTTGTTTTTTTGTTTTTTTTGGTTTTTTGCAGCCCCAGAATACCTTTCAACATCCCAGATCCCCCCATCAAAAATTGAGGACAATCTTTCTACCCCTCAAGTGCTCATAACTACCTAAAAGCACAGCAATTTTGTTCCCCCAACTCACCACACAGTACCCCAGATAGCAAAATTATAGCCAAAAAAATGAAACCAGAACTGATTTTTTTTTTACATTTCTGGTTTCAGTTTGGAATACCTGTGCAACCCACCATGGATTCAGAGGGGTTGGTCTCCAGGGAGCTCACAAACAAACAAGCAGAAATGTTGCTGCTGTTAAATTCTGTTTTTGATTTTATTTTATTTTTCAAATACAGGTATCAGGTCCTTTATATCCTTAGTCTCTCAGATCTGCAGTCTCAATCCAGCTTTGCATCTCACTCACAGCACATAGCAAAAAAAAAAGAGAGAGAGAGAGAGAGAGAGAGAGAAGGCTGGAGAAAGACATGAGGATTTCTGAAATGGCAGGAAGCATGGATTTGTGCTGAGCACTACATTTCAGTTCCCACAATTTCACAAATCCTCGTGTCTCTCCCCAGTCTGGCATCTCATTTCTTATTTGTGTTGTGTATGAGACATGAGGCTGGAGAGAGACTGAGAATCTGAGAGACGAATGAGCAGAAATGCTACTGCCACAGGCAGCTGGTGGAAAAAGTTTTGGTTTTTGGATTTCAGATTTCCAGATCAGGGATGCTCAATCTCTGTTCATGTGGGATTTAATATCACCTTTCTTTCAACTTCCTAGTTACTTACCTCTTTCTCTGCCTTAATAAGGTAGAACAGCACAAGAAATGATGGATCCATCGGTGTAACAAAGAACAGACGTCCATCTAAAGGCAGAATAAGATGTATCATTGAGACTGGATATTGAGTGCAGCACCCACCTACGACATAGTCTTTTATTCGCTTATTTATTTATTCATTACTTATTCATTTATTCACTTGTAACGTAGCAATCTACATTACAATGGCTCACTGACAAGATTATGGACTTCCAGTCCCATCCTATGCATATGAACCAAACAAGAAAACTTATTTCCTGAAAATAAGGGAGATTTCATCTGCCCATATGCCACCTATATAAGTTCCAAAAATGAATCAAGCATGTTCTGCATACATACAAGTCAGTAGATGATGGACAACAATAATGACTTAATAATACATAAGAGAAGGACATTAAAACATTGCTCTTAAATTATGCCACAATAATCAGGAAGTTGCCATTTTCCCCATGTTTTCCAAATTTTCACTAATAGAAGTGTAGTTTTTATATGAACAGATTAATAAAGGAGTAGGGGCAAAAATTTCAGTTTACATCTGTCTTCACTCTCTCTTACACAAGTTTAACTGTATTGGAGGATTAGAATATTCGAATGGAACAAATGTAGTTTCTTCAAAGTATTGTCAAGAGAGCCAGTGGCCTCTGAGGAGGCCACCAGGCAACTGGATCCACCTGCTCTGAGATTCTGCTTAGCTTTTCCCCATAACATTCAAGAGACTGTGAAATGGATTAAACTCAGAGAACTGAGTTAATCTCCACCATTCCAAAAATAAAAGCATGTACAATACAGATTAAGTTAGTGACACTTAGGGCCCCACTGAAATCAATGTGAAAAGCTAATCATGACTATGTCTTATTGTTTTCACACTAACAACTATTATTAACTTAATATGGACCCATTGCTATCCTAACTTTCCGCAGAGGGAAGTTGAAGCAGTGGCAGCTTCCGCGTCAGCAGGGTTGTGAATCCGGAGTTATGCAAAGTTCTGAACCCTATTTCCCAAGGTTTGCTGCCTTGAATTAGCTCCTTTGAAGGCCAAAGTAAAACCCAGAGTGGATTCATGACATGAGTGCCTGCCTGCTGCCAGGGCCACCTTATCCATTAGCACTTTAGGCACAGTGCCTAGGGTCTACAAAAATTTTAGGGCCTATGAAAACAGGATTTTAGGCCTTACAAAAAGATTCCTACTGGTACGTTGAGGCAAGTCAGGGAGGTGAACACAAGAGTGCCTAAGGCTTACAAAAACCTTAATGTGGCCCTGCCAGCTGCCACTGGGTTGAAGAAAACTTTGGGAAAAACAAGATAGGAAATCACTTATGGAATATAATAGTGGTGATTTCTCTCTCCTGGTCTCTATAGGCTTAGGGGGAGGTGATCTAGGATCTACCATGCAGTGGATTCTGACCTTTTGTGGACAAGAAGTTTATTCTCCCCCATTCCCACTACTGAAGTGTAGCAACTCAGAACTCTCTGTTGATGAGGCGGAATACAAATAATAATAATGATGATGATGATGATGATGATGATGATGATGGTGAAAATGCACCTGAACAGCAGTTGAAAGTGGAAGCAAAGGAAGAGTGTACCATTTTACTCACCATGTTGAACAGTCTGTCCTATGAACCATGACCGGTACTCTTCATGAAAGGCTTTTAATTCAAAAAGCTGACAAGCATCACCACTGAACAAATACAAGGCTGCCTGTCCTGTTAGAGAAGCCAGAACACAAACCAGATTTTGAGTTTGTAAAGCCTTCACTGGTCCCTTCCAATTAGGAAAAAAAAGCACTCCCTCAAAAGAATAACTGTGTGAACTGTCAAACAAAAGGGGTGGAGAGGAGAGTTTCAAGTAAGGCAGCAAGTCAAGCCATGATTAAGCTTGACTATAATTTGGAATGATGTTTGGCACCATAGTTTGTGGTGTGCAAAGGCATGAATAGGGTTTGCAAGAAGGTTTGAATGGTCTGAATAGGGTTTCCAAACCACAGTTTATATTAATTATGTGATAGCATGTATTCCGAAGAGAGCCTATGAGAGCAAACAAATTTTAATTTTGAAAATGTTCACTTCCACTCCAAATTAGGTCAGACAGGTAGTCGTGTTCTTTTTTCAAAGGAATATGAAACAAGAGAATCTCATTGCACTGAAGAAGCATAACACAATTTTCCACCTACTTTTTCTCTCTAGAGAGATAAAACTAGTTTTACCAGCGGAGGCTAAGGGATACAAACAGAGATGGTTTTAATTTAAACACTCAGTTTGCACAGATATAGCAGTTTCTGGTGCACATGCCTGACCCAGAATGGCATTATAGCATTGTGGACCACTCAGTTTGCATGGCTGACTTCAGGGCATACTCTTGAATGATCTATGCAAAATGTTGCTTGCTTACAGAAAGGTGTCATGTGGATGCACCTTCTAATGGAGTAAGCCAGTGAGGTGCTTAGTGCTTCTAGCCATGCTAGAAAAACACAAGGCAAATGCTAGTAGCCTAACATTACCAGGTTTTTACCAGCCATGCCAGTTTGAAACTAAGTGTCTTAACCATTTTTTTCAAAAGCAGCAGCAGCTCTGAGGTTTACTGACTTTTAATAATTTAAGTTGTTAAAATAACATTAAGAACACCTCAAGTGTCTTGTATTACCCACAATACAGGATAATCCTAGTCTCTGGAAGATATTTAATTCAGTTTTTGTTTTGATTTCAACTATTTATTCTGCAATGTTTGTGTCTAGTTGGCTGTAATTCCCATTTAACTGAGGGGAGGGGTTACTTCTCAGTTGATATACAAAATTGCACTGAAAAAACTGTTGCTTGCACAGGGACAGATTAGCAACTTGCAGGTTGGCCCTGCCACTCAGAGTCTCGTGTAAAACACAAAAAAACATAATTTGCAATATAGAGACATAATTTATAGGGATTTTTTTAAAAAGGAGAAACGGGTTAAATCCTTAAACAAGCATTCTTCTTTTTAAAAACATTTCTAAGGCTTAAAAATTAGGAATTAGATGGAAGAATTACACATATATATTATGATTTTGGACTTGCCTGTGCTCGGATTACGCAGCCTTGTAAACAGAGGCCCAGAGCTTGGCTTCCTTGGGATATCAGTCACGGACACTGAAAAATATTAAATTTTAATGAGATAGACATCCTATATACCTTTTAAAAATACATTTTAAAAACAATGACTATAAATAGAGACCAGGCTTGTCTAGTTGCCTATGGGGAATCAGAACCGCTCTTAGGAGATCTGGGAAGCCCCTAGTCTTCCTTCATAAATTGCTACTGGCTGAACCCAGGCTTCCAAATGAATGCTTCTATTAAAAGCTGGGATAGGAATCATGTGACATGTCAGATGTTGATGGTCTACAATTGCCGGCAGCCACAGCCAGCACAACCATGCTTTTATGTATGCTGGGAGTTGCAGTCCAATAATATCTGTAGGGCTGCATGATTTCCACCCTACGTTAAAACAAAGCTATAAACTGAAGACTGTGTGTTGGACTTCAACATTTCATCACCACGGGCAAGAGGGGGGATGACTGAGTTACCACATCACTTCATACTACTCTCTCCCGAGTTTTACCTTCTCAGCTCTTAACGCCTCAAAGAAGGTAATCAGCTTAACATGGATGTTTGTATCTTTTCAGATCAAGACTAAAATTCATGGGCCAGTTTGGGCAGCATTGCTATCCCCACATGTCGCCTCCATGGGATAACATAGAATCATAGAATCATAGAAATGTAGAGTTGGAAGAGACCACACGGGCCATCCAGTCCAACTCCCTGTCATGCAGGAACACCCTCAAAGCACTCCCGACAGATGGCCATCAAGCCTCTGCTTAAAAACCTCCAAGGTAGGAGACTCCACTACTCTCCGAGGCAGCAGATTCCACTGCCGGACAGCCCTGACTGTCAGGAAGTTCTTCCTGAGGTTCAGGTGGAATCTCCTTTCCTGCAGCTTGAATCCATTGCTCCTTGTCCTGGTTTCTGGAGCAGCAGAAAACAAGCCCCCTCCTTCCTCTACGTGGCATCCCTTCAAATATTTAAACATGGCTATCATGTCCCCTCTTAACCTCCTTTTCTGCAGACTAAACATACCCAGCTCTCTCAGTCTATCCTCATAGGGCATGTTTTCCAGGCCTCTCACCATTTTGGTCACCCTCCTCTGGACTTGCTCCAGCTTGTCAATATCCTTCTTGAATTGGGGTGCCCAGAACTGGACACAGTATTCAAGATGGGGTCTAACCAAAGCAGAGTAGAGTGGTACCAGTACCTCCCTCGATCTAGACACCATACTCCTGTTGATGCAGCCGAGAATTGCATTGGCTTTCTTGGCTGCCGCATCACACTGCTGACTCATGTTCAGCTTGTGGTCTATGAAGACTCCTAGATCCCTTTCACACGTACTGCTATCCAGCCACGTGTCCCCCATCCTATATTTCTGTATTCCATTATTTCTGCCTAAGTGTAGGACCTTACATTTCTCTCTGTTGAATTTCATTTTGTTCGCCCTGGCCCAGCTCTCCAATCTATCCAGGTCATTTTGAATTTTGATCCTGTCCTCTGGCATATTAGCAACCCCTCCCAATTTGGTGTCATCTGCAAATTTGATGAGCATGCCCTCTATTCCTTCATCTAAGTCATTGATAAAAATATTGAACAGCACTGGGCCCAGGACAGAACCTTGTGGCACCCCACTAGTCACTTCTCTCCAGGATGAAAAGCAGCCATCCGTGATCACCCGTTGGGTTCGGTCGGTCAACCAATTACATATCCAATTAACAGTAGCCCTGTCTAGCCCACATTTTACTAGCTTCGATGCAAGAATGTCATGGGGAACTTTGTCAAAGGCCTTACTGAAATCGAGATATGCTACATCCACAGCATTCCCTTCATCTATCAAGCTAGTAACTCTATCATAAAAAGAGATCAGATTAGTCTGGCATGACTTATTTTTGAGAAATCCATGTTGACTTCTCGTGATTATTGCGTTGTTTTCTAAATGATTAGAAACTGAACGCTTAATGATCTGCTCCAGGATCTTTCCGGGTACCGATGTCAGGCTGACTGGGCGATAATTATTTAGGTCCTCTTTTTTCCCTTCTTGAAGATGGGGATAACATTTGCTCTCTTCCAATCTGCTGGAACTTCTCCTGTCCTCCAAGATTTCTCAAAAATTATAGCAAGCGGTTCCGAAATGACCTCTGCCAGCTCTTTTAATATCCTAGGATGCAATTCATCTGGCCCTGGAGACTTGAATTCATCCAATGCGGCCAGGTATTCCTGTACCACCTCTCTACTTATTAAGTGCCTCATTTCCTCTGCTTCCTCCCCTGCTCCCCTACCGCCAGGTTGAGTGCTTGTATCCTTCTGGGAAAATACGGAGGCAAAGAAGGTGTTAAGTAGCTCTGCCTTTTCTCTCCCCCCTGTGAGTAATTCGCCATCTTCTCTGCGTAGCGACCCTACTGTCTGCTTCTTTTTCCTTTTGCTGCGGACATATTTAAAAAAACCCTTTTTATTGTTTTTAATGTCTCTGGCCAGCCTAAGTTCGTTCTGTGCTTTAGCCTTTCTGACCTCCTCCCTACATCTCCTGGCTACTTGCTTAAATTCTTCTTTGGTGGTTTCCCCCTTCTTCCATTTCCTATACATGTTTCTCTTAACTCTTAGCTCAGCTGAGAGTTCTTTAGTCAACCATTCTGGTTTCTTCAGATGCCTTCCATTTTTCCTCCTTATTGGCACAGTTTTAGACTGTGCCGTCAGTATCTCCTTTTTAAGGAACTCCCATGCCTCCTGAACTCCTTTCCCTTTCACTATTCCTGACCACGGAATTCCAGCCAGCAGCTCCCTAAGTTTACAGAAGTCCGCTTTTTTAAAATCTAAGACGAGTGTCTGGCTACCCTTATCTTCTCCTTCCCACTGAATGCTAAATTCCAACAGGGCATGGTCACTCCCCCCTAAAGATCCAACCACTTCTACCTCATTCACAAGGTCATCCCTGTTGGTCAAGACCAGATCTAGAATATTTGATCCCCTTGTGGCCTCTTCCACCTTCTGGACCATGAAGTTGTCTGCAAGACAAGCAAGAAACTTGCTGGACCTTGCTGTCTTGGCAGAGTTTGACTGCCAGCATATATCTGGGTAATTGAAATCTCCTATTATTACTGTATCTCTCCTCTTTGAATGTTCAGTCATTTGGTTGAGGAAGGTGTCATCCAAGTCCTCAGCCTGGGTTGGAGGTCTGTAGTAAACCCCCACCAGAATATCCCTATTGTTTCTCGCTGCCTTAATTCTTACCCAAATGCTCTCTACCTGGCTTTCTGGGTTTAAGCCCAGGATCTCTTCACAGGTGAAAGCATCCTTGACATACAAGGCTACTCCTCCTCCTTTCTTGTTTGGTCTATTTTTACAAAATAGGCTATACCCCTCTATTCCTATATTCCAATCATGAGACTCATCCCACCAGGTCTCAGTGATGCCTATCAAATCGTATTTATTTTCTTGTACTAGGAGTACAAGCTCATCCTGCTTGTTTCCCATACTCCTTGCATTAGTGTAGAGACACTTAAGTCCCCAGGCCCTTCCTGCAAGTCCTGTACTATTGTTTCTACTCCTCCCGCCATTGGCCGCTTGTACTACTTGTCCAGTATCATTTGGGCCTTTTCCCCCTGTGTTCTCTGAGTCCTTGCCCTGAATAATATTGTCTCCCTCCCCAGTGGATCTTAGTTTAAAGACCTCTTAATCTTCCTTGCAAGACTGTTAGCAAAAACATTCCTGCCCAGTTTTGTGAGGTGCAGCCCATCCCTTGCCAGAAGCCCATGTTCATGGAAATTCAGGCCATGTTCCAAAAACCCAAACCGTTGTTGGCGGCACCATGTGCGGAGCCAGTTGTTGACCTCTACTATTGCCCTTTCCCTACATGCGCCGTATCCTTGAACAGGGAGGAGAGACGAAATGACCACCTGCACACCAAGGTCCTTAAGCTTGGTCCCCATACGCTCGTAGTCCTTTGCAATGTGGTTTAAGCTGCTCCTCGCAGTGTCATTGGTTCCCACATGAACCAAAATGAGGGGCTTATAGTCAGTGGGTTTGACTAGCCTGGTTAGCCTCTCCGTTATGTGGTTGATCCTGGCCCCAGGAAGACAACAGGAAGACATATGGGTTACCTCCATGCCATTTTTCTCCTAAGCGTTGAAGTTCAGCCAGAAAGCCCAGACAGCCTGACACAACCATTGCCACTAACTAGCTGAGTCTAGGCTTTCCAAAGCTAGGAAGTAATATATGGAGGAATATAAAGTAAAATGCAGCAGCTATGTCCACAGAGACAGATGTTATCAAGGGAACAATGAGGAGAGAAAGAGGAGGAAAAGGGACATGTAGGGGAGCAAAGCAGGAGCAGTCCCCGGGGCTGTCTGTCTTGGAGAATAAACTGTGCCACAACATCATCAGTGGGGGATTTAAAAAAGATACACAGATGTCATGAAACCAGGAAATAAACATTAAGGATCAGACTGAGAAAGAATCTATCTCCCTAGCAAGCTCCATATTTACCTCCAGGGATAGATGTGGCATTATTCTTAATAGGGTAAAACATTCAAAGCTAGTATATGCTCACTTGCAGTTCTCAGAGGCAGATAAAAAGGGAAGAAGAAAGAGCAAAAAGAGGGAGAGAAAGAAAATGGCAGTGAGAAGGATGTATGGCTGTAGCTGAAGGAGGGGAGAGAGGGACAAAATTCTGCTTTGGTCTCTTTGTGCCATTCGCTCATCCGTCACCATATATTTATTTGTTCATGCTTCTATTTATAGACCACCCTATAACAAAAAGTTCCCTGGTCAACAAACAGCATTTAACAAGATCGTGTTAAGTTTGCAAGTGTAAGCATAGGAGTGTCTGTGCACAAGAATGAGAGCCAAGAGCCCCTCTGCCCTTCCTCTTCCATTTGCCACTCCTGACACTAGAAGTGGGCAATCTTTTGTGGCCAAGGGCCATATGTGGCAATGAGAAACAAGTTGGTGAGGCCAAAAACCCACAAAAACTCAGAAGTTTCAGAGGCTATAGAAGTCACCTGAGATATTCCAATACACACACAGAATCATTTGAGTAGTAATGTGACTGCTTCGTTTACAATTATAGAGTTTATTGTTAACTCTATAATTGTAAACGAAGCAGTCACATTACTACTCAAATGGCTCTGTGTGTGTGAATACTATGGACTGACAGCAAGCCTTGGTTAAATGCCAGTACTGCAAGCCACAAGGTTGTGAGTTCGATCCTGCCGAGCTCCAAGGTTGACTCAGCCTTCCAGCCTTCCGCAGGTTGGTAAAATGAGTACCCAGCTTGTTGGGGGCATGTATAGAAATGTTTCGAAATACATGCTATTTGTAAGTTGTTCGCCGCCTCGATCCATATGGAGAGGCGGGATACAAATAAATAATAATAATAATAATAATAATAATAATAATAATAATAATCAGAAGAACCGCTAACCCTGAACGCATCTTAAGGCCTTGGGCATGCCCAAGAGAATTTCTGACTAGCTTATCTCCTCACCTCAGCCCCAGTCTACTTTGAAGATGACATTGCCCAAGGGACATATCAAATAATGTACTGTGGCTACCAAAATAAGTAAGTAAGTAAGTAAATAAATAAATAAATAAAGGCTCGCAATGTACCACAGAGAGCAGTTTGAGAAGAACAGGCCCAAACCTACTTGACACTGAGATTTGAATCCAGATGACTGTCAGCCACAACTTCCAAAGGCTGAAAATATCTTAAATCTCACTGTTCATTCCAACTAGCATAGATTGGTTGCATCAAAAGCTAGCTTAGTAGGTCCCCATTTTCAGTGTGTCTCTTGTTCATACGTCTGTTATAAGTCAAAGCTGACCTGACAGCAGTTAACAACAAAATCAACATCTAAGTAAATTTCACTGATTAAATGGGCTTACTGTAATTGGGACTAACAATTAGATTTAGTCCATGGGTGGAAAACGCATTACCCTCCAGATGTTGATGGACTGCAACTCTAAACATGTCCTATGACTGGGAATGCAGGCTGGACTGCTGGGAGTTGTGGCCAAACATCTGGAGGGCTGATTTATATGCACCCTTGATTTATACATAATACATAAAACAAGTTGCTTTGATTTTACTATGCCCAAGAAAATGTTTAGATACAGAAGAGTTCAAAAAGTGACTTTCAGTTTCATTTCTGCCTTCGCAAAGAAATGCCTTGCCTTAGTACAGTACAATACTTAACCGTAGATGTAGAAATACTTTTGTAGCCACACAATCAGGGCTAATTCTGACTATACACCCCCCTACCCCTTCCTCATTTCCCAATTACTAATGTGATACTTCTGATACAGAGTTAATGTATTAGACCTCCATCATTCTTTGTCACACTGCAGTCTGACAAGCATGATTGTTTCTTCCACCAAAAAGGACACAAAGTAAACCTTCCATGGGAAATAGCAGGCTACCACCCAATTTATTTACCTGCACCTTAAAAAAAAAAACCTTCCTATTAATGCATTTTAACTATTTTCAGTGTAATTCCACCTTTCCTGGTTTTTTAAATTTGAATTTACTATTGTTGGCCTCACTGAGTGACATTTTTGGCAAATACACAGAATATAAAATTAATACATAAGCAAACCTGGTTAGGAGTGCAGGAGCTGCAGGGGTGAGCAAGCTTTAACAGTTGCTTCAGGCCATTTCCGCACTGGACTGTTATAGCGCTCTTATTCCACTTGCAACATCCTATGGAATCCTGGGGTTTGCAGGATTCCATAGGATGTTGCAAGTGGAATAAGAGCGCTATAGCTGTCTAGTGCGGAAATGGCCTCAGTTATCGGTTCACCTTAAGAATCACTCGCTCCTTTTTCACGTGGCCATTTCCGCACTAGCCTGTTCTAGCGCGATGATTCCACTTTCAACGTCCTCTGGAATCCTGGGGTTTGCAGTTTCGGGAGGGGCCGGCCGGCCCCTCCCGAAACTGCAAACCCCAGGATTCCAGAGGGCGTTGAAAGTGGAATCATCGCGCTATAAGAGTGTAGTGCGGAAATGGCCTTGGCCACGATCGTAGGCTATGCTGCGAAACAGAAAATACACTGAATTGATTGAAGGAACGCCGGCAGACCCGCAGGTCTTGCAAGCGGCCGAGGCAGCCTCCGAAGGGAGCAGGAGGAAGATCAAGCGATTAGTTTTTCCCGCCAAGCGCAGCACAGCCCTCCCGCGGCCTGAGGAAGGCTCCTGGGCTTTTACCTGGGGCCACCATCACCCACTGGCCACAGCCACGCTTCTCTGCGGGAGCCAGAGGCGAGCGCCGCTCCCTCGGCATGTTGGCTCCTCCGCTCGAAAGAGCCGGAGACTCCGCCCCCTCCACTCTTCCTAACTCTAGAGACGTACGAAATGGCAAACGCTTCCGTGCTCCCCCTCGACTACGGGTGGTTTTGGCCGGCGGGAAGTCGCAGCGCTGCGCGCAGTTTCAGTGAGGAGTGGGTTCGTCTGAAGGGACAGCGCGTTGGAGTCGCGGCTTGCCGCAACGGGAGTAGGCCTGGGGTCTTGCTTCGGTTTTGGTTCTTCCTGGATTCAAACCAGCCCGTGTGGGGCGTTGTAAGACGTTCCCAAAACAAGCACGGAGAAAGAAAGAAAGAAAGAAAGAAAGAAAGAAAGAAAGAAAGAAAGAAAGAAAGAAAGAAGCCATTTCTGCACTACGTGGTTATAGTGCTATTATTCCACTTTCAACCTCCTGTGGAGTCCTGGGGTTTGCAGTTTAGGGAGGGGCCTTTAGAATTCTCAGCCAGAGTGCTCTTTTTTGGGCCTCAGTAAATGACAAACCCCCAGAATTCCACAGGAGGTTGAAAGTGGAATAATAGCACTATAGCAGAGTAGTGCAGAAAGGCCCAGAAGGAAAGAGCACTTGGGGGACTGAAGTGTTCAGTTAAAGGGGAAATGAATAATCTTCTCTCCTAGTTCTCTCCCCCCAGCAGCTTTTCCTGTAAAAATAAAAAGGAGCAATGCTTCCATGACACGATAAAAATTATTCCATGATAGGATAAAAATTATCTGGGTATCAGGTGTTCGGGGAGCCAGAGCAGGAGGCTGCTCTTGCACTCCTGCTTGTGGATTTTCCAGAGGCCTTTGGTGGCGGGAGAGTAAAAAGAAATTAAATGCTGGGTGAGGTAGGTCGTTGGTCTGCTCCAGCAAGACCCTCCCAAAAAGGCTGATTTCCTCTTAGGAAAGAAACATGTGGTTTTCCCACCACTTCTCAGCCCCTTCTGCTGCATGTCTCATGTTGTTGTTTAAAAACCTGCTCAGGGACTGTATAACACGAGAGTGCAGCCTACCGCATTGTTGTAAATCCTTGTAAACTTGTGAACGTCCAGAGGTATCCTGGCAGTTACATTTTAGGAAGAGGCATTGAGAATTCTCATCTGGAGAGCTCTTTTAAACTACAAACCCCAGAATTCCACAGGATGTTGAAAGTGGAATAATAGCAATATACAACAGTGTAGGATGGAAATGGCCTATGCTACAAATCCCAGGATTCCATCACATGCAGCTACAGCTGCTAAAGTGGAATTGTATCCCTATAATTATGTTTTGTGAAGGCGGTCCAGATCTGTGTCTGAATATCAGCTAGCAATGCCCTGGATGTGGGCTCCTTAAAGCATCTAATTGGCAACTGTGGGGGGAAAAATATTGAAACAGAGAATCCTCTGGTTTGATCCTGAATGGCTAATGTTTTAATGGGGACACTGCTAAAGTGATTCATCATCTCCTAGTACCATTGCAATCAATTTAATTCCCTTTCACATTATTGCTGTGTGCCTTTAAATCTTATCCAGTATATGGCAACCCTAATATGAATCTATCACAGGGTTTTCTTGCCAAGATTTGTTCAGAGAGCGTTTGCTTTCTATGGATGAGAGAGTGCCCCAGGCCATCCAGTGGATTTCTATGGCTGAGTAGGGATTTGAACCCTGGTCTCCCAAGTCATAGCCCAAAGCTCCAACCACTGCACCATACTGGCTCTAACCCCTCAACATGAGTATCCCTTAAATTGCTGTAGGCCACTTCTAGACTAATGGGTGCCGAGGCCAAGAGCATCTACACCTCTTTCCAACTATTCAGTGTGAATACATTAATTTTTATTGAACCAGCAGAGCTTTCAGCAGTTTTAATACATGGTAAGCATGATTTATTCCTTGCCTAAGAAAACCCTATAAAATTCATGGCGTCACCACCTTGGGTCCCATTCTGAGAGACAGGCAGCATATAAATATAATAAATAACACACAGGTGACTTGAAAGCACACACATATGCACATGCATGGTTTATCCCTGTTATCACCTCCCATATATGAACTTAGTGTTTAAAACATGCTACCTTAGTCTTCAGCTGAAAAGACTCTCAGCTCATTTTAGAGATCAGTGACCAATCCACTTCTTTGTAATATTTGTTTCAATACATTGGATAGGCAAGTAGATCCCTCATGGAGCTTAAATTTTATTGTCCTTTGTCTCAGTCCCCTTATGGCCAAAAAATGAGTGGCCTTTGACTGCACTGAGATCCCTCTAAACCAACTTAACTACAACAAAAGCAACATCTGATATAAAATGTAGGCCTATGCTTCTAACATTGCCTCTTTTCTTCTCCTGTATGACGTTTTAACATGCTTTGTCTAATGAAGAAGTCAGTGTAACTCTGAAAGCTTGTGTGATCTGTTTTATATATTTTGGTTGGCCAGTGAAGGAACTTTTGTGGATTTTGGAATTAATTGTATACCCCTGAGTATGTTGTCTCAGTGAGTGGCTTGGATACAGAAAGAAAAACACAATACAAAACATTGCTCTGGTTGCTGCAAAAGTTTTTACATTATATATACATTGCCTTCTCAGACACCTGACCTTCCTAGAGAAATCTGTTCCATTGTTCCATTGAAACAAAGACCTTACACTTTTGACAAAAAAAGTAGCTAATGCTATAATGACCATGTTACTCTTTAAGATGGCACAGAATTGGTTATGAGTGAAAAAAGTTCATGAACTCCTTAAGTATTGCTGATACATTTCCTTGGGGAGGTGAAGCCTAATCATAACCTCTGCTTAGTACTTCTCCCACTAGATGCTCTGCCAACTTCCACCTTCTTTGTTCTCTGCTGCCATCCAATGGCAAATCACAGGCAGGTCTTTAAAAACATGCCATAGATTGATGGGCCCTTTCTCAGTACACAGTTATAGTGCTATGATTCTACTTTAACTGTTTTGACAGCATAACAGGTAATCCTGGCATTTGCAGTTTGGTTAGAAGCATCAGAGGAGGTCTCAAGAAGCTGTTGTTGTTGTTGTTGTGTGCCTAAGTTCTTTGTCAACTAAGGGCAATCCTAAGGTGATCATATCACGGGATTTTCTGAGGCTGAGAGTGTGTGATGCACCCACGGTCACTCAGTGGGTTTCCATGGCCAAGTAGAGAACTGAACCCTGGTCTCCTAGTGTCCTAGTCCAATGCTCAAACCACTACCCAACTCTGGCTCTCCAGAGTCTAATTACCCCACCCTAACTTGCAAAATTGCAGAGACAGAACCATGCCAGTTAAAGTGGAATCATAGTGCTATAATTGCACAATGTGAAAAGACCACAAGTCTTTGAACCACAGCTGTGTCAGGAAGTGCTAGAGATATAAGTTTTAAGGCTTCGATTTGCTGGTGGTTGTATCTTGTCAGTATAATGTGAATTCAAGAGGATCTGAGAAGACTTTACACTGAAGATTCCACTAAATTCTACTTAAAATCTTGCCAATTTGAGCATCAGAGCTTAGATTACAGAGGGAGGTGTCCTCTGTGGCATCATCATCATCATCATCTTTATTAATTTATACCCCCCCTTTCCCCCATATTGGAATTCAAGGTGCCTTACAGAATATTAAAACCAGAACAAGATAAAAACACACAAAAACATCACTAAAAATATAAAAGTTACTTTAAAAAGCAATTAAACAATCCACAGAAAAGCATTTTAAAAATCATTAATCGACTGAATATAAAAACCAACAAAACACACTATGAAAAACCTACTGCAGTAAATTGAAAGGTTTCCCTTGGCAGCAGAAGAAAGTTAGATTTCAGAGCCTGGAAGCAGCCACCAAGAAGCCCCTCTCTCTTGTACTCACCAAACTGCCCGAGAAGGTGATGATGAATTTGAGAGAAGGGCCTCCCCCAAAGATTTCAGAGCTGGCTTATCTATTTTACCCAAATGGAGGAATCTGATCATTGAGACCTTAAATCAGATGGAAGAAAAGGATGCTCATAATTTAAATCTGTATGTGTCCATCGAAAAAGTGCATCCTATCGAAGCTTATCCACAAGTACTATAAATAATTATAGGAGTGCAGCCTGTTTGAAAGAGCCTTGTTTCTCATTCTTTTTAAACAAAACATAGACCTTCATTACTGTGGCCGTTTCCACACTAGACTGTTATAGCGCTATTATTCCACTTTCAACATCCTATGGAATCCTGAGGTCCTTCGAGGCCCCTCCCTGACCTGCAAGCCCCAGGATTCCATAGCTTGTTGAAAGTGGAATAATAGCGCTATAACAGTCTAGTGCGGAAACGGCCTGTGTTTACTTGCTTGGCACTCCTCTGCTCTCTAGTTCCTTCCGGGCTTCCTGAAACCCAGCTGCATTTGTATCACAAATGCACGTAGAGTTGTTTTCACAAGTAAGTACTCCCCAAAACAGAGATCGTCCCGTTTGAATCAGGTAAAGCCATTTCCCCTTTGCCAATGAAGAACCCGGTTGGGCCTTGCAACTTTCTACTGGGTGGCGCCGTGGCATCTCATCACCACCACCCTTGCAGTGGCCATTTCCGCAGTAGCCTGTTATAGCGCGATGATTCCACTTTCAACGTCCTCTGGAATCCTGGGGTTTGCAGTTTCGGGAGGGGCCGGCCGGCCCCTCCCGAAACTGCAAACCCCAGGATTCCAGAGGAGGTTGAAAGTGGAATCATCGCGCTATAACAGGCTACTGCGGAAATGGCCAGTATTTCAAATCTCGACGACAGATACGTATATCTAGACACTGATCCCGCCCCGCTGATGGAGGAGCCTAAACGCAACCGGAAGAAAAAGGCACGAGGCTTTCCAAGCCTCATAAACCAGGAGTTATGCTTACGTTTTTCCGGAGCGAGCAGGGAGGAAGTGGCGTCGAGGCGACTCGAGCGGCGGCCTTGACCTACTCGCGGAGGATCCGTTTTTGCCTTTTTTTATCTGAGAAAGGAGGACCCCGCCTAAGCCTTCCGCCATGGCGATGCAAGCGGCGAAACGCGCCAATGTGAGTCCGGATTCCTCCCCTTTTCCAACTCACGGGGTTCCCCCGGGGGGGGGCGGCGGCGGCGGCGGCGGCCATTTTGTAGGGGCGCCTTCGCCGCCGCCTTGCTAGGCTGCTCCCCTTCCTGTAAACGGGCCTCCTGGAGAGCCCACCGGTGGCAGCCCCGAGTGCCCGACCTTTCGGGAGAATTGAGGTTGTCCACCCGGATCAGTAGATGGGGGAGGGAAACGTAGCCCTCATCAGACCAACGAGGCTAGTGGCCACTTCACTTCAGCGTAAGCCTCCGTGGTCTGTCAGCCCCCTGAGGAGGTGGGTCTGTGGGCCGCAAAAACATAGGCTGAGTAAATTGGCCGGCCCTAATGGTGTCGCGTAGGGTGGCCAGAGTGGAAATTGGGAAGGCTTGAATGGATGTGTGGCTCCTCCTGCAACGAGGTCATACTCAGCGCCCCCTGAAATGCTCGTTTCTACGCAACCATTAAAGATACTAGAGTCCTCTCCAGTTTTCATTCTAACTGCCCTACCCTGCCACAAGGCTGTTTTTTCCTTCTTTATTTTATACACTACAGTATAGCCAATGAGGGCCATGGCGGTGTAGTGCAGTGCTTCTTAAGCTGGCTAATGTGGAGGACCTGCAAGCGTCCCCCCTTCCCATGTGTGTCAGAGACTGGAAATATACTCTATTTGCTGGCATATAAGACACATCAGTGTATAAGAGACACCTCATTTATACACCAGCAAATACTGTCTGCCAGCATATAAAATGCCCCAACGTATAAGACACACTCCATTTTCAAACAGTATTTTTCAGGGGGAAAAGTGTGTCTTATACACCAGCAAATAAGAGTATTTGTATCCATTGACTACCCCTCTTTTTTCCTTCCCTGATAACTCTCTGCAGACCACACCAGTTCATGGACCACCACTTTTGAGTAGCACTGCTGTAGTGGTTTGAGCATTAGACTAGACTCTGATCAAGTCACACTCAGCCTAAGAGAAGGGGAATGGCAAGCCTTTTTGGAATAAATCTGGCCAAGGAAGCTCTAGGGCAGCGTTGTCATGAGCTGGAGTTGACTTAAAATGCAAAAGTCACTTTTTTTTTTGGACAAATCCCTAATCCCCCAGCCACCATGGTCAGAAATGTAGCTGCTCCAAAGTTGCAATTAAAGCACAGCAAGATCTATGTATCTAGATCAGGGCTTTCCAAATGGTGTGCCGCGACACATTAGTGTGTCACCTGAAGTATGCAGGTGTGTTGCCTATGGTCTTGGAAATGTGTGTTATTATTTATAAATCATATATTTTAAAAAATATATGAAAGGTTTTCATGAGATGTTGTGTCTCCATACATTTTGTTATTACAATTTATGTATGTGTCAGTATCTCTTATAAGGTGTTAGTTTAACCTCCAGTTTGCTAGTAAAACTGAATTACTGTGTCACAAAATGATGCATGTCTCAAAAGTGTGTCACCAACATGAAAAGTTTGGAAAGCTCTGATCTAGATACCTATTTTTACTAGATCCTTTACTAGATGAAGTGAAATGGCTCAGGGGTAGCACGCTTTTAGCTGAGATACACAGCTTTCAGTTTGATCATCGTCCTCACTTTACCAAAAAGAAGTGTGACATCTAGATGATCAGTATATGTCAAGTCCTACTAGCCTTTTCAGGAAATTCAGCCCCACACTACAGTATCTTTAAACAAGGAGGTCCCCCTTTCCTGTATAAAACTTGGCAGTGGTGTCAAGCGCCGTATTTGGAGAGGAACAGGTAATGAAGCAATTCCCCTGCATGCTTCTCCTCCCCAAGTCTTTACCCTTTGGGTTCTTTATTCCTAGAAAACTCAGCAGAAACAAAGGTTTATAGAACAATGCATGGCTTAATCAGTAATAATGTTATTCTGGTCAGAGCTATTCTGTTTGTTCTTCTAAAACAGTTGCATTAAGAACTTAGAGAAAGAGAGAAGGAAGAGACACAGGCTTCCATTGTAATAATAAAGTACTTTTGGATAACGTACAAATATTTGCACTTCTAAAAGCCAATGCTTCTGTTGCTAAACTGTATATTTTATGGAATCTAGATCCGTTTGCCTCCTGAAGTCAACCGAATTTTGTATATCAGGAACTTGCCATATAAAATTACAGCTGAAGAAATGTATGACATTTTTGGAAAGTATGGACCTATTCGACAAATCAGAGTGTAAGTCTGTTTTGTGTTTCAAATTATGCTTTGAATAGGAATTATTGTAGTTATGCAAACTACTGTTCTAATTGACTTAAGATATCAGTGTTGCAATTTTTCATGAAAGAGATGATCTAATCACTCAGTTTTATTTAAGTTTTATGCAGGGAAGACACTGTGGTATAAAGTTGGTGTGTCATAAACTGTGTACATCCTAGTATATGTAGAATAACCCCTGATGCAAAGGTGAAAAATGTTACTCTTGAACTGAGGGGGACATTCCATAATGTTGGCAGTTATTTTGTGGAAATTATCATGTAAAATTGTTTTGAACGGTTTCCACAGAAAACATAGCTACAGAGATTTGAAGGCAATGGTAGTAACCAAATGGTAAACTGGAAAAATCAGTCAAGGACATTTTGGTACTTACAATAGCATCATCCTGTTACCAAAATATGACCTGCAGAGAAGAATTGAGCCAAAGGGAAATTTCCCCAAAGTACGTGACAGAGCAATAATTTCTTGTTCAGCTTACTGTGTTTTATCCGTTAATGGAGTAAAGGGAAAAAAATTAAATGCAGTATTACATTTTAATAGCTTTTTTTTAATTGCAGCTCATTCAGCATAAAAAAAATATCTTTCAACACCTCGTTGAAGATAATATATTGCAGGCATGCTGCTTAGCTATCTTTTCACAGATTGAGTGGATAGTTACACATTGCTTGAGAGGGTTTTTGATACCAGTTCTGTACTTTAGAATCTTCAAGCTTATGCTGACAAAGTCATGTAACTGATAAAACAGGCTAGTTTTTAATACGCTTTTATTTGTGATGTAACTAAATATTAAATAGGGATTTAGTAAGAACCCAGAGAGTGAGTTTGGTCAGGATGCTTATTCCTGTGATTTTCTTATTCCAGTCTTACACATACCTATTCTGAAAACTGGCTTACTCCATTGTAAGAGTGCATACATTTGAAGCCAGTGTAGTTGAAGACTGACATTTGTGCCAGATTTCTTCTACAAGATTTGAATACTAAACAGAAATTTGTTTTCCTCTTCTGCTAATATTGGAATTTGTTCTTATTTTACAGAGGAAACACACCAGAGACCAGAGGAACAGCCTATGTTGTCTATGAAGATATTTTTGATGCCAAAAATGCTTGTGATCATCTGTCAGGGTTCAATGTGTGCAACAGATACCTTGTCGTCTTATACTATAATGCAAACAGGGTAAGTACCTGAGATTTTGTTAAAATGGTTCAGCTTTTGCTAGAAATGATAAAAACAGCAACATTTATTTATAATTCCCTTTCCACCAAAGAGTGGAACGTCAAACATATGCAAAGACAATAAAACATAACACTATAAGTATATATAAAAGCCCCAAAATGCCACCAGCCACCCCAAGAAGGTCAGACACAACTCAGCAGCTTAATCCAGAAAATCAAAGAGGAAGGTCTTCCAACTCTTACAAAAACAGATGAGATCCTCCACCAGGCAGAAGTCCAAAGGATGACCACTCCACAGTTGTGGAGTCAGATCTTGAAAGATGTGGAGACAGATCTTTGATAAAGCTGTGCACAGTGATGGAATAGACAGTAATCCTTTACCTGTAGATCTGAAATTCCTAGATGGTGTATACCACACTAGCCAAACTGCCAAGTATTGGGGGAGATTAGAGTGCAGAACCCTGAATACCAGAGGCAACAGTTTGAAATGGTCTTGGCCCAAAATGTGAGCGTTTTTCTTTCTATGGAGAGAGTAATAGCACTGCTTCTGTCAGCAGAATGATACTGTTGAATCTCTGGCAACATTATTACTTTCTTCTGATTTCTTCTGTAAATGATGCTGTTGTGTCTTCGGGGTTTTAAGCCACTAAAGTTCAGATGATGGGGGCGGGGTCTTCAGTCTGTTATGATTTGAGAATGTAAAACATGCACAAGTTAGTGTGTTATGGGTTGACTTTTGGTATATTTACGGAAGAGATTTTTACGTTTAAAAGATGTCTAGCAAAATACCATATTTGCTGGCATATAAGACGCACCTGTGTATAAGACGCATCCCATTTATACACTGGCTAATATTATTTGCTGAGGCTTAGAACAATCACAAAGACTGTGTACTGGTGGGGGTCTTATTTCAGTCCATTCCATTCCTTTTCCCAAAGTTTTAGAGTGTTATGCAGGCTTCCTCTGCCACTGCCTAGAAGCTCTGTATCAGTATAGATAATGAGACTAATAAAACTAATCAAATAAGTCTGAAAAGAAAGGATAGTGTGTCTGTACGTGTTTGTATTTATGGCAGACTGATAGCTTGATGCAACAGCAATAAACAAGTTTTTCCTTTTTCACAAAAGTTTGGCTGCACGGAAGTGATTTTTACCACAGACCAGCAGTGGTCCCCCAGAAATTTCTCCCCTGCCCCACTATCTCTGGAAGCACCACAGAACAGCTGCAGAGTGGGAAGCTTCTTGAGCAGTACTGTTTTTAAAAAAACAGCTGGGATAAAACTAGTTAGTATTGCTCTATTAATTGTTTTTACTTTGTTTACTACAGGCTTTCCAAAAGATGGATACAAAGAAGAAAGAAGAGCAGCTCAAACTTCTGAAGGAGAAATATGGCATAAACACAGACCCACCAAAATAAAATTCTTAAATTTCCTGAGTTCTTATGGACACCTTTAAAAATCCCATTGGCATCTCTAGACCAATAATGTGCATATATCCATATGTGCACACCTAATTTGAAGCGCTGGTAAATTTAATTGTTTAATTCATACACCACTTGGTAATCCCTGGTTTGAAAAGACTTGTTACTGCTATATAATTACAGTGACCACATTGATATTAAGAACTGCAGTAGTGTTTGGTTCACTGCTGTTGAAATGTTCCACAGTTCACAGACTAACCAAAAGCTTTGTACATCATTTGTGATCATTGATGATTTAACCATTACAGTTAGAATGTGTAAAATATTTTGGTGTTAAATGCTGTATTTAATCTGTTAAGAAAAAAACATGTATTTTAAAATGTTTTTGTTTTGTCTTCGTAAGTGTATCTTTTCTTCTCCAAATGGTGTGCTGCAGGTGTAGCCTAATACAGCCTAATGTAGCCTAATGTACCAGCAGGGAATTGTAAGCAGGATAGTTTCCCTTTGATAGAAAATGAGGTGTGGAAGTAGGAAATTCTGTTAATTTTTCTTACACCTGCTGAGTACATGTACAAAATTCATCTTAATAATCGCAAAAATCAATGTTGCCACCTCCCAACTTGCTAGGCAGTCTTGTATTTCCAGGAATTCTGTTACTAAAAAGAACCAGCCACACTTGGCTTTACTGCAGTTGATCCAGTTGCTTGCCTCCTTCTTCTGTTCTAATGTTGTTTCATCCAGAACATTAGAGGAACAGCAAACTCCAGAGCTCTTCACATTCAAGGGCTTCAAAAAAAAAAAGTTGTGTGAAAGTTGGGAAGTCAGTTCAGTCATTCTATGTTAAAGCAGAACTAGTTTTTCAATTTTGCTAGTATACTGCTTGCTTTTCTAAATGACTTTTTTTTTTGTAGTAAGGTGTCATAGATGTTAAGGATTCAGTTAATTGTTCTCTGTGCTCCTGTATTAATAGTTGAGAAACAACTATTTTCTGGTTTTGTTTTTTTTTTTACTTCTTTGGATTTCAGAGGTGTTGCTAAATGCCACTGTGTGTGTTTATGTTCAGTTACTACCTGGAATGAATCGATATTTTTGGTGCAACTGTTTCTTGCACTTACCACTTGTTGTGAGGTTTATACATGTCAGTTATTCCTTTAAATTATGCTGTTTGCATAAATACTCTAACCCAACTCTAGTCCTGTCATTAAAAGTTTTTATAATGGGATTGTATTGAATTTTCACTTGGGCAAATTTGAGGTGGATGTTGTCGTTTTGGACATTTGAAAAAGAGTTCACGGCTGTTCACAGATATGTACTAATTCCTTTCTAGACATGCCCATGTGGGGAAAAATAATTTGTCATAATAAAATTTTAGTTTTTTATTGAATACCAAAGCAGTTGATGAAAGCCTGTGTTGTAAGGATATTATTCCACTTTTTAACTTAGTCATCCTGATGAAGGTTGATTTATGTGCATCAGTTAGTAGCAAATGATGGGGATGTAGAATCATAGAATTATAGAGCTGGAAGAGACCACAAGGGCCCTTGAGTCTAACCTCATGCCATGCATGAGTACATCCTCAAAAGCATTCCAGGATCTGTATCTCTTTCTACACCAAAAGATGCATTCCATCTCAGAAGTGAAATGCCTGATGAGTTCTGTTGTGCACATGTGCAGCCAGATTTGTAGTTGCTGGGGCTTGTACCTGTAAGTTTCATTGACCTTTTATGTGCAGTAACACCTTCAGATAATACCCTCGTTACCTTCTCTTTACAGAAAAAAATGGACACTATTTGTCTTTAGTCTTTCTTTTTAAGACTCATTTTGGCAGTAGCAAATTCCTGTGCACCTTATAAAGAGGTAGTTTTCTGATTTCTCTGAAAGCAGTTAATGTCATTTGAACTCTGAGTTGGTCTGGGGCTTTGTTGCTCTGTGGAGGTAAAGCGAAACAATTTATGCTCGCCATACTGGAATATGGAAAGTAAATGCCTGGAGGATGAAGCCCGCTGAATGCTTTAAAATACAATGTCAAAGTACAGAGAATAAGATCAATTAAAAGGAACAAAGGAAAAGGTAGCCTGCAAAAGTAGGTAGTAGATATTGACATCTTTATACAATTCAGTGTTGATGCTTTTGTGTTTTCAGCTGCAATTTTGCACCAAGAAACAGAGCATGAAATAATGCCCAGAAGGTTGTTTGTCCATTTCTTATTGCTTTAATATTGGGAATGGAATATGTTTCTCTTATAAATTCTGTTATGTAGACATAATTATGCAACACAAGCCAGAGGTGGGATAATTGAATAACTTGGTTATCTTAACAGAAGTTGGGAGCCTTGTTTTCTACATCTGTTATACTTTTGACAGGATGAAGACCAGGCTGCACCAACAAAACGACACTAGCAACCTATGCTTAACAGTCAAGCTTGCAGTTGCAAATTCAAAGTAGCTTCTGATACTCATAACTGAAGACTGGAAGGGAACAAAACCTGAATGTGTTGAATACTCAGAAATAGGTTCTGAGCACCATTTTTAGATCTTTACTTTTTGACTGAAATTGAGTTCCCTGATTTGCACTTTCCTTCTCTGATAAAATACTGTTACTCTAACTCTTATGTTTTCTATTTCTATTAACCTGGCAAAATACTATGATTAAAATAACTTAGATTAAGGAGCAAAGTGTGAATGGAAGACACTTTGCATGTAGAAAACAAAGCAGCTGTCAGTACAATTCAGCTGACTTAGAGACTTCCTATGCGTTCCAAAGAAAAGGCAGAAATACAAACAGAGCAGACCGCAGCCCAGTGCCAGAGCTGCTGCTTTGTATGCAGACCACCCAACATTTGTTCCATTCACATTTAAAGGTAACAGCAAAGCCCTGGAATGACACTGTAGTATTATTGCCAATTAACTATTGCCAATTAAGCATACACAATAGTGGACTACACAGATCATCTGACTTGGTATAAGGCTGCTTCTGGTTTTCAAATATTTTAACACACCTCTGTAATCATTTGTATAATGAATTCCAAGTACATCATGATGTTCTCAGGCATGGTATCTTTAATAATCTTTGGTTCAGTGTGTGCAAAATTCCTGTTAAAACTAAATTGCATTTATTTGTGGGTATCAGCCCAATCTACTAATTATGGCTATTTGGTTGTCCCAGTTGTTAGTAAGATTGAGCCATTCAATAACTGCAGTAGTGCAGTCTGTGGATTCAAAACAATTATCTGCTGCTAGGTTCTGTAACTACTTAAAATGAAACAAGCAGAGACAAAGCCGGAGAAGCAATAAAGTATCAAGATTTTATTTTTCTTCTTGAAAAGTTTTCATATGAGACATTTCTTTAAAACAGCAGCAAGCAGAACATACAAGTTGAGGAAAAAGTGGCAGCGCAGGTAACTTGGTTTGGCTAATGCCCATATGTGTACAACATGTACACTTGATGTCTGAGCACCCTGGTGTGTTTATTTTTTTAAATGTATAGTAAGGCAGTGGTTTTTCAATAAGTCATCTCTATTTATAGGTTTTTTAAATATATATCTATATATGTATATATAGTTTTAATCACAATTTTGAAGCTTCACATGCAAATCAAAATAAAATATACAACTCAAAAATGTTACAGCCATTTGTTCTGTCTCCACAGCAAAGAAGCATCTAAACAGGGACAAATACACCAATAACCACAGTAAAAAAAGGGTGGGAGAGAAAGTAGTGATACAACTTCAGGATAGGCAGTGCTGACATGACAGCTTGAGTGAAGATGGCAGATATTTGAATGAGATTCCTCCCATTAAAAGGAAAGGTAGGGAGAAGAATGGGTGGTTATGAGCAAATGCTTTCAGTCAGTCACACCATTTTACTCTATCCTAAGCAGCTCCACATCAAAAATTAGAGTAGCATTTGGTGGGATGACTCCAGGATGGCCTGTGGTTCCATATGCCATGTCAGGTGTACAAGTTAGCTTTGCTCTTTGTCCCAGGCTCATCTGGCGTACAGGATTGTAGCAATTAGAAGAGAGAAGCAAGATAAAGTATCAGAAAATGTTATCACTGATCTCAGCTTTTCAACACATGCCTGGTTTCTAAGGCACACACCTTATAATCTTCCAACTTCAAAACAAATAACGGGTCAAAGACAACTGGGTCCAAACAGCACAGGAAGAATATGGGAATCGACAGCAGTGAAATGGTAAAGGGTATTTGGGACTATTTGTCTACAATGGCAATAATGTACTTGTAGGAATGGAATGGTTTGTTGAAATGACGCAGCTGTTACTATACTTGCTTATGTAAACATTTACATGCTGGCATGAGAATTTGGCTTGGAATGCCAAGAAAGTAGCAGTAAGCTTGCATCTCCAATTGCAGTGCTTGTGTGAAATCATGTATTTACTAATTGCTTAATTCCCAATGCAATAAGCCACTAGGTGGAGCAAACAGATAGGTAACAAAGGCAAAGAATTAATTGTAGGGCTGTTATGAGGGGGATGGATGTTGTGGGAAAGGTGCATGCTTGAAGATGGGTTCTCACACACATTTGGGAATAAGCACCACTGAGCAGGGTGGAACTAACTTCAAGGAAACATGATTGTGCTATACACTTCCAATATATGGGAAGTGGCATTTATAGGTTATTTCATTATTAATAGCCAGAACCCTGTTGGGTAGTTACAAATGTGTAACCTAGGATCACAACTGTTTCATGTTCATGATCACTATGTAGCCCCTAAGGATTGTGAAAGTCCCCCAAACTCCACTTAGGAGCAAGCAGCCACTGCAATCAACAGAGGTTTGTTCCCCTGTTGATCAAGCAGCAGCTGGCTGACAGTCCCACCCCCTCTTGTGCAAGCAGTCTCTAGGCATGAGGGGGAATTGCAACAGAGATCCTACTTCTGTCTCTCGCAGCAGAGGTCACTCACAGGAGAGGGTGGGAACATCAGTTAGCTGATTCCTGATTGACAGGGGAACATGAGCCCCATCAGTTACAGCTGCTGCTTCCTAGCAAGTGGGAACTGGGGGGATCAGGACGGGATTCACTACATAGCACCAGAACTACAATGTTTACCCGTATGTAAATCCCCAACAGGGTTCTGGCCATTATTGGTTTGAAAAAAGTAAACAGCAGTCCAAGGAAGTCAAAGGAGATTGTGTGGAAGATGTTACCTATTTCCCAAAATCTATTTATGTTCCTTTCAGCACGGTACACAATCCTTTCAATGGGTTTACTTCAGGGACAACCATGTCTGGATCTGACACTACCATTTTATAGTCTTTTCCCCTTCATCCACTATGCTGTTATCCACTCATTATCTTACTTGCTCTTGTGGAAACAGACAAGTGCAATCCCTTATACCTGTGCAGCTCCCTCTTCGAATCCTTTAATCACTTCTTGTCTGCCAATCTTGAACCGGAAGGGCTTGTTCCGATCTCTGGAGGAATCAAACTTCTTTCCATTTTGTAGCATCCCTGTCAACACAACACAAACAATTTCTGTTCCAGTTAAGTCTGCTGTTATCCTCTGCGAGGGCAACAAACTAAAGAAGGCTTACTAAGTCAGAACAAAGAAACAGGTACAGCTGTTCTTTAAAGATCAAGCTAGGAAACAATCACAGACTGGGGCTTCTAGTTAACTGCACCAGCCCAGAGGCGCAGTGACTTATAGATGGTGGCAAGGCCTAGGAACAGAGTTTGGAAATTTTACTCTTTGGCCCACTACCAGAATTTCCCAGCCAACATGGCCTGTGAAGTTCTGGGAGTTACAGCCCCAAAAGTAACTTTTCCAAGTTCTTCCCAGAAGTCCCTACTGAGCCTTGAGCCATTTAATCATAGACATGGTAGAAAGTATTTATTTTACTTTCTTCTTCTTACCTGATCCTCTAGTGTTAATCTGTTGCAAGACACTTCCTGCTACACTATAATAGGACTGTATTTATCCTTCAAATCCCAGACTATGAATGGGTGACAAATTTCTTGCAATTACGTAACCCTCCCAGCAATGCTGTTGCCTGCTAAGACCCCAGAGAGTCATCCAGACAAATTGGCAACTAGGGCAGTCTGCACAAGGCTATCCAATTACAGACAAACAAGTTGCTCTTTATATATTCAAGGAAAAGATGACACAAGCAAGTAAGTAAATAGACAGATAAATTAATAAATAAATGCCCCTGACGCCAAAGAAGTACTTCAAATGGGAGTGTACTTATGATTTATCATTTACTTATTTGGAAGTAAAATTTTCTCCACCTCTTCTTCCCTAGGGTTGAATCCAGACTTGTTATATTTGATACAGACCCACTGAAAATCAACAAGACCTAATTTATACATAGCTAGCTTCAGAGAACCAGTGTGGTCTAGTGGTTTGAGCACTGGACTACAACTCTGGAGAACAGGGTTCAAATCCCCACATAGACATGGATAGCCACTAGGTCACTTTGGGCAAGTCACTCAGCTTGCAGGAAGGCAAAAGCAAAACTCCTTCTGAGCAATGCTTGCCATGAAAACCTTGAGATATGGTCATCTTAAGGTCACCATAAATGACTTGAAGGCACACAACAACAACTTCAATTAAGTCTGGATCTAAACCAGGGAATGACAACTAGGGCATTCTAAATGATGCACCTTCCCCCATCCATCACCATTCGCTATGCCGGTTAGGACTGGAGGTCAAAAACACCTGGAGTGCAACAAGTGCTCACCCAAAGAGATCAGGACAACAAACCTGATTTTCCTCTCTGTCTATACAACAGTATTGTGAAGTAGCTGTGCTGAGACTGGCCCAAGGTTACTCTAAAATTCTATGAAGCACAGGAAATACTTTATGAGGACTTTCAGATTGTAAAGATATGGCCACAAATACTTGACCATTTTCCTTATTTGATAAGAGTAAGAAACTCAAATGTATCTCTATGATTTTGCTCTTCAGTTACTTTAGTATTGTCTGGAAAGATTTTTGTCTTATGTTTAGCAGGAATTTGCTCTGCATACTTATGTCAAGGTAACTGCTGCCAACTTTTCACTATAAGTTTTGTTAACACCCAGAGTCAGAGACCAAAAACAGGTTATAATACAGTAATGCAGACTCCTCGGATTTTCTTAAATCATTCTTCCAAGGTTAAAGATCTGCTACATTCAGCAAAGTTGCATATGATAGTCTGTGATCTTAAAAATTGCTCCTCTCAATTCAAACACAGACCTTTCTCACTACACTATTGTAATGTTACGATTCCATTTCAACGACCATGGTTGCATCCTGGGATTTGTAATTTGGTCAGAGGAACTCTCAGGCTGAGGAGCCTAAATGCCCCTTCCTCAACTACCAGTTTCAGGATTCAACAGGATGTTGTCATGGCAGTTTTAGTGGAATCACCACACTATCATTGTCCAATGTGAAAGGGCCCTTGATGCATAATCACAAATAAAGGTAACATTCCCAATTTTTTGAACAGGGTTATAGCCATTTTGAGCATCTCTTCCTGCTGCCACCACAATACATGTGGATGTGACCACATATAGCTTCTCTCCAAACAACAAATTTCCCATGGAACTCCAGAATATACTAATTGCGTCTTGACCAGTGTCATGTAAAGCATTTCACAGCTTCAGTGTGAGCAGAGAACTGGTGAGTTGGCATGAATGATCTCTATTCTTTTCCTTCTCAGTCAAATACCCTCAAAAATGATCTCTTCAACCCTCTTTTTTCCTCTCAGAAAGGTAAAATATATACAGGTTCTGTAAATGGTTAAATAGCTCTTTTTTCTCATTCCGTCATCAAATCCAAGGATGTAGCTAACGGGGGGAAGGACAACGTGCCTCCCCCCCAGGTAAGAATTTCATCCCTGCCAATGAATTTTCCTTCAGTTTCCAAATTTCATAGCATTGCAGAAATGTAAAACTTCAATACAATTGGCATACAATTGGAATCCAAAGAAAAGGGGCAGGCACAGTTACCAAGGAAACACAAACACAGCAAAAATAAGAGTTTTATGCATGAACAATGTTCAATGTCTCATTCTCTGCAGTACTAGAAATTGGGGAACAATTTCATTTGAGGGACATGCCCTCATTTTGCTTCCCCCTGTAGCTACACCCTTGCTCAAATCCTCTGTTAAATCTTAAATCATCCACAGCTGCTCTACCTATTTTTTTACGTTAAAGAGTATAGGGTTCAACTTAGACCTGGCTCTACCTTTAGATAGAGTCAGGCATCCAATTTCTATCATCAGACAACATGATTCACTAGAAAAGATGATAATGCTGGCTAAAGCCATGTAGTTGTGAAGTTGAGTGGTACCAATATGCTGATGATAACAATACACCAATTCAGTGATGACACTCAAATCTATCTCACCTTTCCATTTGATTCCAAGGGTGCTGTCTCAGTACTGGACCAAAGTCTGCCATCAGTAATTTACTGGATGAGGGCAAACAAATCCAAACTTAATCCAGACAAGACAGAGGTGCTCCTGGTCAGTCAAAAGGCAAATCTCAGGTTTGCAGCTTAGGTGTTCTCCTAGACTCAACTCTGAGCCTGGATGCCCAGGTTTCAACAGGGGCCAGGAATGCATTTGCACAGCTAAAACTGGCGTGCCAACTGTGCCCATTCCTTGTGAAGTCAACACATGTCTTGATAACATACTGTTGGGAATACCATAATGCACTCTATGTGGGCCTGCTTTTGGAAACTGTTCAGAAACTTCAGCAAGTCCAAAGTATTTCTGTCAGAAGCCTGTTACAGAGAGAATATAACTTTTCATTAAAAGCCACTCAGTGTTTTAATAATGCTTGGCTACAGTAACACTAAGTCTGTTAATGAATAACGGGCACAATGTTACAAAATCACCTCCTTCCTGGACTTATTAGAAAACCTTTTGGGTGTCCTAATTTTTGACAACTGTAATGCATTAGCATTTACATTAGCATGATTTAACATTCTACCTTTTGCTTTATTGGAGGAAAAATACAAGAGTGTCCTGTATCATGGGTGTATTTGTCCCAGTGCAAATGAAGTGGTAGAAACTCTCAGCCATGTCCTTTCATATTTCTCTTTTTACCAAGACAGAGGTCTTGCTTGAATCATACCTAATTTACAGAATAGTCACAGCAGGAAAGAAGAATTCTGTCTTTCCCTTCTGCTCTCCACCAAGGATGTGCACAGATTACAGATAAAGTTAGATAAGGTCACTAAATTTTGCGCAACTGCCATTGTGGCCTGGAGAGAGAAGATAACTCAGCAGTAGATAATGATAATAAAGTGTTCTCATAGAAGTAAGCAGGTAGCCATGTGACCTATGTGGGGCTGGTGGGATTATGTACAAGCCTTGGGTTTAGGTAGAGTGTTGTGACTTACTTTGTTTTATTATTAAATGTGAATTTTATGTGTTTCTTTTATTTCTTGTTCTTCTACTTTACATTCCTTATGTTAAAAATTGTCTTTTTTTAATGCTGATCTCTGAATGTAATAAATTATTAATTTATTGTTCAAACAGCTTCCCTGGCTACCAGTTCATTTCCAGACACAATTCAAAGTGATGGTCACGACCTGTAAAGTCCTATAACAGCTTAGGTCCAGACTAGCTGAAATACCAGAGGAGGGCTTTCTCTTGGTCCTGCCACCATCCCAGGTTTGCTTGGTGAAAATATGGCTGCTTCCACCCTCTGGAATTCCCTTCCACAGTCCCCTTCCTGTTCTCCTTTTGCTAGCAGGTAAAGACCTTTTTGTTTAAGCAGGCTTTTTAATGTATAATTGCTTACAGGGAGGTTCTTGTTGGGTATGTGCTTTCTAATCCAACTCATTCCAAAACAGAGATTACAATAATTACTTTAATCATAGAATCATAGAGTTGGAAGAGACCACAGGGGTCATCCAGTCTAACCCCCCACCATGCAGGAACCCACATCAAAGCACTCCCAACAGATGGCCATCCAGCCTCTGCTTAAAAACCTCCAAAGAAGGAGACTCCACCACACTCCATTCAGACAGCATATTCCACTGCCAGATAGCTCTGACCATCAGGAAGTTCTTCCTGAGGTTCAGATGGAATCTCTTTTCTTAAAGTTTGAATCCATTGCTCCTTTGGAGCAGCAGAAAACTTTCCTTTTTAACTTTTGTATGCCTTTTAAATCATTTTATTCTGTTTTAATGTGACAATTTAAAAAAAAATATTGTTACAGTCAGCCCTCCACATTTGCAAGTCTGACATTTGTGAATTTGATTATTCATGAGCTATATGCATACCTTCCTTCCCTGTTTGGGAAATGATGAGAGAAGATAGGGAAGGGCGAGGAGATGGAAGGCACTCGTGTGCCTTCCTTCCCCACTGGGGCAAAGGACAGGGAGAAGGCAGGGAAGGGTGCAGGGAGCAGGGATGGAAGGCACGCATGTGCCTTCCATCCCCACGTCCTTCTCTGCCTTCCCTCATTGTTTTCTGAGCAAGAAGGGAAGGCATGCACAGGTACAAGAAGCACAGGGACAATGTTCCCTCCCTCGCTTGGGTAAAGGACAGGGGGTGGAAGGGGAGAGGGATGGGAAGAGAAGGAATTTGTGTGCATTCCCACACTTGGGCAGGAGGCACAGAAGATATTCACAGTTTATCACTTTTGTGAGTGTCCTGTGCCCCAAACCCTCACCAATACAGAGCGCCCACTTTAATAGATAGATTCTTTATTGATTTACTGTTAATTGATTGTTTTTGACCAGCTGCCTTGGGTCCCACCCCAGGAGAAAGGCTCAATCAAGAAAGCCACGGCCCTGAGTTTGCAGGACTTGAGCAGGGAAGTTGATGACCAAGACTTGTAAAAGTCTCTCATTTATGGTCACCGTAAGTCAATGTGCAGTAAATAACAACAACACGGATCTTCCCCCGTTGGTTGAAAAATATTATAACTATTCAAGATTCTGGTGCCCACTCATTCCCATGGCTTGAATAGTTCATGCAGTACCCAAAGAATTCACTCTTCTGTTGTAATCACATTTTAAAGCTATGAAATCTGGGGTTTTGAACAGAACCTCATAATCCTTTTATCTTCCCCAGAACACTCAGTTCTGATATCCTGAGGTTTGGCTGGTGCCGCCAAAGTAAAGGCCCAGAACGCAGCATTTAGGCATCTTGCTTGGTGCTCCTTTCCTATGGGTTTCCCCACACCCTGGTCTCATCTCTAGGTGATCTGCTGGGATATCTAGAAACATGTCTTCCCAATTCTATCATATCTTCTGGGGTTCTTATCCTACAAAATGTAACTTCTTTTACCTGCTCTTCTACAGTATGAAGAGATCTACATTGGAAAACAGGTTTTTTTGGAAGTCCACATAAGTGCAACTCCTCCATGGTAGTCCACTGGGCAAGGACTGCAACCACACTCCCTCTTTGTCTAGTGCTCCACCACGTAATTTAATCTACAAACTCCAAGATGTCACAGCCAGAATGGTCAAAGTTTGGGGATTCTAGGAGTGCAAAACATCTGGTAGATGTTTCAAAGGGATCACAATAAAAAACTGGAAGATGATAGAAAGAATTAGGAATACACACAAGAGACATCAAAGTGAGTGTGTGTGTGTGTGTGAGAGAGAGAGAGAGAGTGAGTGAATGAGTGAATAAGAGGGAGAGGGAGAGGGAAATTAGAGATCACAACAGTTTTACCCACTCTTTTCACCACAGTGACCCAGCAGCTGGGCCAGCCATGCCATTGTGCTTCATGCGTGGCTGGAAACAAATTACAGCAGAACTCTTTTCTCTGCCTCATATTCTTCTTCCCATTCCTGCCTTTCTCTCTCCTCTCCTGCAAAACCTTGGAATCCCTATTTGTACAACTCCAATCTCAGCAATGATCCAGGAGACTTTAGTCATCTTGTTCAGGTTCAAGTTATCGATTAGCAGAATAGTGAGCTCAGTGAACCCAATGCATGGATAGATTTGGTGTTTATTTGGCCTTCTGCTCTACATGGGTTAACAGGACTAGGACTGTCCATTATCTTTTTGCTAATTAAGCTTCTATTAGAAACCTAATAAGACATCTTACTGTTAAGATTCCTTCTTCTGGGTGGGTCTCAGGTTTGACATATGCCCTAATCACTTATTTGAGAATTTTAGCAAATGAATGCCACAGGAATAAATGGGAGGAATCTTGCACTGAGTTTGCAAGCACTCTTCTTCAGTATCTTCCCAAATTAAACAGAACACAAGATCACATTAGACATAGCAGGGCAATCATATCTGTTAAATCATCTGTGAATAAGTGTAAGTGGGTAAGTGACTGTAAATTTCAATTCAAAAAGGATCTGCAAGATTTTAAGTGATGTATCTGAACACCACCTGCAGAATATTACTTTCCAGTCCCCACACAAGTTCAATTATGGAACTTTTCTTTAACCCTGGTTCCATAAATTATCTTACACAGGGACTGAGCTAGACTGAGAGAATAGCATGTATTTATTTTATTCTGTGTCTTCATGTCGACTCCAACTAATGACAAGTTATCCTAGGGTTTTCTTGGCAAGATTTGTTCATAAGAGCTTTGCCACTGCCTTCCTGAAAGGCTGAGATAATGTGGTTTGCCTGAGGTCACCTGGCGGGTCTTCACATCTGACAGGGGATTTGAAACCTGGTCTCCTGGATTTCTACTACAACACTCATACCACTATGCCATACTGCCTCAAGAAAATGTTACGGACTGACAAATATGAAGAAGTCAGATGGAGAAGCATTTGTTTTTATCTAGATTTTATTTAGCTATATTTATATCCCATATTTCCTACAAATTCAAGAGAGTTGTCCACATGGCTCTTCCTTGCCTTCACTTCATCCTGAGCAGAACCCTTTGTGGTACTCCTAGCTGAGGGGGAAATAGCAAGTCAGGAGGCACACAGTTCCAGTCTAACATTCCAGCCCCATATTACATTTACTGTGGATCATACTCCTCTTTCTGTATAAAACTTAAGCGTACCCCATGGAGGAGGCATAATCATGACTCAATAAATATTGCTGCCTCTGACACATCTAACTTAACTTCCATGACAAATTCCTAAATAAATGTGGTGTGGCTAATATTCTGACAATGATATTGAGATTATAATTAAAGCAGATGCAAAACATTCAGTGCCACAAGAAATATGGCTGGAGCAGTGATGTGCTCGTTCATCAGGCAAACCCAGAACTTCCAAGATACTTTTAAATCTAATTGGCAAGGAAACAGTGTGAACATCTGCTAAAACGCCAGTATCGCTCCAGTTGTTCTGAACCACAGCCTACAAAGAGTATAGTAACACCATAGTAGTTCTAAGCATTTTGTCTATATTCTAGGTACATGTGCTACTGAGCAGAGGAAGCTATCCATTTCTGATTTTTTCGATCCCGAATTTTTATTTGCTTTCAAATCCTGATTGGGGCTCCTCCATGCAACTGAATAAACTGTACCTTGTGATTTTGGAACTGACGATTCTGTCACCTGCTATTAATAGCCCTCACTGTGAGCCAATCAGGATTTTTACAACCCAATATGGTTTCAGCTTCAGACTTGCTTGTCATCTCCAGCGCAGGCAGGCACTAAGGAGTGCAAGTTTTTTTGCAAGGCTTGCAAGTTGAATGCTACTTCTCATGTCCTCTTTTGATCCATGCAGCACGTAGGGACTTAATGTTGTGGCTGCAGCACTGATTACTTTGAAACTATTGCTACAGAGACATCAGTCTGCAGGATAATGTGTCTGGAATCAACATTTCAAGGGGTCTGTGGAACATCTTGGTATTGACAGGATATGCGGTGAAATTTGTTGGGGGCACTTTCAGAGCAGAATGGTAAAAAAACACACTTAGCCATTCCAGATTATGAATAATCACTGCATTTTGCGCACTGACATCATCTGCTCTTGGATCTCGGGAGAGTAGGCATTAGTTTCCTAATTTTGTCTGAGTGTTCATAAATGCATAAATATAAACAGTAAACATAATGTATAAAAAAATTCCCTTACCTTTTCCCGCAGCAAAAAAAGAGAAAGTATAAAAAGGGGGTGAGAAGAAATAACTGAAAAAGAAGTTGCCAATATCATGCAGGGAGCAACATTTTGTTCTCACATTCAAAGCAAGTGGTACAGGAAAAGTCAGGTTTTCCTCTGCAACACTCCTGTATTTAGCCTCAGAAGTTATTCAAATTTGCCTTCCACAATTGATAATCCTAACCTCAGTTGTGTAGACTACATGTCTCTTATTGAAAAGAATACATCATATTAGCTCTTACTTTTAACCACCTCACTCCACCCCATTTTCTTCCCGAAGCTTGTACAATTCCCAACAGAAACATTACCAAAGATACATATATACATGCATATATATATACACATATACATGCATATATATATATATATATATACACACACACATATACATATACATATACATACACATACATACATATATCCACTTCAATCTAAGCAATCCCTTGAGTCCATGCAATACTCTCCTCTAATACACCTGCACACACATCTATCTGTGGTTATGACTTTGGTTTTCTTGCACATACATAATGGTGCCTGTCAGAACTTGATAAGTCTACTCCAGGGTTTGACTGCCAGTCCCAGATGCCACTTCTGCATCTTCCTCCCTCATTCCCTGCATTTTCATTTGCTGCAGTGGTATTGGGAGTTATGTCCAGGTAGAGGGCCTAAACAAGTAGGACTGGCCCCAGGCAAGAGACCAACTGCATTTGAGGAAACGAGGAAGAGGAAGAAGGAAACTGGCTGTCATCTCTGCCAGGTCTGGGTACTGAAAAGAAGAAAGAGACCACAGCAAATATAAGAGGAAACTCAAGCAGGCTCTTCTGGCATCAGCTGCTCTGGCCTTGGCTCATGAGAGGAGGGAAGGAGGAAGAAGGTGAGGTATCAGGGAGATGGAGAAGAAAGGAAGAGAGAGAGCACAGCCCAGACCTCTTGCAGAGCTCTGTGTGCTGCTGGCTTCAAAGGGCAAGAGGAGACTGAAGAGAGTGAGCGCAGATTTGGTCCCTTGCTGAGCTCTAAATGCTGCTGGCTTCAAAGAAGAAGCAGGAAAATATACAGAGCTCCCAGAGAGCCAACAGAAGACTCTCATCAGGAGGCTGCCTCATGTACAATTTGAGGGGATTTGGAAATTGGGATCACTTCTTCTTTGAAGCCAGTGACATGCAGAGACCACCAAGTGATCTGGGCAGCACTCCTCCCTTCTTCTTTCTCTTTGTCACCCCTCCGCCACTCCTTCCCTTTCGTTCCCTTCCTCCTGCCCAGAGTCAGAGGCAGAGCGGGCAACATGGCGCACTGCTACCAGTAGAGCCATCCCCCAGAGTTTCAGCAACTTGTCCAGAGATCTGGGTTTGGGTTCCAAAAGATGGGAGTTTAGATGGAGACTAAAAGCCTCGGAATTCTGTTCAGCTAACATCTGTCCAGTGAATTCATCTACATTTATCTGATAAGGTAGCTCACACACACACACATACACACACACACATGAGCCGGTGTGGTGAAGTGGTTTGAGTCATGGACTATGATCCTAGAGACCAAGGTTTGATTCCCCACTCAACCCACTGGGTGACTCTGTGCATACCACACACTGTCAGCCGCAGAAAACCCTGGGACAGGTTCACCTTAAGGTCACCATAAGTTGGAAATGACTCAAAGACACACAACAACAAAAATACGTATGTATATATACATGTGTGTGTGTGTGCGCGTGTGCATGTGTGTGCGTATGTGTGCGTGTGCATATTATATATATATATATACACACACACACACACACACACGTATATATATCCAACTGTACACCAAGATATCCAGATGCAATTATTTATCCCAACTAGAACAGAACCACTGAATCAATGGCATTTACACAGAGAGAGACTTGCCAAATTCCCCTTGATTCAACAAGTCTACTCTTACTGCAACTAACAATGGAAGTCAAGCCACAAAATTACTAAAATCATTTCTTAAAATTCTCTAAATTAAAATTAAATTCTCTAAATTAAAAGTAGTATTTCTATTTATTTATTGAACTTTTATATCACCCAACCACAAAAATTCTTAGTGCATTATGTATATACGACCAGCCCTTAGAATAGTTACCCTTTTGGACTACAAATTCCAGAAAGTTCCAGCCAGTGTGGCCAAATGGATAGTGACCATGCTGGCTGGGGATTCTGGAAGTTTTAATCTGATGAATAACATTTCTAAGATCTGTTTATAACCTTACTTGATGACGTTATCTGAAAGTCTGCAGGCACTGGATCAAGCAGCCTAGTGGAGCACAAACTCCCCTGTTCAAAATAGAGAGGTCCAGAGACACACCTCAAGCAACTAAATGAGTGTGATATGCAAACCCTTGGATTACAGCTGCTAAAGTCAGGACAGGATTGCTAGGCATTTAACAAGCAGCAGCACAGAGCTGCTGGCCAGAGTGATCTCCTTTCTACAGCTACTTAATCCAAACCCAGGCATGATGCACTGGAGTTTTCTTCAAATACTGCTGCAGCATCTTGCTATAGTGACCACAGCTAGATTAAAATGATGAAATAGCAAACTGCATTATGTGATAGATGAGCTCTTTGACAGAAAAGTCAAATTCCTACAACCAAGAATGAACTACCTCAAACATCCTAGAAACTAAGCAAGCTTTCTGATAATTAAAAAACAAAACAAAATTAATAATGAAAAGTGTACAGTATACTTGCTGCCTATCAGTAGTCCTTCATCTAACATATCTTGGGAAGTCATTTTTCTCTGGCCACTGGATGGTTGTGCTGAAGACGATTGTGCTCTGTAATCAAAGCTATATTAACAGTAATAGTGTTAATTAATCAACACTTTTCTCAAAGAGCTGACTGTGATAAGCATCTCAACCGCAAGTTGTTATTGTTGTTGTGTGCCTCCAAGTCATTTCTGACTTACGGCAATCCTAAGGGGAGCCTAACATGGGGTTTTCTGGGGCTGAGAGTGTATAATTTGCCCAAGGTCACCCAGCAGGCTTCCACTGCCAAGTAGGGAATCAAACCCTGGTCTCCAGGATCACAGTCTAATGCTCAAACCATGCTGTCTCTCTCTCAACCACATACAGGAAGAAACACAGTAGGACTCCCATATCCACAGGGAATCGGTTCCAGGGCACCCTGGATAGGAGATAGAAGGTACGAGAGAATGCCCTGTCCCCTGCCTACCCCTGGCCGATCGAGGTGGCGAGGAGCTGCAGCAGGAGCCACCGTGGCAGGATCGCATTCCTCGCTCCTTTCCTGCCTGCCACCACCGTGATCAGGCCCCAGGCAGGAGACGGCGAGGAGCGTGATTCTGCACTCCTCGTTTCTCTCCTGCCCGCCGCCACTGCAATCGGGCTGGAGTAAGGGGCAGAAGGCGGTGAGGAGTGTGATCCTGCACTCTACGCTTCTCTCCCGCCCACCGCTGCCACAATCGCAGCAGTGGCAGGGAGCCAACTTTGGATAACTGAATCAGCGGATAATGAATCCATGGATATGGCGGTCCTAATGTACTAATATCCAGCTGGACTAGCAGCCTTCTTTCTGGTTTGTTCTCCATGAAAATTATTCTACAGGAAGGGTTGACAGACAATGAGGTTTGTGGTCCATAATTAATGAACAACTCAGCACTCTAACAGCTGCATGTAATGATCCGATCCAATGAAACAGTTACTGTATATGGCTGGCATCTCTACCAGATGATGAATACAGGCACATTGTTTAGTGGAATAGTGAGGATAGGAGGGGAGGAGTGGGTTACATACTAATATGTAATGGCAGCATGTGGTCACTCTGTGATCAAGAGGAAGTCCTTCAGAGATGTGTAAAGCCATAACATGATGATGGAGTAAGAAACCTTTTTTGGCCTGGGTGCCAAATTCAAATTAGGGAAGGATCTTGAGGCCACATGATACCAGTGGACACTTTACACTAAGGACAGAGGGACATTGGCCAAAACAAAGCAGGCAGGACCATATGCAATTCTCACCAATTTGGACACCAAGCACAGAAAAAGCATAGCTCATTCCATGCACATAAAACTCAGTGCAAAAGCGCTGCTGCCTGCCAAGCAGAGCTGAGATCTATCCACAGTATTTCATGTTACCTATGTTTAAAAGCCCTCTTATTTCTGATCACTGATCAGAGGTAAAAGCAGGTGAGACTTGGCCTTCAGGGGCTGCATCCACTTGGACGTTCCCCAGGCTCAACTGTAACCTGTGCTCTGTCATAATGAACATGCTCAGTGACTTTAGACCAGCTGGCCATCTCTTAGCTCAGCATCAACCTTTTTCTGCAATAAACCTACAAAGCTGCTTCAAGCACAACTGAGATCACATATGCAAAGCACTCTGAAAAACAATGGTTTTATTTTGTGGCTGTTCTTTTTTGTTTTACATTTTACATTAGTGCTTCATCATATTTGTGTGTGTTATAATCTTAAAGCTTCATTTTGTGAACATCCCAGTGAACTTTGCAACTACCTGGTATTAAAATGTAAGTAATAACATTCAAATAAATCCAATTTATAGAAAATATGGCTCATTTATCAGTGAGTTTTACTTCTGCTGTATCTCAGATGTGCCACCTTTGTGACAGTTTGCTTCTATGTGATCTTTATTTTCATTTTTGTGGTTATGAGCAGCTGCTGCTTGGTTAGTTGTTTATCAGTCTAATGGATTCCCAGATGCGGAGGAGGCAGGTACAATGCCAAATGAGACATAGGGTGAGGTTTTTTTTTTAAAGGGTTTTAGGAAATCCTACTTTGCAGTGCCAAAGAAAGTTAATGTTCTACATTAGATTTTGCAAATATGCTGTTTTGAAGCAGAATAGTTACCATCTCTTTCATTTGTTCCTCATCCTGTCAATATTAGAAAGTATCATCTTTCTCTCTTTTCCATTTCTGAATGAATTTAGAGGTTATAAATTAGGTGAACTAACTTCTAGCGCTGTCAAAAATTTTGGAGGTGGCGACATCCAAGTTACCAGACATATATCTGTACACCCCTGACACATATTTAAAATTTCCCTTCCTGACAGATAAAAAAAGCTACACTAGGGTTAGTAAGTTCAATGTGAAGCAACTTGATCACTTACAGATGGGTCAAACATTCATAAAATTGGAGTAGCTATGTTCTGGAAACACTTTGACAGATAGACACAATCCTTTCCAAGGTTAAATCCTGGGATATGGGTTCTGCTACTTTATAGTGCTTGATTGGCTGGCCTTGCTGATGTCAGAATTCTTTTCTCCACTTCATCACCCAAGCAGCAAAAATTCATTGTAGCATAAAATAAACATTTAGGGCCTCTCCACATTACACTGTTACAGTGCTATTACTCCACTTTCAACATCCTATGGAATCCTGGGGTTTGCACTTTAGGGAGAGGCCTTTAGAATTCTCAGCCAGGAGCTCTTTGGCCTCAGTAAACTACAAATACCAGAATTCCACAGGATTTTGAAAGTGGAATAATAGCACTGTAACAGTATAGTGCGGAAATGACCTTAGTGTTAAGAATAGTTACAGACACAGTATATTGTAACACCCCAGTTTCAAACAAAGAACATCTCTCCCTGAGCTCTTTCCATACTCTTACCTCCCAAAATCTTTACTGATTTTATTTTCTATCTTCTTGTCTGAATGTTTTAATTCAATAATTAACAAGGAGGACCAGTCACACTTTACCACACTGAACCCAGCAATCAACAACACATTTGCTTGTTCATTATAGTAGTCACCTAGAGGTCCAATCTTAAGAGGAAGGTGAGTGCGGGGTCAACCTGGATTGCAGATCCATCACAGTGACAAATTAACATCTGATTCCTTAAATGCAAAATGTCATTTTGATTTTTTTTAATTGAAAGAGACTGAGAAACCTCCTGAAGAATGTGTAAGAAGGGACAATACAGACTACACAAACAGAATGGATAGTTAGGGTAGAGAAGGTGGGAGGAGGGAAAAAAACATCATGCTGACTACTGTTTAGAGGTATGTCTATCTGCATGTTGTACAGACACCTAGCAGAGTGAATGTCTGCTCTTGGATTAGCAAAGGGGAATATTTCATTATCTGTCAAAAGTCAGCATAGTGTAATAATTGGAGGGTTGGACAGAGGCTCAGAGATCCAAAGTAAAATCCTTCACTGAACTCCAAAGACCACTGGATGAGAGCTCATTCCTCCCCCTGTTTCAGAGTTTTTTAACTTCACGAATCTTACCCTGAATACCTCAGAAAGCAATGTCCCATTTTCCTTCCCAGATGACAACCAGAATGCAAAGCCAGCCCCAAACAACAATGGTTCCCCAAAACAAGTATATAAATATTCATAGTGAGAAGAGGAAAGCAAGTGCTCAATTATGGGTTGTGGAAGACAGATTTCTGGCTGTGTTCAATCCAGAAATGTATTAGCAGAAGCAGTTGTATAGCATTTTTTCATTTCTCAGAAATGTTCTGGAAGACTTGATGAGAATCTGTGGATGCCACTCACTCCTGTTAATTCTTCAATTAGAGACCTCTATCACTTCTGCCATTCTTCCTGGCACATCAATGATATTCAGTTTTCACCAGCTTGTAAATTGTCATTTCAAGCTTTACAAGAAGCTCAGGAGGGTAACTATAGAATTCTGAAATACCGCCCGCCAATTAAACAGCAGATAAATATTTTAAAGGAAGCTACTTCATGCTGGGAAATTTGGCAAGCTCACTGAAGACAATCCATAACAGATGAAACAAATGTACATCCTATGTGGATTAACTGAAGAGGAAAGATTTGGAAGGTGGGAGGGGAGAAATAAAAGTAGTGAAACTAGGGCAGTGTGAGCCGGAGTGACAGAAAAGAAGTGTACCATTTCGCACAGCAGTGGCATAGGCCCATTTTGTTGAAAACTGTCCTCAGGAAATTCCTGCCTTTCTTAAAGAAAGATATCACTTATTACTGAAGTAAGAATCTGCCCCCAGGCAGCAAAAAAGGGCTGACAGGCTTGGGTCTAGCTTTTGCTGGCAGGGAGCCATCCATGCAATGAAAGGTTTAAGAGAACTTTCAGCTGGTGTCTCTGTGCCAACAACAGATACAAACAGCAAAAACATTTACAGAAGGAAAGTGAGTTGAGACCGGAAGGTGAGAAGTCAGGCCAGTGCTTAGTATAAACATGAAACAGCAACCAGAGAACCTAGTGATCTTCATCGGCTTACCTCAACCTGTGGACAAGAGTGTCTGCCCAAGGAACCCTGACAGATGGGGGAAATTGCCTTAATTCAAAATTCATGCCTCCCCCTAGCAGGAGATCTCTTTTCACACATACTATTCAGCCCAGTCTCTCCTCTTCCCATAAGGAATATATTAATAGCAACACACTCATACTGTACATACTGTAAGAACGCAAGCATTCCCAGAGCAAGAGTGAGAACAGAGCTGGGAAAAAAGCAAGGCAAACACAAAGGCACACATAAACACACACACACACACAAATATTCACTTCAGGATCTCCCAACTCCTTCAGGTCATCCATTACATCCTGTGCTTCCTCTGAGCTGTCTTCCATAAGAAGACAGTCCAGAAAACTCAGTAATCCCATGCTCTGACAAGATCGAGAAAGTAGAAAAGTAGGCTATGGAGCAAGCAATGTCCTTCCTGCACCCCTGACTGCTGAAAACTATGGGTGATTCACTTCTCTAGTCCCTCACTCTACCCCACAAAGGCTTGCTCTGACAGATACTGCTAGAATATAACACTTGTTAATATGGTAACTGTAGAATACCTCCTAGATTAATGAACACCCAGTGGGTCCCATTGAGGCACTGGGCAAGCCTGCCAACAACTACAGAACAATTTTCCATTGTAATTAACAGGATTGACTTTTAGTGACAATTGTGTTATATTTATATACCGTTCCATGAGTATCTAACATCACACGCATTCCTTCAGCATTCTGATATTACACAAGCAAATAGCTAACCCCAGCTGACATAAAAATCAGGATTTCTGGCCTGAGATATTGGCCACAATGAAGAACAGCCAGATACCAACTAATATTGAGTACCATTCAGTTCCCAAATATACTCTGTCATCTTTCTTAATGGACAGAAAGTACTCCAAAGTATGGCAATAAATTCCACAAAGACAAACCACACATCAATTCAGGCTAAGCATAATGTAATGAAATCACAGCAGCAGAGCACAGTAAGAAATGCAAGAAAATCCCCAGAGGTTCACAAAGAATACTACTTTCAGCTAAAAATGCAATTACACTGCTTTCCAAACCTAGACATTCTGAGAAGTACTCTGGCTCATTTAAAAACAAAAAATATTTAAAAGATGTTCTCATGATTTCCTAGCAGAAGGAATAATTCCAAGAATGCACAACAAGATAAGTTGTACTGGCATTTTTGTATGTTCAGTTCTGTGAATGATAAAACTCCTCTTGTGAAATGCTAAGCCCCATTTCCCAATGGAATACAGAAGGATGTAAGCATGGCAAGGCTTCCAAGGCATCACACGTTTACAGACAGGCTCCAGGCACTGGGGGCTGGAAGGGGCTGATACAAACTTGTAATACGGGTCCCCTTCACACACTGACACCAGAATCCTATTTTTCGAAATATACACTTTCACGACCCATGAAAAGAGTGTTTTCATGTTTGCTTTTTCCTGCTAAAATTATTGTTACATCATTTCCACTTCTGGAAAATACCCATCTTTGTTACTTTTGTTTACTAATAATGTCCAGCCCAAGACTCCTTGACAAGTTAGCTAGCTATTTTGCAACTTTCTTGTCATTAAGAAAAGGATTATCTGGTCATTTTTTTTATTATTATTATTCTAATAGATCAATTTGGCTGGAAATATTAAGCCAATTAACCTCAAAGCTTTATTTTGCTGCCTTTCCTGTTGCAAAATTATAAATTAGTGCCTCAAATTCAATTTTCTTTTCTAAATTCACACTCAATAAACAAAACACCACTTTTGAATTGCTGCCTCTTGGTGCTGTTGTTAGAGGTGCAAGACCTCACCAGAAAAAGAGAGACAGCAACCTTCTGTATAGAAAAATACAACAAAATCCAAGTTGGTACTTGGCTGTTCCTCACTGTTATCTGTTTGCTTGTATAATCCATGACTACCTCTGAATATAATCTCTGTAAGGCTATCCTTCCAAGTATCTTGCTTCTTATGGCAGCATGGGACCAACTGCTCAGCACCCTCTTACTCATCTACAGTGTCCAACACAGTACAGAGATCTAAAAAAGTCCATGGTTAATCAACCAGACACAGTCAAAGACTCAAAAGGTATATAACACTTACAGAAAAACTTCATCCTTTGCCTTTCAGAAAACTCAAATTGATCTAGGATTCATTCAGATGAAGCAGTTTTTATTTTATTATTATTTATCATATTTATGTGCCACCTTTTCTCTCAAAGTGTGACCCAAGACAGCTTTCTGTCACCATGCTTTATTCACAGAACCTTGCAAAATTTTGTCTTGCAAACCACTGTCTTATCTCACCACTTCTTCTTCTTTTTTTAAAATTGCTATAGAAAATGCATTATGGGGGGAAAGACAGAACAGCTGCAGAATGCCTTTTGACCTATAGTGCTAAAAGCACCTTGAAACACCCCTAATCCATGCCAAAGAAATTACTTTCCTGGGGGTCTGGTTCAGATATAGTTGTCCCTGTAGCTGCAGAGGCTCAAAAATGTGATAAAGGATGGTGCTTTTTTTCTTAAGAAAAACGTTTTTAAGTAGATTTACACGTATTTTCCATGTTGCCTGAAGAATTCTGGCAAATATACTACAGTTACTAAGTTCACTGAAATTTGAATGTGCTTTGTAGAAAACCAATACAATTTAAACCTGAGGTTTTCATAGTATTAGATCAGGCAATAGGTCTGGGGGCAAATTTTCTTTCCTTGAGAACCACTGGGAGCCACATGAACCATGCAAAATCCTAATATTTTTTTTTAAAAAAATCAAAAGTGGCCAGAGATCCACATCTGGTTTTGAAAACTTTTTTTAAAAATGTTAAAACAGTACAGGGACCCTAGGCAACTTATAAAAGGTGAACTGCCTCTCTTGGAGACTTCCAAGAGAAGTAGTCCATTCTTTGGGGAGGGGTGCTCAGAAAAAGGCTGGAAGAGACAGAAACTGTAAAATCACATCCCATGATTTGCTGATGCAGGTGTGGGAATGTACAAGAGAGTGATGTTGAGATATGGAATGAGTTTTACTTCACTTTGTAGTGGGGAAAAAGGAAAGTTGGCATAAACCTGCTTACAAGATTTATTACAATATTCGATGAGGATTCTCTCTGATTCCATGTAAGAAATATATGCAGCATGATAATTACTTTGCATTTATGCACTGCAATTCTATGCACTTTTACTGAGAAGCGATGCAGTTTGCAAGTGTTTAATCTTGTAGGCTTAAGACTTTAAAAGCAATAACAGAATTCCATGTAACTGGAAATGCATACTATTCTATCATTGTGTGACAAATAATACAATAAACTCCATCATAAAATAATGGGGGTGGGAGGATTTATCCAGAAGGACCCTCTTAATTGAAGCATTCTATATAAATTTAGCATGTTGCTGAATACAATTTATATGAACCCCAGTTCTGCAAGAGTCAAGTCAACATTCAGTTGTCAAAAATGTAAGTCACAGAAGAAGAGCTTTGGAACACAATAGATTGAATCCAATTGTGTCATTCTGTTAACAGGTGTAGATCCTCTTCACAGAAGGTGCCCCATGCAACATTTGGGAATTTCCCCTTCTTCTCAGCCCTTCCCCATTCCAGAGCTCACGGGAGGCTTCTCCAGTTATATTTATAACCTTTGTGGCAACTTAGAGGAATGGTCTGTTGATGGAAGCAATCGCACGGAAATCCACTCTCACTAACTGCCTTCCACTGGTACCCACTGGAACTTACAGATTCCAATCTATGCCATCATTTTTGTAAAGAAATTTGGGATAATCCTGCTCAAATATGTGATTAATAAATTGATCCATCTTTATAGGTACAAACTATAGTACACACACTTGCCTTGCCTAAATACATAGAACCTAGACACTAAAAAGTCTTTTTTTGTTTGATTGTTTAGGTCTGTTGCCCTGTTTTCATTACCATGTAAACCAGAATAATATTATCATCATCTTTTCAGAGAGGACTTTGTTTTGTTTGTTTTACCAGTTCTTGCAATCACAGCACTATCCAGGGCAGCCAGCTAGAAATACCTTTTTTCCAAATTGGTGATTCAAAGAAACAATAGAGAGGATTATTAATATATTATATAGAATCATACTGCATGCCAGAAGAGTTAGGTTTTATTATAACTCCATTAGTAATGAAGATCAGCACACCTAAGTATGCTGTCCAGTTCTAATTTTTCCACTGTGGTACAGTGTGTCTTCCTCTCCCACTACCTCAGAAGTGAGGCATCCTGCTGAGATTCATCAGAACAAATCCAGCAGTGTACACTGAAATAGTGCCTATGCAATTCCCTTTTGCATGGCATTTTTTAAAAAAGCCCTTCTCCTTAGCTCTGCTAGGCCAGAAAATGCAATAAAATTTTATGAATCATTTCTAATCCCCAATTTCATTCCATGCTGAGTCAGTGCAACAAGTAATAGTAAGAGCAAGCAATTAAAGGCTGCAAAGTCACAATGGAGTCAGAGCAGAGATCACATACGCAGAAGGATTCTTAATAATATTGTTACTAACAATATTTGAGATACAGAGATATTGCTCTATATGAAATTGTTTTTAGACCTTTAAGTTTATGTCACCATTTTTTCTGTTTTCATCCAATGTGAAATAAGCTTTACCGGAGATGACTTTAAGCCACTGAAACAAAACTGTGCTTGCCTCCAAGTGAGATGCCATTTTTCAGTTGTCCAGTTGCTGCTGGTGGCTTCATGTTAGCCTCAATGGGTCACTGAATCTGCCTTGGGTTTTAGTCTGAACCTTAAAGGAGCTATCCAAGGTACTGAGCACTATTCTCAAAACTGGTTCAACATTTTGGATAAGTCATTTAAGGTTGAGATGAAAGTCCAGAGTTGATTCATTGCCCCATGACATGGAACACTGGTTGTCTCACAAGGATATCCTAATAGTAATGAACTGTAGAATGTTGACCAGGTTAAGCAAGCTTTGGAAATCAAGAATGCTGTCTTTACAATGTTTCCAACAAATCAGTTTCTACACAGATCCTTCTGGAAAGCCAAGGGAAGAAGAGGAGTTACACATTGTGGTGGCAAAAATAAAACAAATGTTTTGAATTTACCTTCAGTTGTCAATTTTCTATAGAAAACTAATGGAAGTTTTTGGCACTGGCATGAATTCAACATAATATAGTGGCCCTCTAGCTTTTATTGTTGCTACATGCATAAAACTGTATCTGCACAGATGCGTTTGCCACTGGCCAAACAGAGCTCCCTTCCTCAATATGTGTCCCCCCAGATGTCTCACCAGCCCCAGCTGCAATCAGCATGGCCAACAATGGGAGATGAGAGCTGTAGTCCCAGACTTCTAGAAGGATCCACATTGTGGAGAATGGCACAGATCTTCAGGATGGTGTGGTGTAGGATGGGATGAGTACATGTGATTATATGCCTCCCTCCATCTACTCAGGAGGATATATACTAAAAGGCATGAAGTGGTGTTTTGATTTGGAACCAAAGGGGTAAGCTTTATAGCGAAGGACAGCTATGCAGAACCACAAAAAGAGCAATTTTTGAGTGGCATAATGCACATGTCATATACGGCAAATCTTCAGTTAAAGGTGGGAGTTATCATGGCCTGTGTGGCACTATGGAGTAGCTTTCAGAATTGGACCAATATGAGACAGCACCTTCTCATATTCCATAAAAGTTCCTATACAGATGATAGCCACATCATTCAACAGAAATACAGGATGACAAAACCAGATTGATTGCCTGTCACTTCTGAAAACTTTTGTAAAATACGGATAACAATTAATTACACCTGCTTCTCAAGGTTCTATACTATTTGCTGCACAAATAGGCCACAGGTAGTAAAATACCAGGCAAGAAGCTTTGGAAAACAAATTACATAACCAAGATCTATTTTCTGGAGGAAGTACACTATGTTTGCATAGGGGTGGTTGACTGAAAGGGGTGGTTGACTGAAAGTTCCTGCTCTCTTGCTTCCCCACCCACTATGTAACTTGCCAAAGACAAAAAAAGTGAAAGAAAATTTTCTGTGAAAACAGGGCTGGGAAAACAATTGCTTTCCAGATGTTTTGAATTACCATATCCCCTTACTGCCGGCCATGCTGGGGATCAATGATGGGAGTTTTAGACCAAAGCATCTCGGGGCGGAAGGTTCCACACCTTTGCAATAAAATTACTGGTCCTTTTCCTTTACAATAAGCACAGCAAACTCAGATGTTTAAGCAGTGGTTTTGAGCATTGGACTAAGACTCTAGAGAACTGGGTTCAAATTCCTGCTCAGCCATGGAAATCCACCAGGTGACCTTGGGCAAGTCACACTCTCTCAGCTGTAGAAGAAGATAAAGGCAAACCACCTCTGAACAAATTTCTCCAAGAAAGCCCTGTGATAAGTTCACCTTAGGGTCACCATAAGTTGGAAATAACTTGAAGGCATAGAACCACCATAACCACCACCACAATAACTTTTCATAGCAGCCAGAAGGATGTATGGGATGTGGACAAAAAAGCAATCACCACCAGAAAATACTTGCCTAAGTAGCAAGACCAGCAAGTAGAAATTACTTTTGTTTATCCTATTATTGATTCACTATTTTTCATTTAAATCTCCATTAATAAATTCCCCTGAAGTACCAATGCATGCTTAATAAGCAAAATGGGAGATTTCAGTGACTGCACCAGACATCGTGAAGCCAACAAATTGCTTCTATGGGGTCTCAGAAGATCATGTTTTGTGCTGAGCAGACAAATACTGTTTGCTATCACAACCTTCTGAAGAAAACAGAACACTTGGTAATGTACTTTCAGAAGTGATTAGCTGCCACTAAAATTCTCAAAGAAATAGGAAGTCTTCCATCTTTCAAGACACGACAATTTAAAGAGACTGATGACTTAGCAAACAAAAAATTCCCATGAAGCTCTGCTGTTATCCCCTCTCACCTGGGGGTTAAAAAATGTCTCAAAATAATACTTCATAAAAGGGGAAAAAAACATGAAAAACAAAAAAAATAGCCCCTTACAGCTAGGCAAATTTTGGATGGTCTTTAGTAGGCGACAATTATAAAGTCTGTGGCAGTGTGATTTTCATTCATGTTACTTCCTGATGTAATTTTCACTACTTTGTTAGAGAAGTCATCCCTCAAACACATAACAGACTTTGAAATGTTATTAAGTTCATATTTAGTCCTAAATGAGAACATGTGCTTTCTGCACAGGCCAAGTTTTGCGTACCATTCATCATGGAATTCATTAACACTGGAAGAAATTCAGGTTGCTTTAGGTCGTTTCTTCAGTAGTATGAAGACTCTAATCAACCTTTGGCAATGGTAGCACCAAAGATCAAAAAAAGATATAGAGGAGAGGCCTTAAAAGATGCAAAGTACATTTTGAGTTGGAAGGAGAACAAATGAAAAATGTCTTTTGTCCAAGTAGATAAAAAAAGTCCAGCAAATGTGTACGGCAAGTGTGAGCCAGAGCAGTATACCAAGCTTCGGTATTGGACTAGCACTCTGGAGATCAAGGTTCAAACCCCATTCTCTCAGCCTCAGAGGAAGGCAAGGGCAAACCCCTTTGGAAGAAATATTGCCAAGAAAATTCTGTGATAGGTCTGCCTTAGGTTCATCATAAGTTAGAAATGATTTGAAGGCTCAGCACAACAACCAAGGCAAGATACTTCTCTAAGGGAATACCTCCTCTCAGCACATAGTTTGCTCTCTGCTTTGATGCCACCTTATGACTTTTGGACCCTGTAAACCCACCACACTGGCTGTGCAACAATGCTCAACAAAGCCATAGTTTCAAGACCCCAAGTCACTTTTTTTAAACACAAAGCAAGTAAGGAAGAACCAAAACATCTAGTCTTTAACCACTGCCAAGGGGGCTAGTCTTCACACAAAAAGCTAGTTCTGATCCAATGTCAAACCTCTATCACTAGAAGGAGCACACATGGCAGAAGGAAAAGGGACCCTGGCAGTCATGAGTCTATCCACACACATATATCACTCTCCTGGAAGTATCCATACACTGTCCACTGATATAGCTCAGTCCTCCTAGACTTACAAGCTCTGTCCCTTCATTCTTTGGTTCTGCCCTAGGTAAATGACCATGAAGTGCTACCCCTCCAGTGCATGGGGTTTTGGAAGTGGGCTTATTCTATAGTTTGGGTTTCCAGGCAAGTCCCAGCTCTTGACAAGCTGAAAACCACTGCACTAGGATACTAAGACAGTTGCTTGCCTCTTCCTATCAGTTACATCTTGCTACATTTGTGCAGTGTGGGCTGAACAGCAAGGAATGGGGAAAGAGCAAGAGGAGAGCAGTGGGGCCATTTGTGTTGGAGTGAAGAGACAAGACTTCTTTTTATTTTTATTTCTCCAGCTGCAACAGCAGGGATGGCCAGAATGCAACCTTCATGCAATCCGTCTCCGATCAAATATCTTCCCATGGACGGTGATGGGAGCAGTGACGGGTTTGAAGGGCCAGCACAGTTCACCCACAAGAATACATTAACCAAAAAGTTAATTATCCAAATTCATGCCAACAAACAGCATTCCTGCTGACCCAAATATGATAACTCTGATATCTGGGACATTGCCAGCCAGTGTGAATAAACCCACGTTGCTTAACTTGTAAATGTAAACTACATATTTCAAAAAGCACAAACTAGGCTGTTTGTAATGGCTCTTACCTGTGTAATGGACCACACACGTCTGGCCTTTCTTTGGGAATGTCCTTCCTGTTAAAAATAGAAAAAGTGCATGCTTTTTCAAAAGTATTAAACATCTACTTTGAAACAACCTTCTTTTTAAAGGGACAAAACTAGAAAAAGATAAAATAACAGGTGAATAGTTCTGGTTTTCCTTGTTAAAAACAAACTGTCTGGTTTCAGAATGGAGAAACAAGGCACAAAGGGTCAAAGGTACAATGGTGTGGAAGAGGCTGCAGTCCCACAACTTTAGTTTCTAGCAGCATTATCCTCCTACAGGATGGTGTGGACACTGCTTGGAGAAAACAAGGAAATAAAGTATAATTCTCAACGTTCATCAGTTAAAACAATACAGTTGGCACTACTTCACCTAGAGAGACTACATGCAAACTGTGATTTTCAACCTTCCTCCCCTCCAGAGATACTTTCTCTGTCTGCTTAGAAATCTGTCTGCATACACATCTTCTGCAGTCTCTGCTGGGGCACATTCCAGGAGTCACTATGTTTGCATATAAGAGTGTGCCCTGGAACACATCCAACTGTATCCTGGAACTACATTTCGCAAAGAATGATTGGTAAGACTAGACAAGCTGTTATTCAGAAAGCTTTTCCAGAATGATTGACCTTCTAATCAGGGACCCCCTGATATGCTTCCAAGTAATCCTAGAGTTTCCTGTGACACAGGCTGAAAAAGAGTTATAAGGAATAACCTACAGGGAAAAAAGAAAGAAGAGCACCAAAAATGAACCTCAAAATAACAAGAGAAACAACTAAACCCATATACAAAGAAAGTCCACAAATATAGTTTCTAAGGTTACCAACAGTGATCAGAAGTTGAACTCTGATAAGCCTCCTTCGTATTTCACCACAAGAATAACAATTTTTACTAATTAATCTAGCAACATAAAGAAGCAGAAAGCACCTCTTTGCAAAGGGTGGAAGACAACATCTTTGGCTGAGAGGTGGCACCAACTGCTCTATTACAGTCAGCCCCTGAAGATATTTGGAGAGACTCTCCTGATGGTGCCCCAGGATCGTGAGCTCTTTCAAGGCATTGCTTGTAACATGATGGAATATCCTTACCGCTGATATTAGACATACTCTGGTAATATTTAATTTCAGGTGCATGTTGAAGACACAGCTATTTTTGTAAGCCTTCCCAGTATAGTTCAGCCTATCATGTATTTTACTTGTATGGGTAATATAGATATTGTATATTGATGTTATGTATTTTTAATATTATACATTTTATTATTGTTATACACTGTTTAGATATCATTAGATGAAAATGACTTAAAATGCTCATAAATAAGTAATTACATAAACCCTCACTCAGGCTGAGCAGGTGACACAAAAGGACACATACTTTTTTCACTGAGGAAGTGAGAAAACTGAATGCTGGTTGGCTACCAGAAAGTATACAAGAAAAATTTCCCTGGATTCAACCCATGGACAGCTTAATCCAGCATCTTGTTTCCCAACTCGATGGCTTCTGGAAACCCATGGTCAGGGTGCAAAGGCAATAAACCCCTCTCATTGTTATTCCCTAACTGGCATTTACAGGAATGCTACCCTCTGGACCTAGATGTAGCATACAGCCATTGAGACTACCAGCTAGCAATAGCCTTTTTCTCCTACTAAAAATCTCTAGGAAGTGGTCCACACACTAATAATTATATTCAAGAATCACAGACTGTGAATTCAAGCCAAAAAAGCTATGAGAGAACATTCTATGACTCTGTTAACTGGGGGTCCCAGGAGGGACCCCTAAATAACTTTACAATTACAAAAGATGGGGAAATTAGTCAGGAGCACTGGTTGGCACTACGAGAGGCTTGGTAACACAGCAGGATCTTGTAACCCAATGTTTACGGGGTCAGGCCAAGTCAAGAAGCAAACCATGTTGGAAATAATGAAGATCTTTATTAAATACAGGCACACAATGTAAGCAACTCATGCACACAGATAACTAAGGAAAATAAAGGTGTGAGTTTGATAGCAGGATTTTCAGAGGGATAGTTGATTCGGGTGATACGAAACCTGTTCCTGAAGCCCAGAAAGAAGATAGAGGATGATGCTGGGGTTCGATGTGGCTCAGCACGTAGAGCTGAGGGCAAGCTCACCAAGCAAAGTGACAGCAAGATGGTCTGGAACTCGGGAGCAATCCGAGGATGGTCTCAGAATCAGGGGTTTTTTATGGAGGGAAATGTGACTGCAGGCTATGCCATACTTGGGGAAAACAATGCGTTTTAGCAGCGGGACAAAGCTTTGGAAAGGTCAGAATTTAGCATGATTAAGTTAAGTCCAAATTGACAAAGAGTTAGCCAGTATGCAAATGCTTAGTGCTTGGCAGTTGAGTATTCAGCTTGCCAGGGTGCCTGCTGGGGGCAGGGAGTCCTTTGTAAACAGCGTGCATACATAATAAGGGTGTTTGCAGAGTGGTCTCCTAAAAGCGGTGATCTGGCTATTTCTGGCCTGCCTGGGTGGAGAATGGAATGTCCAGCAATTAGTGGCCAAGCCTAGTTCTGTGCTTGTCCGGGAGCCTCACAAACACGTGGAGAGGGGTGGTGGAAGAGAGCCAAATTACTGATATCAAAAAGCTATCTGGGGGTATCTCCAAGTAGGTCTAAAGTGCAGTAACAACTATTTTAGAATGGTCACAACATTTATGTTTCACAAGACCTTTCCTCTATGCCAGAAACTGGGTTAAATCACAGCATGGTGTTTTCCAGTTTGGCATTCGACCAAGTTATACTAAAATTAAGCTATGTACATGAGGAAAATTTCATCAGCATCACTAAGGTAGCTGCCACCTATAAAAGAGGTCTTTCCTTCATGACAAGAAGCGGACTGAACAATCAGTCACCATGCATCACCATGGGTGTCCTCATCCACCACAGCACTTTTTTCCTGTTGCCACCATTCAATTATTATTGTTGTGGTTGTCGTCATCATCATCATCATCATCTCCCTTGGTGGTTCTCACAAAAGTTCCACTGCTTCAATAGCACTGCAGTTGCAGCAGTGGCTGCTTCAGGTTGCTGTTGTCGGAAGTGAGCCGGCTCCATCTGCCGAATGGTGACGATCATATTGGAAGCAAGAAAGTGCAGAGTGTACTATAATTTGCTCTTGTTACTAAATTACTTCACCGCACTTGGATTTATGCAGCTGTCAGCAAATGCCATTTAAATATCCCTAATCGCTCAGGGCTGCCAATGTTGCTGCCAAAGAAGCAGAAGACTGCAGCCCCTTGATCCCAGGGCCCTCCAGGGCTTCTTCCCTCATTTAGGTCAGTTACTGTGGGTAGATGCTCCCCCTCCAATTTCCTACATTAGGGATTTTCAAGTTCCCCTCTGATGGGACCGCAAGGAAAACAGCCCCCCCCCAATTCTCACTCCCACCTTCTGCTTTGCTACCCTTCCATTCCTGTTCGTTAAAATCTAAACGACCCCTGATTTTATCTTTGGCTGATACTCCAGATGTTGGGGAGTCACTAACCCACTCATCCCCCCATCACCACACGCACCTCGGACCCCAAACGTCCCCCAAAAGCCCCGCTAAGAAACCAGACCCCTTTTGTCAACCGCCGGAGGAGGACACTTTACGACCCTGGCAAAGGCAGGCGAGGCGTCTGGAAGCGCAGACCTTCAGGCTGCTGGCCGGGGAGACCGGGGGACAGGCGGGGGTGCGTCAGCCCTCCGAGGCGACCCAGACCTTGGGGGCTGCTGCCCTCCTAGAAGGGCCACAGGGGAGGGGGGCGACCCTGCCCTTTCCGAAGGCCACCCTTCCCGGTATCTCGCAGACCCTCTCTGGCGCCAAAAGCCCTCCGAGCGCATTCGGCCGCGCGCGCCCCGAAGTCACTTCTCTTTCTCCTCTCTCCCCGCTCAGGCACCGAATGGCCCCCCTGCTGCGGTGGGGCGCGCGCGCACACGCAGAGCTCCCCCTGCCCCCTCCCATGCCACAGCCCCCTCCCTCCCTCCCTCCCCCCACAGCCCCCGCGCCTCTGGAGCCAAGGCGAAGCCAGAGGGAAGGGCGGCTGGCACTGTACCGTCTCCTGGCGTGATGGTCTCGACTTCCACACCCATGGCCGCTGCGCCCCGGCTGTAACACGCTCTCCGCCTGGCTCAGCTCGCTTCCTCCCTCCCTCGCTCCCTCCCCGCCACGCTCCGCTTCCCTCAGTCCCGGCGAAGCCTTCGCCCCTCGAGAGAGAGCGCATCCCCCCGCCCTTAAAGCCAGCTGACGGGCGAGCGCCCTCTGAGCTGTCTGTCAGCGGCCCCAGCCAATGGCAAAGTGGGGAGGGGGGCTCCCGGCTCCGCCGCCCAATCCCCCCGCTCCGCCGTGCAGGAAAGGCAGGGCTCCCGCAGAGGGGAGGGAGGAGGGCGCCCCGGCTTGGCTCCAGGGGGACCGGCTTGGAGTGGAGAGGGCGGGCAGGCGGGCAAAGCGCAGCGGGTGTGCGCGCTGGCGGAATGAGAACTGGGGCCATTTCCGCACTGGCCTGTTATAGCGCGATGATTCCACTTTCAACCTCGTCTGGAATCCTGGGGTTTGCAGTTTCGGGAGGGGCCGGCCGGCCCCTCCCTAAACTGCAAACCCCAGGATTCCAGACGAGGTTGAAAGTGGAATCATCGCGCTATAACAGGCTAGTGCGGAAAATGGGTCTGTTGGAGAAAGCGGCGCCTGCTCCTATCACAGCGCTTGGGGGGGAGCGTCCTTTTCCAAACCTGCGCAGGGGGAGCGGATCCAAGGCCGATTTACTCGCCTCTCCCCCGCCGGAGTTTACAGCATTGCTTTGCTCTGCCGGGTTCATCCTGGATGTCAAGTGGCATCGATCCCCCACCGTTGCAGCAGACAGGTCAGCTTCCAGGCAGGTCGCGACGGCAAGCATCCACTCTCCGGCTCCAAAGCTGCCATTGCGGACTTTTTCCCGAGGCAATCCTGCGGCACTTCTGCCAGTGCCCTCAGGAAAGGAAGGAAACAACAACAGGGTGCTGCAGCTGGACAAGAAAGTAAGAAGAGCCCGGCCAGAGGGAACAAAGGAGGGGATGTTCCAGTCCGAGGAAAAAGAACACGGAGCTCTCTCGTTGATGTGGCTGGATTGCACCTCCCATCCGCCCTGCCCCACCCTAGTGAATGATGTGGATGATGGGCATTGCACTCCAGCGACAACTGGAAGGCCGAACATTCCCCAGCCGTGGCCTTTTCCGCAGGAGGCTGTTACAGTGCTCTTATTCCACTTTCAACATCCTATGGAATCCTGGGCTTTGTAGTTTAGGGAGGGGTCTTTGAGGGAGAGGCCTTTCTGTGGCCTTTGAGGCCCCTCCCTAAACTGCAAAGCCCAGGATTCCATAGGATGTTGAAAGTGGAATAACAGCACTGTAACAGCCTACTGCGGAAATGGTGTTACCCTGTATGTTGGGGGGTCCCGAGGGGCGCCCAAATAACCAAATAAAAACACAAACTGGGGAAAAGTAGACTCAAGCACTCTCTTAAGCCAAGGAGAGGCAGGGTAACTTTAGCTGGGATCTTTTACCCTGTGTCTATGGCGTCAGGTCCAAAGAGCAGCCAGACAAGTTTTAAAGTAACAAAAATAACAGTTTTATTAAAAGACAAACAACAAATAAGACAACACAGCTAACTAGGAATGGAGAAGAGAGTTTTGGGGGAAGATGGGCAATACAACACTTTTTCACATCCTGGAGAGAAGCGGAGGTTGCAGGGGAGAGAGCTCAGTGTGGTTTGTTGAGGGGGTGAATTGCTGGACAAACGGACAGCAAGGCAGGATAGCAGTCCGGAGTGTTCCAAGGAGCACTCGGAATCGGGCGTTTTTATAGGGTGGATTGTACCTACAGGCCATGCCATGCTCAGTGAGAACAAAGGAAATTTGGAGCTGGACAAAGGAGTTGGAAAAGGTCAAGTTTACATGATGGGCTTAGCGCTTGATGACAATAGTATGGCCAATATACTGGTGGCTCAACAGAAAGGACTGGCTCGGCCTCTCGGCAGAGCATCTTTGTGTAGATTCGCACTGAGCAAGGCTGGTTTGCAAGAAGGTGTTCCCTGAAGCATCGGAGAGGCTTAAGTTGCCTGCCTAAATGAGGTTTGGAATGTACAACCATTAACGGCCGTGCCTAATATGTGCTTGTCCGGTGGACCTCTGCAAACACGTGGAGCAGGGTGGCAGAGAAACGTCAATTAGAGGCCGAATTATTTGATATCAAAAGGATATCTAGTGCTCTCACCAGACATATCATAACCGCAGTAACAATGGCTCTTGAGTTAGACAAGCAGCCCTCAGTGGCTAACCAGGGGCCTTCCAGGAAGACCTCAGTCAGAAGTGCAATTGAATATGGAACAAGAAGGAAATCTGAGTGAAGCCTGTGGGTCCACCCTTCCCCTGCTTAGAGCACGGCCTGTTCAAGAACATTTTGAGAGCTGTGTATTTAATTCATAACATAATTTCCATTTGAAAAGTCAGGGTAGATTGGCCTTGGTGGGGGGTCCAACCTCAGAGCCATGTGGCTAAGGGCATTTTTTAAAAATGTATTTCTGTAACCCCTCTCTCCTTTAAGATACCTGTAATTCTCAAAGTGGCGGTGCATAACAGCCCAGGATCACTTAAGAGTGGCAATGATTCTAAAGAATCCATCCTGAACCAAAGAGTGTCTTGGGTGGGCAAAGCAAGGAGGTTCTAGTGGGTGAAGAATGACCAGTTTTGTGGGGCACCAGCCAAGTTATTTTTAAACATACAGAGTAGTGGCAAAATCCTCCCCTCGGCCCCACACTCATATCAACTGAATCCTCCTCACGAGGGAAATGTCATGTTCCTATTCGCTTTGCCTCTGGGGGTAGGGGAGAGATTTCTTTGTTACTCTGCCAACATCTTGCTTGTCCTGTGGGCCCCTTCTCAAAAAAATTAAATCAAGCATGCTCCCAGGCAGAAGACTTCTACTCTGAGGTCAATTGTGCTTGGGAGAGTCTCTTCACCTTCCTTCAAGGATTCTGTGGTAAGAAAAGAATGGATTGAACAGAGAAAAACACCTGGGAAGGCTGCTTGCAAAGATAAACCAAATTCTGGAAGCGCTGCATCTGGAAGAACTCTCCCACCCTGACCCCAAGATTCCTCTTGCACTTCCAAAACTTCCAGACCCGTCAGGTTCAGAAGGTCTTACAGACAAGGTTATGATAAATGGAAAACAGAGTTAAAATAAAGCTTCTGCTGTGTCTCTCACCTTCCTCTGAGCAAGGTCCATTTGCTCTTCTCAGTGTCCCAATTCTTGCATGTTAAATGTGATAAGATATGAACTTCCCTCTTTTATTAGGTAACTTTCTGTTTTGGAGCAGGGAGAAGAGAGTCTAGAAGAGCAACCCTTGAATGGCTCTCTATTTCCCCCAGACCTGCAGGCTTTGTATTCTGCCTCCTCCTGTTGCGGGGAGGCTGTGCTATGGAAGAGAAGAACCTGACGTGGTTGGTTTTTAAAGCCTTTCTTTCAGAGGTTCTTCAGTGAGGTGAACCATGATGGCTCTGAGTGAATAATCTAAGAGTGGGCAACCTGTGGTTCTCCACATATTACTGAACTTTAACTCACTTCTCTTCCTCCAGTGACTAAGTTGGCTAGGGCTGATGGAGCTGTAGGCTCAACAAGATCAGGAGTAGTAGGGAGGGTGTAGCTCCTGTCAAAAGTGATTTATGACCCTCAGATTTGATTGATTTATGACCTGTCAAAAGTGATTGATTTATGACCTGTCAAAAGTGATTGATTTATGACCTGTCAAGAAATGATTGATTTATGACCTGTCAAGAAATGATTGACACCTATCAATCTCCCTCCCCCGGAGTAATGAGGGCGGGGACATCCAGGGGCTCGGACCCCTGCCCACCCACGTGGTCCAAGCCGTCCAATGGGCGGTTTCTAAACTGGGTTCCCATGGGGCCCCAGCGGAGCCACGTGACCCCCTCAGATCCACGCGGGCCAATCACGGGCGACTTCCGGCTCGCGCTGCCATTGGTCCAGCGGGGCTGTGTGACCCCTCGAATAGCCCGCCCCACCACCCTCGACCAATAGGGACGGACCTGGACCCCTCAGAAGCACGTGTGTCAAACCGGCCAATAGGAAGACGCCCTTGGAGAGATATATTGTGGGGAGAAAGAGCCGCCATTGTTGCATGCCCGGACAAGTCCTGCGGAGACAACATGGAGGGTACTCCCCATAAGCGAGGGAATGGGAGGCGCCCCTCCCCAAGGTATGATGGTCCTGTGGGCTTTTCTATGCCTCTTGCACCTTTGAATATTGAACCTAGAAGACCGTCGCCGTTTAATGACCCTGAAACGCACGCGGTCCTGCGCGCTATACTTGGCCTCTTTCACCTTTCGATATTCAACCTAGAAGGCAGTTGACATTTGATGACCCTGAAAATGCACGCTCCACGGTCTGGAGTATGGATACTGCTGACCAAGACCCATTTCTTGAATGCGATTGCTGTTGTAATTTAAAAAGAGTTATCCAGAGGATAGGGGAGAAAGGGAATTCCCAATACCCCACGGAGCCCAGATGAAGTGGAATGGCAGCCACTCAGACTGAAGAGGCGATGGAGGTGGGAGACCCCGAGCCAACTCTACCTACGCTGGTTGAAGAGGAGATGAATGAAAGCATGGAAATTGATTCAGGCTATGAGAGTTTAAAGGTAAGAGTTCTTTTTTATTATTATTTTTAATATTGATGGGTGGGTCACCAGTTGCCAAGAAGAAAGGGGAATAAGTTGTTTTCTCAAAGCCACCCCCATCAAATATGTATCTATATTATTTCTCTCCCCTTGTTTTCCACACAGGAAGACCTGGACGCTGATATTGCTGAGAAACAACCTGACAAGAGTTGTGTGACTGTAACGTTCCACCGACTCCCGAGGAGTGAACATGTATTTCTTGTCTTTCTAACAATAAAAACGGTTTTTGTTACGCATGCGTGTTCATACTTATTTAGCCGGAAAATGGCAGGGCATGAAAAAATCCTAAGGGATATATATTATTCACCAGGGGAAGTTGGGAGCTTTGGCGGAGTGAACACCCTCTTTCAGGAAGCCAAAAAACAGAACCAGAAACTAAGGAGAGGGAGGCTACCCAATGGCTTTCTGGGCAAGATGCTTATACGCTACACAGACCAGCGAAAACTCATTTTAAGAGAAACAAGATTATTGTATCTAAAGTGGATTCTCAGTGGCAGGCTGATCTAGTTGATATGCATCATTTTTTCTAAATACAACAAAGGATATAAGTATATTTTAACAGTCATAGATATTCTATCTGAAATACGCCTGGGCTTTAGCTTTAAAGGAGAAAACTGGTAGAGAAGTGTCCAAAGCCTTTAACACCATTTTCGTGCAAGATGGAAGAAAACCTGACAAATTACAGACTGATCGTGGCCGGGAATTTCTAAATAAGGCCGGGAGTGGTCTATTAAAAAAACATGGGGTTCATCATTTTGTTACCAATAATGAAGTCAAGGCAGGGGTTGTGGAACGATTTAATAGAACTTTAAAAACAAAAATGTGGAGGTATTTCACGGCTAATAATACTTTTACCTATATTGATGTGCTTCCCCTGTTTATAAAAAGTTATAATCAAAGTTTTCACCGAACAATCAAAGCGAGGCCTGCAGATGTTAATGAGTCCAATTCTAAGCAGTGTGGAAAACAGTATATGAGACTACCCAAACAAAAAAGGAGCTTCCTTCACTCAGAAAAGGAGATCATGTGAGGATTTCTAAAAGCAGTGTTTTTGCCAAGGGCTATGAACAGAACTTCACTACAGAAGTATTTATTGTGGACCAAGTTATCAGAAGTACAAATAGACCCGTGTTCCTGCTGAAAGATTATCACGGGGAGGACATAGTTGGGAGCTTTTATCCTGAAGAGTTACAGAAGGTTAATGCAAAACAGGATCAAGTGTACAGGATTGAAAAGATCCTAGCCACTAAAGGGCGGGGTAAGAGAAAGCAGCACCTAGTGAAATGGTTAGGCTGGCCTAGCAAGTTCAACAGTTGGGTGCTTGCTTCTGAAGTTGGAGAACCTGTGTAGAAACCTGGGAAAGAAAAATGGGGAAAACGGATTTTATGTCACACTCCCCAGCAATGCCTGTGCAACAGTTTTTCCACAGAATACAACTTCAAGCTTTACTATCTCTAGCAAGGCCCCTGGAACTTCCAGGGGCCTGGAGAAGTAGGTTTAGCTGAAATACAGTATCCACGGATCTGGAATACTATCAATTCTGAGACGAAATTTGTGATTGCAAGTGAGAAGAAGACATGGCCCTTCAACCTGCAACGTGGCTATTATTCCAGTGTTCCTGAACTGTTGGAAAACATGAACAACCTGATAACAGCGGACCGTGACCCCCCTGAAGTGCTTCTACATTACGATCCTGTGACCAGAAAGGTTAGGTTTAAATCAAACTGGGCCATACAAAATCCTAACTGGAGGAAGACTAGCCACATATTAGGATTACCTCACAATCAGCAAGCCAAAAATCCCACCCTTCGCAGCAGACATCACTGGGGGTTTCAACACCTTATATATTTACACAGATATTGTGGAACATCAGGTAGTCGGGGTATTCTATGTGCCTTTGCTGCGTTGCGTTCCTGTGCAGGGGCAGAACAACGAATGTGTCAATATTGGTTATGACAAACCTCACTACATCCCCTGTAAGTAAGCATCACATAGACACCATCACCATAGAGATAAAGACAGACCAGAACCAAAAAGTGCCATTTCGCTTTGGTAAGGTGCTTGTGAAGCTACACTTCCGTCCCAGGAGAATACTGAATCTTTAAAGATGGTGATCCTGAAACCCTATGGGTGACCGGCCCTTTATAGAGATTACTACAGGGCCCAGGCAGGAAATGGGCTTCCTGGGTATCAGGGGATCCCCTGTTATGTATGGGTCTGGGCTTGGTGGGATTTTCAGAAGCCTTTTCAGAAAAGCAGTTCCACTTTTGAGAAGAGGCCTGACCATCATTAAACCCCATGTTAAAACTGCTGTTCATAATATTGCTAAAGATGTGGCCGGTGAAGTGACTCAGGCTGTTATAAATGAACCCCACAGCTCCACAAGAGAGGATCAGGCCTGATGTATGTTCAACGGAGGAAGGGTAAAAAAAGAAAAAGCATCACGGGTGAGGTTAAGGGGCCTCCCCGAGCCCTTAAAAGGAAGCGCATGGAAGAAAGAAAACTGAGAACCGGAGAACTGTAAGGAGAGGAGGAGCAGGCAGCGGCGGAAACCAGTTGGGGCAGATATATTTTAAACACAATCATGGCTTTTATCCACAGTGGCTCTGAAGAATGCACAAAATCTGAATTAGACCTCATCACCATTGGGCCCACACAGACAAGTATCGAGAGAAGTTTGGTAGATCCCAGTAGGAGCTCACTGACAGCTCTGTCAGAAACTGCACCGCTAGATTTTTTTATAGCAGGAAGTGGCGAAGACTATGTAGACCTTAATGATTCTCTCCTTTATATTTCTCTTAAAATTGTTAAGGAAGATAATACAAACATTCCCCGAGATGCTGAAGTAGGGCTTGTGAATTATCCAATAGCCTCTATCTTTAGCCAGCTGGATGTGACTTTGGGGGATTGCCTCATCAGCCAGAGCAACAACTGCTATCCTTACAGAGCCTTCATTGAATCTCTGCTGAACTACAGCGAAGACACCCTTGCAAGCCACTTTTTCTGCAGGCTTATTTTACAAAGATACGGCTGGAGAACATGAATCGGCACACTGAAGGGAATAATCAGGGTTTTATTAAAAGAGCAAACCTGACAGCTGAAAGCCGAAGGTAGACTGCGGGCATCTCCACACTGACCTGTTTTTTCAAGAAAAATTGCTGCTAAATGGAGTTGATGTGAAAATTAAACTTACCCGCAACAAAGATGCTTTCATCTTAATGACTGATGAAGCAAACAGCCAGTACAAAGTACAAATTTTATCAGCTTCCCTTTTGTGAAGAAGGTGAGAGTGGCACCAGGAGTCCGGCTAGGTCATGCAGAAGCTCTACTGACATGCAATGCTAAATACCCTGTGGACCGTGTAAGCATGAAAGTTTTCAGCATCCCGAGAGGAAGCCGTGTCTCCAATCAGGAAAATCTCTTTTTGGGCCAATTACCCCAAACAGGTGGTTATAGGTCTGGTTGATAATGATGCCTTCAGTGGAGTTTACAACAAAAACCCTTTTAACTTTAAACATTATCACATCAATTTTGCGGCCTTATACTTGGATGGAGAGCAGATCCCAACAAAACCATTTCAGCCCAATTTTGAAGACGGAAACTGTGTCAGAGAATACATGAGTTTGGTGCAGATTGCTGGCAAGCGTATGGAAGACTCGGTCTCTTTTGTCAACCGTGAGGAATATGCGAGAGGTTATACCCTTTTTGCATTTGACCTTACTCCAGATCAGGAAGGCGGGGATCACTATTCTTTGATCAAAACTGGAAACCTAAGAGTGGAATTCCGATTTGCCAGGCCCTTGCCCACTACAGTAAATATGATCGTATATGCTGTCTTCGACAATGTGATAGAGATAAATCACAGGCGAAATGTCCTTTTTGACTATATGTAGATGGACAGCCTGCAATTAAGCCCTAATTGCTTTTTTTAAATCCGTACACGCGGAAGCTATTCTATGGAGTCTTCCCTTGTGACATGCTCCCTAGAGAGAAGCTGCTACAAAGGCCTATTTGCCTAGTCATCAACACCCACCCTCACAATCTCCCTGGAGAACACTGGCTAGCTATCTACTTAACAGAAGAAAAGTCTGGTGAATTTTTTGACTCCTATGGACACCCTCCAATATCACCCTCTCTTTCCTAAAACCATCATGAAATTTTTAAGAAAAGTTACAAAACCATGTTTCAACCCAGACAGGTGCAAGACCCAGACTCTGTGGTTTGTGGATACCATTGTGTGTTTTTTCTGCAGCACCGCTGTAAAGGACTGACATTTAAAAATATTCAAGACTTGATATTCTACTATTTGCAAAGAAACGATGAAATGGTGGTAGATTATGTAAAAACAAAGAGAAACATGTCCAAGCCTTGTCCCAAACATGTCCAGGCTTGTCCCAAACATGCCCAGGCTTGTCCCAAACATGTTTCAACCTGCCCAGGGGTGTACAACATGCAGTGCTTTTCACAGGCAATCTTCCCAATAAACATACCCTCTAGGAAGGGTTTTTAAAAGGAATTTCTTGTGTATGTGTGTTTTTTTATCGCAAAGCAAGAGTCATAGACGGCAAAATATATTTTAATAATTATTTATTTATGTTTCTGAAAAACATCAGCAGAATCATAAGTGGAGCCATGTAGGAGTGCTAGTCTGTCTCTGTCTTTTTCAAAGTCCTGCGGGAGAGGTAGGGTGTGCGAATCAGTCGTGGCGTGGATGCATTTGGATTCTTTAGGTTGTCCAAAACTTCTCTGTTGTAGGTTTCTCACTACAGATGATGGAACATTTAGTTCTGCCATGGCCCTCATAAAAACATCCCAACCTGTTGGAGTGTGTTTGGCTGGTAAGGCGTGCGTCTGAGTAATACCCTTGACCAAATCCAGCATATTTGAGCCCGTTACCGGTTCCCCTTTATACACAAATGAGCCTTTGTCATCCCATGAAGAAATACTCTGGTTTTGCTTCATTTTCTTTAAAACACCTTTGCTGCATTCTTGTATCTAGCAGGCAGGCTTTCCAGAACTTCTTGAAGTAGTGGCTCAAAGGAGCTTTCCAAAACATTTTGAGATGCCTGCTGTGGCTGAGGTAGAATCAGGTTTAGGCTTTCCACATCTTGAGATGACTGCCGTGGATGAGGTAGAATCAGGTTCAGGCCTTCCTTTTCTGTTTCCTTCCGCCTGACATGTGTTAAATACTTTTGAAGCAAAGCCTCGTATTGTTTAGCTTTTTCATATTCTGTTAAGTCAGTCCTCTGAGAGAATCCTCTGGCATTTCTGCATCCAGGGTATAAATGGCCTTAGTTCTGATGTTCTCTTCCTTAGGAAATGATCCCTTTAGTTGCTCTAGCTGATGGCTAGGGACCAAATACATCTTTTCTGCATGTTCCATTAGTGATTGGCTAAAAGACTCGTTATTAAGGGAACAGCAAAACTTAACAAGGGTCCAAGAAAACCCCCAGACTGCTTCACCAAGTACTTTTTTCTTCTCAGAGAGACTCTCCTGTTACCCAGTGTTTTTATTAGATGGCGATTCTTTTTCAATACACGTACCTGGTGGGGAGATAGAGGAATGTTGCCTTTTAAAGCATTGAGAGCTATTTCTGAAATGGCTGCCACCAGGTCATCTGAAGCTGTGCATAAAAAGGCTTTCCTCTGGGATGGGGGCATCTTAATGAGCAGTTTTAAGAGAGCTAGGTTTCTTTCTACACACCCAGACATGTTGACCTGAAGGGGATGCGGAAGCAATAGTTGGAAGGGAGTTAAAGGGGAGCCCTTTTGTAAGCAGCTTGACCCTTCTTCACAGTGTATACTGCAGGCCAGTCTGGAGGGAAAAGGCCGGTTCGTAACCTATAAGATTCTGGCGTAGTAGCCTGTAAATCAATGACAAGGTAGCCATATGCTTTGCTTTGTATATTACAAATGCTTCCATGAAAAACTTAGTATTTCCTGGGTACATTTGACGAGCCAATGTAGCAATTGTAATTTATCCCTTGGGTTTTTAAACAGCACCATGTATTTTGCGTTTAAGCTGATGGTGCGGATGCTTTTTCCCTTGCAGAAAATGTTCTGTGTGATGAAAAAAACACTCAGATTGCTGGTGGTGTACATACTGGGTAAAGGCTTTTTCAACTTCACTATTATCAGAGGCAGACAGCATCAAATCGTCTATCACCAAGAAGTTTATTTTATTGAGGGGTAACAAATCTTCATTATCAAGTTTATCAGGTACTACAAACTGAATAAAGGGATATTTAGATAGAAGTTCTTTGTACAATGGTTGCCAACAGCTATAGCACCACAGAATATTCTCAGGTAACACAGAAAACATACTACTGAGAATTATCAACATATTCAGGATAGAGGTTCCCAGAGTCCTGCTAAGTTTTCTTGCCAGAATGGCTGAGAAGGGATGTTGCCAGCGTGTATCCATATTCAATAACCATAAGGAGAGTCTAAACCCTTCAGTAATGACCCTCTTGTCATAAACCACCCTTTGAGTTTTCCTAAGCTCTTTTGTATGGATAGACCATTGACGCTTATTTCTTACAATACCTGGCTGCTGCACAACTATCTCATGAGTGCCTTCTCTGTTTCTGTCTGAGACGTAGTCAAACACCAGATCTTTAAGACTGTCAAAATTAATTTTTTCACAGTTAGCAACATTCAGGGTAATCCCTTTGACCTTCATGCAAGCTGTACCACCAGAAAGCTTGTACCCATACGTTTTAGGGCCTGCTGACACATACTCTGTGATATATTGATCTGGAGGGACTTCGCTGGTGAGGTCCCCTAAGTAATCTCCCAAAGGAGGGTTCCATTCTCCCTCCCGACTCACAAATATCACACTGTCTGTATCGTGGTACAGAATTCTGTCTTGAAGCTTATCTAACAATTGGTAGAGTTCAAGGCGAGCGGTAGCTGTGGAAAGCAGCTATGAACTCATTCTTTCTACCTGAGGTTGTAATGCGGTCCTCAGAACGTTTCCACCACACGCACACAGCCTCCTCATCAATAAATTCAAACATTGAAACATTGTAAGTGTCAGAAATAAAAGGTGGAGAAACTCATCAGGATCCCTCACCACTTGTGTGTTAGTCAGGTTCGTTCTCTGCCCAAATTTTCCCCACAATGAATTTAAAAACAGTTTGGCAATTTGTCTCTTTGCAGGGTTCACAGCAATTTCTTCCTTGCGCAAAAGCACACCCTCCTTTTCATGAAAATCATCTATATATTTATCTTTATCTTCTTCACTGACACACCAGTGGGGGTACCTGAAGTCCTCCCTGTTTCTGGCGCAGATGTAATTTAATATACTGTTCAAATAAGGAGCTGTTCCTGTTTTAAATGCCACACTTCATAGATTTTCATCACTTTGTAACCCTTTTCCATAGCCACTTTCAGTTCGACAGTACACCAGGTTCCCACCAAGGCCCTCTCCTCATCTGTGTGATTGCAGGGGTCCAACTGGCGGTATTCTGCACAAGTTGCACAGAGCACAAACATCAGTTTACCACCGACTTTACTAGGAAGAACAGGGAAAAACAGCCCACGAGGGGGCAGTATTTTAAGCTTGGCGAAGCCAAAGTACTCTGAGAGTGGTTGAAACTTCTCATAGATAATTTTGGGGTGGCCAAGAGGATAGTTTTTGTTTTGTTGACAAAGGGGTATAGGCTGGTAAAATCATAATATTTTATCTCCTCACCCTCTTTAGGCTTGTAATACAGACAGACTGCATTTGTACGACCCCCAAAGAGAGCATCTCTGGTTTTTTTATGTGGCTTCTGGAAACTCAGCTTCAGCAAGAAACTGTTTGAGTTGATCATCTGTTTTTAACTGGTTTCTCCACTGATGTTCCCAGATTGTCCTGACTTCAAACCCCAGACATTTCAGTTCAGCAGCCCTTTTCTGTGTGGAGTTGTAAGAAACTCATACGTTTTCCCCACCAGAGGGTTCCAGTCCTCTGGTGGGTAACACAGGACACATCCATGAAAAAACAACCGCAGAATTCAAAAAGCCTGTTTCTTTACCATTTATGACAGCGTGGCCATCAAGAAAATATTTGCCAGCTTTGACCTCTCCACCTTTTAGAGCATGCTGAATCTGAATGTTTTCTTTATGTTCAAGGTATGAAAGCCACTGAATTGCAGGGGTTGAGAAGCGCTTACATTGATTATGGTACCTATCAGGCTGTGGGATTGCAAGGGTATCCTCTTCCAAAAACATAAAGCGGTACATTGCAAAACACACACTAGCCAGTGTAGGGTACTGTAAAGGGTCTATGGCTACCCAAGCTTCTCTCCCTGTCTCCGACTTCTTGTAAACCTTTGTCAGATTCATGATTTCATGTCTGTATTTGGTACAAGCTTGTGCAAGAATATTGACATCCTGCTGGCAAAAGAATGCCAACTCTTTCTGCATGTCAAAAGTTTTTGTTTTGTTTTCTGCATACCATGCTAAAAAGGCTTCTCCTGTTCCCCAGGCTTCATAAACTGAACACCATAATCCTCAGCTTTGGGCATAGGACCAACATAATCCCAGTTTTCAGGTGTATTGAAAAAAATGTGGGAAATGTCCTTTGGAGCCGCCAAAACCGAGGGCCTTTGGAAGCTTAGCTAGGGCCATCGGCAGGTGACTGAGGGAATCAATGAATTTCAAACCTAACCCTTTCACTGTAATACATATCAGCTTCCCTCCTTGAGCAATAATATCTACATCCAGTTTTTCTTTATTAGTTCCTGAATGATAAAGTAAGAATCATAACATTTTGAATTATGGGCAATGAATGTGGTATCAGCAAACTGCCCATCTGTTATGAAAGTCTTGATAAACTCAGACATACATCCCTGACCCTTAAGTTCCCATGTCTGGCCAGCAGGGGGCCATGTGGGCTTTTCCTCCTCCTCCTGGTCCTTATTCTTATGCCCCTTTTTCTTCCTTTTACTAGGTTTGAGACCCTCTTTAAAAACACTCTACAGTTTCCCCTTCAAAGGCTTTAGCAAAACAATAATTAGGGACATGGACACCTGTGCATTGATGGGTTTCAATATCAAAAAATATGTACCTGGTGGAGGTATGAGGGTACTTAAGGCGTTTCATGAAGCACAGATGTTTTTCATCCTTTTTAATAATCCCCCAACACACAGAGCATTGTCTTCCTCTACAGTCACCCTCACAATGGTCATATTTGACATAACGGCCACATTTCTGGCAGAACTTCCTAGGAGAACATGTGACCTTCTTCTCCAAAGCCAGGGTTTTATGTCTGTTTAGACAGGCCTTGGATCTACACAACAGCTTGCACCAAGGCCATTTTCCATTTTTATCCACGGTAGAGGCACAATTGGTTTCCTGACACATGCGGCAGGTGTAGTGCATACAGTTATGGGTATGTACATATACACTATTGCAATGTTGCTGCACAGATTCAGCTTGAAAAAGACCTTTCACATTGAGTACCCCATAAAAATGACCTTCATGTAATAACACAGTGTATGTTTTTGAATATCGGGGTTCCTGTGTTTTAAAAAGACCCCAGCCATTGTCAGAATAACGTGCAACATGGATATTGACCTTCAAATGCTCTTCAACAAGTGAAATATCACTAAGGGATAATTTTTTCTGTTCAGACCAACCTAACTCCTGATGCAGTTTGCTAGCATCTCTAAAGAGTTCTGCATCAGTGGGAATTTCACTAGCCATTACTGCCACAAGAACTGGCAGCAAAGCACAAATTGTTGCCCACGTTGGTTGGGTCTACCAGGTGTTTTCTTTTTTTAGCAATGATTGAGCTGTAAGGAATAGAACGGTATGGATCTTGAACGCCCCCCTCCCCTGGGAGCACGCACAGAGTGACAACCACTCAGTGTTCCATGTGCACAGATCTCCATATTACTTTGTAGGAGTCTGCTTACGTGAGACAAAAAATCCTCAGCATTCAAAAGATCCCTGGCTCTTAGAGCTCCATACAGAGGATTTGCTAAACCAGGTAGCTGCAGACGTAACTGAATATAGTCCCCAGGCAATAATCTGGCATTAGCATTATCCAGAACTAGCTGGATAGCCTGGTGTAGCGCAGCCACAGCCTCTGCATATGACCTTATGCGGTCTAAATTTACAAATCTGAATTCTTCAGCAATACGTAATGCCTGGAACCTCTCATTGAACCACTCCCATCTTCCAGATCCTCTCTGCAAAGACATGGACAGGCTCTGGGTTATGTGGGGGGTGCTGGTTCTGGGTTATGTGGGGGTGGGGAGATGGGTGCCGGTTCTGGGTTATGTGGGGATGCTGGCTCTGGAGTGCTTGGGGAAGGGGGTGTACTAACACCTTCAGGATCCAGGAATTCTGGCACAGGTTGTTGTAAAGCCTCCTGAGAGGGCATCATTTGACAAAGCAGGTTTTTTAATTTTTTTCTTAGCTCCCTTCCTGGAGGATAAAAGTATCTTTTTTGCTCTGTTTATTATTTTAATAGACCTTTTTCTCCAGTAATTCTTTTCATTGTTAGGTTTCTTTTTTCGTTTCCTACTTTTTGGAGCTTGAAAATCAGGATTGCCCCCACCTACTTGCACATTTTCAAAAGGCGCATCAATAGGAACCACATAGTTAGACTGGTTTTTAATAGTATCATCAAATGCATTCACCCCGCATTGTAAACTATCTGTAAGCTTGTTCAGAGCTGTACTGTAATTTTGTGCAGAGCTGCTAGCATGATGCTTCAGTCTTCTCTAGCCCCTGTTGAACACACAGATATAATTCCCTTACTTTAAAATATCCTGTTCAACCATTTTTGCAAACTGATCAATTGCAGAGGTTGAGGATTCAGGTCTTTGTCTTTTATGAGCTGGTTCTTCACTGTTGTCTAAAACAGAGGGAAACCCAGGCATCAGTAATTGAACCTCCCCCATCTCTCTCATCATTTATTAAACTTTTTTACTGTCCAAAACAGGCTTATGATAACCATACTCACCAGTTGCCACATCATTTTTCTTTTCAGCTTTGTGCTTGAGCTGATGTCTTATGCTCTTTGGTAATAACTGCAACAGCAAAGAGCTCTATTAGTAAATTCGTATGCTTTTGCCAAGACACTCTTAACCACCAAACCCCAGGTCAATAAGCACAAGTTTCTGTTTACCAAAATCAGAGTCTTCTATTTCCATGCTTTTTCTTCCAGACCCTTCAGAGCTAGGACTTAAAGGGGAGGGGGGGAATATAGAGCCTGTCTTTTCTTAGCTTAGCAGGGCAGAACTTTGGGGATAGAAAGCACAGGCTTATGATAACCATACTCACCAGTTGCCACATCATTTTTCTTTTCAGCTTTGCGCTGGAGCGAAGTCTTATGCTCTTTGGTAATAACTGCAACAGCAAAGAGCTCTATTAGTAAATTCGTATGCTTTTGCCAAGACACTCTTAACCACCAAACCCCAGGCCAATAAGCACAAATTTTTGTTTACCAAAATCAGAGTCTTCTATTTCCATGCTTTTTCTTCCAGACCCTTCAGAGCTAGGACCTAAAGGGGAGGGGGGAGAAATATAGAGCCTGTCTTTTCTTAGCTTAGCAGGGGCACAACTTTGGGGAGTAACAGACCCTTAAAAGGAAACATAACACTTTTACCTGCTTGTTCAGATGACATGGCAAATTGTGTCAATGTCCTGGAAGTCTTCAACAACAACAAAATATGCACCTTTGTCAGAAAGAAAACCAAAATGAGAAGTAGTGATGTAGTGAGACATATCATGCTTCATTGAATCTGAAGGTAAAATAAACATGGGACAGCCTGAACACAGAGGGGAAACGGAACCCTGCATGGACATGCTAACTTGAACAGACAGACTGTAGAGAGGCATGCTGAGACATGCCCAAGTTGTCCAGAGGAAGAAAAGGCTCTTGCGCATGCTTTTAGAAACAGACTCAAGAGAACATGGAGGCGCAACAGTGCCTCTTTGAATGTTATCTGACTATGGTGTGTGGAGACGCACCCCCAAGGCACCTTCAAAAAGAATATTTATTTTTACAGCAAATTTCTTCTCAGGGTTCAAAACGAAATTGAGCAAAAAACAGCCATTTCCCTTCAAATAGATTCAGTTGATGTTGCCAAGCGCACTTTTCACTTAGTGATGGAGACAACGTTTGAAGATGGACAGACCAACTGGGGAAGAATTCTAACTATTATGGGGTTTGCTGGATTTCTTACTAAGACTTTATTGCAGAATGGAAACCCTTTGCAAGGTGAATTGCTACAAGATCTTTCACAGTATTATGCAGAATGCTTGATAAGAAAAAAAGGAGCCTGGATCACACAAAACCGCAGAAAGGTAACTCTATTTGTGTAAAGTGTTATGAATCACATTAGTGTACAGTACTTAACAATGTTCTTTTTCTCTTTTGTAGGGAGATGGGCTTTTCATGATGTTTGAACAACACAGACATCCTCCAACCCATTATGTAAAGGATAGGCTTTTAGCCTTGTTAAAAAATTTTATAACCTATAGATGGCTTTTGCTTCCTGTTTAAATGATTTATTGCAATTCTAAATAAAAAAAAAATATTCAAGTATTTGAACTGTTTTTTGGTTTAACACAAAATCTAGACAAACACATACATCTGGGTTGTACCATTTTAAACACACACACACACAGAGCATACACAAATGAAAAAAAGGAAATATATTAAAACTGTACCATTTTAAAGGGAATGAATGTAATGCTTGCTTTCAGAAATTAATAGAATTCCCTCCCCAGACACAAAATGCACAAGTGGAAAAGAGAGAGAGAGAGAGAGAGAGATTAATAGGGTTCCTTCCCCACACAAAATGCACAAGTGGAAAAGAGAGAGAGAGAGAGAGAGAGAGAGATTAATAGGGTTCCTTCCCCACACAAAATCTAGACAAACACATGCATCTGGGTTGGCACCATTTTAAACACACACACACACACAGAGCATACACAAATGAAAAAAAGGAAATATATTAAAACTGTACCATTTTAAAAGGGAATGAATGTAATGCTTGCTTTCAGAAATTAATAGAATTCCCTCCCCAGACACAAAATGCACAAGTGGAAAAGAGAGAGAGAGAGAGAGAGAGATTAATAGAGTCCCTTCCCACACAAAATGCACAAATGGAAAGAGAGAGAGAGAGAGAGAGAGAGATTAATAGGGTTCCTTCCCCACACAAAATCTAGACAAACACATGCATCTGGGTTGTACCATTTTAAACACACACACACACACAGAGCATACACAAATGAAAAAAAGGAAATATATTAAAACTGTACCATTTTAAAGGGAATGAATGTAATGCTTGCTTTCAGAAATTAATAGAATTCCCTCCCCAGACACAAAATGCACAAGTGGAAAAGAGAGAGAGAGAGAGAGAGAGAGATTAATAGAGTCCCTTCCCACACAAAATGCACAAATGGGAAAGAGAGAGAAACTATTACACACAGGCTTACAATATGAACATGCTTACCTATCCTGGAAGGGTGCAGTTTCTTGTTTAGCATTTCCTTAAAGTTTTCATAAGCACAAGAAGTCTGTTTTATAGTGTTTAGCCAGAAGGTTCTTCTGGAAATATTTCGCATTGCATATTTTTCCCGTCTTTCACAAATGGTATGCCTTATCTTTTTTACTTGCATGGACCATAAATAAGCATCATAATTAACGACTGATCTTACAAACAATAGCTCTTTAATGTTAAAAGAAGTCTGTTTTTACTGTTAGTCTGGAAATATTTCGCATTGCATATTTTTCCCTGTTTTTCACAAATGGTCTGCCTTATCTTTTTTACTTGCATGGACCATAAATAAGCATCATAATTAAGGACTGATCTTACAAACAGGAGCTCTTTAATGTTAAAAGAAGTCTGTTTTTACTGTTAGTCTGGAAATATTTCGCATTGCATATTTTTCCCTGTTTTTCACAAATGGTCTGCCTTATCTTTTTTACTTGCATGGACCATAAATAAGCATCATAATTAAGGACTGATCTTACAAACAGGAGCTCTTTAATGTTTAGACAGAAAGGCCTGGAAATTTTATTCCTACTCAGGATTTGGAAAGTACAAATAAAAGAACAGATGGTTTTCTTTTATTCAACACTTTGTATTTTACAGAGGTTACAGCAGGTTTATTTTTATTCAACAGTTAGGAACCATTTATAAGGTCTCTTTTTAATTACAGTTTGGACATAATCTATATATTCTTTGTCAGTAGGCTTCAGCAGATTTTTGAGACATTGGTAGGATTTTTCAGCCCTCATCATGCTGGTTAGAGTGTTTAAGACTTGATACACGGTTTCTTGTTTTAATTCAAGAATATTTAAGGCAGACCCTAGTATGATGATTTCTTGAAATACATGTGCAAAGCTTATTTTATGCAATATTTTCCTCAAATGTTTAGATATAATTTTTTTATTCCACATTAGACAGGTGTGTGACTGCTGACCCTCAGATTTTTCTTGACAAGCCCAGCATTTTCTCTCTAGATATTCATCAAGCACTTTATTTATAATCACATAAAGGATGACTCTTGTCAAAGATTTCATTGCTCTCCATCTTTTCTTTGATGAAATGGGTGCGGCTTCCAGGCCCAAGATCCTTTGCATTCTGACATGTGCAGGTTGTGTGGCCACCAGCTCTACAGAGTCCTAAAATTCAACAGGAAGAGTTTTAAAAATGTGGCCCATACAATATGTCTCACCTACTGACCCCCATATATGTTCACAAACCTGTATTTCTCCTATGGCTGCCAGCTTCAGCAATGCTGTTGTGCATGGCTCCTGGACAGTCCTTTCAGCAACTTGTACCTCACCACAGCTTGTCCCAGGTTCCTGAAAATGGAGAACAATGATTATTAATTTTCTGGTCTCCCCAGGGTAGCCCCGAACTCTCCAGATATGTTTCCCCTTTTACCTGCGCTACAGCATTCTCTGCTGAGAGAGAGTCTACAGAGTGCTGACATTTGGGACCTTCCTCTGGTGGACAATTCTCTATTTGATTTGAAATGACATTGCTGAGGGGTGGTTGGTCCTTCCATGTTGTCTCCGCAGGACTTGTCCTGGGCACCAACAATGGCCGCGTCTCTACAACAGACTCCCTCCAAGGGCGTCTTCCTATTGGCCGGTTTGACACACGTGCTTCGAGGGGTCCAGTGCTCCTGGATTGGTCGAGGGTGGTGGGGCGGGCTATTCGAAGGGTCACACGGCCCCGCTGGACCAATGGCAGCGCGAGCCGGAAGTCGCCCGTGATCGGCCCGCGTGGATCTGAGGGGGTCACGTGGCTCCGCTGGGGCCCCATGGGAACCCAGTTTATAAACCGCCCCATTGGACGGCTTGGACCACGTGGGTGGGCAGGGGTACGGCCCCTCCCGGATGTCCCGCCCAGCACTTCGGGGAGGGAGATTGATAGGTGTCAATCATTTCTTGACAGGTCATAAATCAATCATTTCTTGACAGGTCATAAATCAATCACTTTTGACAGGTCATAAATCAATCACTTTTGACAGGTCATAAATCAATCAAATCTGAGGGTCATAAATCACTTTTGACAGGAGCTACACCTCCCTACTACTATCAGGGAGTCACAGGTTGCACAGGGCTGGATGGAGGTATTGCAATTTACATTGGATCTCAAGATGCACAACCTGTAAGTAAAAAACTAGATCTGGGTGGGCAACTGCTGCTCCAGGTCCAGCAGCCCCACAAGCTCCCTGTCAGATTTGCGAGGGCTAAAAGCTCCCATACATGGATACCCTATATTGGCTTTTTGAAAAAGTTACTGACAAAGTTCCATGTACCCTTTAGGAGCCATGGAGCTAAAATTTTACATGTTGAAGGCAGGAGCTGACCTGCTTTATAACGGAAAGGCTTTTCTTCTTCTTCTTTTTAAAATATTTCTTTATTAACAGTTTCTAAAAACACTAAAATTTTACAAACATGCAAGAAAATTTTTTAAAAAACCCATGAAGAAAACATAAGGGATAAGAATTAGAAATTAAAAAGTAAAGAAAAAGAATTGATTTGCCTTCTTCCTTCAAACAGAGTATAATAGTCAAATTGATTCAAGCTTTTCAAAGTCAGCATCCAACAAT